>VZTN01011674.1:6792-60376 GCA_013400515.1 Erpornis zantholeuca
TTTTATTTTATTTTTTTTGAGAAAGCACTGGAAAATAGTAATGGCTTGTTATGGCTAATAGCTCATAATGCTTGCATTCCCCAAAAACCTTATGTGTCTAACTTGGAGGGAGGAGATGAACCCTTCACATGCATTAAAAAAATTTTCATGTTGCTAGAGAAAGGTGGGCTGGAAAAAGCTCTTTGTTTTGTAAGCCCCAGGACCTGCTCTAAGGCACCAATACTCCTTTCACTGCGTGGAGCATCACAGATATGGCACACACCACCCATGGGAGATGCACAGAAAGAAGCTGTGGATTCAAAGCAGCAGTAGTCAGACAGCTGTGAACAGATTTGCCTCTAAATGTTAAGCTCTTCAGGAGATAATTTAAATTCCTTTTAATTTAAAATGCTGATGTATGTGAACGGATTCAACCAAGGAAAACTTTGTATTTGGGTGACTACTTTCAGTGAGGTCACTTTACAGCTAAAGCAAACAACTAGAGCAGTGCCCAACCAAAAAAAAAAAAACAAACCACCAACCAAATTAAAAAAGTTAATTCACATGAAAACATTTGGGCCTGTCTTGTATTTTTCTCTTAGGGCAGATCCATCTTACTTCAGAAGGCCTGCTCCAAACTTACAGTCTTGACTCTAAAGGCATTGAGACACTTACTGTTGTGAGAAGTGTGAGCCATGAAAGTTTTATCTGCCTTAGTGTAAGCTTGACTGATGCATACATTTTAGAGGTTTTCTCACACTGGGGTATATTTTAATATCAACTTTTTAATAATACCTAAAAAAAAAGTCAGACTGATCAGGGATATTAACCGAACAAAACCTGAGTTTATCAAAGGTACTCCTACAGCAAAAACATTGCATTTAGGCAACAAATGAAAAAAAAAAAATACCACTCTGAAATTTATCTAATCAATCACAGTGAAATAAAGGTATTATCATAATTCACGCAAGCCAATGGTGGATGTACCAGATTAACAACTGTATTTTACTAACACTAAAAAGTAAAAGTAACCTGTCTGGTGTTCTTTTTTAAAAAAAGAGGAAACATTTTCTGTTTCATATGAATTGATTGGGACTGACAAGATGCAATTCTAAGTGCTTTAGTCGATTTAATCAGATTTAGAGGAAAAAAAGCTAAAGCAAATTTTAAGTAATTTCGATTAATGGAAGTATGGAGGAAATCATAACTGTTCACAGATACTCTGTAGCCAGGAAATGAAGCCAAATTGGCCAGCTAAACTGTTCACTGTGAGCTTTTCACTTAGTGTTAGTGTGTTCTGAATGAAAAGAGAGGAAAGCCTTTAATATCTGAGTCATATTCTTATAACCAAACTGATGTCAAGCATTAATTTTAAGCATTTAATTTAATGAAACCTTTCAGTTCGTATTTAACAAAACGTATTTTGTTTCATTGAAACTCATTCTCTAAAAACCTCTTTTCTTAGAGAAACAATTGCATTTTCAAAATTTAATTCACTTTCAGGGTTTCATTTTTTTGTGTCCTCAAAACTAATTTAAAACGCATTTTCCTGCTGCAACAGGCTGCAATTAAGCAAGATAAAAAAAAAGTAATTACTATATCAACCTAGTACAGCCAATGCAAAATTTGCCTTTGATTTCAAATAAACTTTGAGGCAGTTCTTTGAAATTTTTCATTACTCTCTAGGTTCCTGCTTTTTTGTTTTGTCTTGTTTTTTGGTTTTTTTTGGTTTTTTTTTTTTCCCCTAGATTGCTTAATGACAAAGGAGGCTCCAGAGCTGAGTTACTGGACAGATCATTCACCACGCAGGCATTCCTGATACTCCCACTGCGGCACAGTCAGGTCTTTAAGCGCCTAAGTGCCACATTTCTTTGCTCCCTCTGAATGCTGAGGAATGGGGGCCTGCTTCAAGGAAGTGGAGAGCCCACCCCATTGCTGGGTCACCATGACAATGAGACAGCAGGAAGGAGAAATGTTTGCCATGCAGTCACATAACCCCAGCGTAACACCGCTCTAGTTAAATATGCCAGAGTGCTAAGAAGGGCTGACTTGGTGTCACACGGTGAAGAAAATGCACCAGCTCTGGGTGGGGATGGGAAGGGAACTTTCTCTCTCCAAAATACACCTCTGTGAGATCACCTGGGCTTGGCAGGCACCTCTTTGGGCACAGGAATGAATCCTGTTGCATTTAGGCACAGCTTGTGGCACTTTATGAATGTTTAATATCACATTGCTACTAAACCCCCCTGACATTCCAGCCCAGCTGATTATCCCAAAATCCTGTTGTCAAGTTCCTTCCCCTGAAGGGTGGATTGTCACAACATGCAAATCAAATGACAAAATGCAGGTGAAATGATGCAAAACAGAAAGTCAACTGAACAAAATAATCCACATCTTGGTTTTACAGAACATCTAGGGGACTTTGCAAAGTTAAGTAGTACTTTATGGATGTTTATGGAAAAGTCATAGTTGAGATGTTGCTTTTGCCCTATGACCCTTAGAAATCCAGTTACTCCAGAATAAAAGTTTTATTTGCTGTGCCATTTGACTCCAAGAGCTCAGCACAGGCTGCAGCCTGCACAGTTCCTCTGTGCCTGGGTGCAGAGTGCTAGGAAGTCACTTTATTCAGGCACAAGAGTGTCAGGGGGTACAGTTTCTTTGCTAAGTCCCAGAGCAGAAATGGAGCATATATATCACACACATAGTCCTACCTTTTACACCATGCTAGAAGCTTGTGGCCCTTCCTGTTGCTCTATTTCACTTCTTAGACAAGCCTCAAAGGAAAGTCCCTGTCTCTCTCAGACATCATCTTTTGCCATCATTCTCGGTCCTTCTCTACTTTAATTCCAGGGAGAAGAATTCTCCCTGGCTCGGCTTGTCTCCTGTCGCTGCCCTTGGGAAGATGAGCTCTTTATTGTTTGATCCAGTTTGGCAGATGGATTTAAACAATCTTCAGAAATCTGTACTAAGTATAATCTAGTCTGACTTCTCTCCTCTTGAACCCTGCAAGTTTTTTTGCAAATGAGCCTCCTGCATTGTCAGTTACCCAAGCTGTATTTAGTATAACTAAAATGCTGAAATGATGAATCTTCTGAGGGCAGAATGGAGCTGGATCCATGGAAAGGTCACTCAGCAGGAAGGATGCACAGAAACCAACAACAAGGGAGCTGAGTACCACAGAACCCCTGATATGTACAACACAGAGGATATTAAAAAGTGTGTGTGGGGAGGTAATGAGCAATAAGCATCCTGGGCCTCTACGTCTTTTAATCTTAAGGCTCCCTTTCTGTCTGAATTAGCTGAATTCTGTGGGATAACTTGGTAGGCATTTAAGGAAGTGACCTACACTCCTTCCTCACGTGTAGCACAATAACTGACAGCATCAAATGAACTGAGCATCAAACTGGTACCACCCAGTTACAATGGCAGTAGAAATTAAACAGCATTAATTAGAGGGAGAATATGGAACTCTTTCTGCCTGGAATGTCTCTTCTCTTAGCTGTCAAAAGCCTCCATGGATTGGCTTATTAAGAGCCAAGCTGACAGGAAAGCTGAAGGGAAATAAAGAAGCATTCTCCATTGTGTGCCAAGCCAAGTGAGGGAAGACTTGAGTTCAAGACTGACTTTTAAAAAACAGCAAAAGGTTAATGAACTTTTATCCAAGCACCATTAAGACATCTGAAGATCATTCTAACTAGACCACAGACAACACTTTTGCTCTTATTTCACTGCAAAACCAGGTAAGTGATGTATGTAATGGAGAAAGAATCAGAGATTAAAAAGGTTTTTTCAGTTTCCAGAAAGCAAAGCAATCTTCCATGACAGTGGACAGTAGTCTTCCTGTGTGCTCCTCTGATACCTGTACCTATTCCATGTTAAAACTATCTCCACTTCCCCCCAGTTATATTGACATTTGATATAAACCAGCCTGTACTCTTCATTAAAAAAGGAGCTTGATCCTTTGAGGTACAATGAACTCTCATTTCTCAAGTGGAAGAGGTCAAACTCTTGCAAAAGCACTGAAGGCAGGTTCCTTGTATTACTTGGAAGTTGCTTTCCTACCCCTTCCATTCTCTGATACACTGGGAAGGGCCAGGAGAAATATCAGAGTTTTAGTCAGGACTCAGTTCTGTACTCTGTGATTTACATTCATGTTAGCTTCCATGATAGAATTATAGAATGGGAACTGTGATATTGCAAACCAAGTATAGAACAATTAGTTACATTTAAAAGGGTTTATTTGCCACCTTTGGCAATCAAGCATTTTTGTAGATACTCTTTTTTAAGAACTTGTCTTACCTTTTGTATGTATACTTGCCTTTTTTCTATACTAAACAATTAATGTAATTCCCAACTGCTAAACAGAAACCTGTGGACATTTTGGACACTAAACCTGTTTCCCCATTACTTGTCTACACAATGCCTAAAACTGACTAGAGTCCTGATTGTTAAACAGAACCATCTAGAAAATTTTGTTAATTAGAAAAATAGTATTTTTATTTCATTAATTTAAAAAATATGTAACTCATTCTCTCATAAAAAAAAGGAAGGAAAGTGTCAGCAGATTTCCATAAATTACCAGTATGGCAAAAGCACATTATTGAGGAAGTCACCTACAAGTGAGCTAGAATTACACATTAATAAATTACCCTATGTCCACTGTGCAATACCCAAAAGTTCAGACATTTCTTTGAGTCTTATTTAAGCCTCTTGAATCTAAGCATGTAAGTAATTTCATATAGTAGCTGCAATATATAAAATGGCTTAGAGAGGAAGATGCCAAAACAGACTAAAAAAAATCACAGACTTTCCAATAAAAACATTATTTTTGGTCAACATTATTTGCTAAATTAAACCTAAACATATTAATCATTTTGCTCAACCCACAATTGCATTTTTCAGTTAATGTATTAATTCTCCTTCCAATTCCTCTCAGCTTTTCTTACATGCCCTACATCTCTACTTCCCCGTGACAGAAAATGGCATCTCTTTCTTCTATATTTAGAAACACAACCTCCCTTAAAATAATGTTCTATGAGAAACCTCACTTGGACATGCTGTGACATTCGATGGACTTGAAAACTGTGCCCAAGAAAGACAGGATCTGACAGCTCCATGATCCCTGGAGATGCTTTAAAGGGCATCCAAGAGATAATCCCTTGCTCTTACCACACAGATGCAAAATTACAGCTGGAGGAAATGGGGAACTGGATATATGAGAAATTTGGGGCCAGTCAAATCAAGGAGAGTGGAGAGAAAAAAAACCAAGGAGAAAACTTGTGCTGATCACTCTCTTTTCTTCTCTAGAGAATACAGAGGAAGGAATGTGTGCACACTGACTTCCTCCTGCCTGGTCTTTTCCAGGCTTTGCCTGTCATCAAAAGGAGCCAAGAGGACATCAAACTTTGGTCACTCCACCAAAAAGTTCACTTTGTGCTCAGGAGATGCAAATCCCACAGAGCATCCCCTTTGACTGAGGGCTGCCTGCACCAGCTTTGCAAGAAACTTCAGTGGTCAGTTTAAGTGCAGCATCCTTTGTGCACAGATTTAAATGGAAAATTACTTCAGCTTCAGGAGAGCAGGATCTAGCCCAGAAATCTCACAGTGCAATGCATAAGATAAATTTTATTAATTAAATTCAATTAAATTCAAAATGTATATTTCACCATTTTATGATGAAGAGGGTTCCTTAAAATGTCAATAAAGGTTGAAAATGAATGGCTTGTTGCTTTATTAAACTATATGTGTTAATCTCCAGTTGCTGCTTATTTTAAGAAAGTAAAAAAGAATCAGCAGCATCATAAAAATGTAGATTCTGTTTCTTATATTTTCTACTTATAAAAAAGGGGAAAAAAATGTGAAAGAGCTTAGAGCTAAGGTATTTGGTTTGAGGATCAGTAGAATATTTCATTTTGTCTGTAGGAATAATTATAGTCTTGATTATTATATAAATATCGTTTCATGTTAGTTCTTTGGCCAAATGTCTAAATTTAGAATGACTCTTTTTTTCATGACATAGTTTCAATAATAAACATTATGATCAAGCCTAGGTGTATGTTACATTATTAAAATGCCTCCTTTTTAAGCACTTGGTGGGATCATTGTTACTGTTCTGCCATGGCTTAGCTAGTCTACTGGTAAAAATGAAGATTTATTTTCATGTGGCTTGAACTAAGATGACTGAGTTTTGATGTGTGCTCACCCTTAACTATTAACATTGTGTGCAATGGCAGTTTAAATGTTTTATTTTCAAATAAACAGGCAAATGGACTGTTATTTCTATAAATACTAACAGGATCATGCCCAAGCACTGGGATTTTTCAGCCTGAAGCAAGAGGAAACCACACATTTTCTGTTTATTTTTGTGGGTTTTACTATTTTAAGTAACATCAAGCCCTGGACAGAAGATATTCTGACATTTCTGGTTAATTTGAAGGAAAAAAACGCACAATAATTTCTTAGCAAGTTAGGTCAACTCATGCTAAGTCACTGAGCGATGAAAAATATTCTCTGTGACAAGAATATATGCAATGTCCTCCTGGATCTCCATCTCCAAGTCTTTTGCAAAGAAGCTCAAAAGGAATACACAGGAAAGTAGGAAAATGGGAAAATAGTAGGCCTGGTCCTACTAACGTGTACCCAAAACTACTCATGTGCCATTAAAGTGGGATTGTGTAGGGACATTTGGGAGCTGTCCCTGTCTCCTTTCAGGTGCTCTTTTCTGCTCTCTCTTCATTTGACCTCAGTTTTAGCACACACATGTAAGCCAGAATAGCAAGGTTCTCGTGCTGCCTGTGGAGCAGTAAAACCTGAGCATCAGCTGTGTGGTTTAGACTCATGCATTTGTAAATGTTATTTCAGTTTTCCTTTGTAGCTGGCTATTTATCCTTTGAAGGTGCAGAAATGAACAAGAGTCTGGGGTTTTTTTTTTGAGCAATACCTAGCTTCACTTAGCAATGAGCAGTTGATTATCTGCAGGTAACAAAGCACTGCTTGAGAACTGTAACTCACTTTCTGAATAGACAAATTCAGACACCATTAGATGACTGAGGTTTTACAAAGGTATCAGAATACCCTTTGAAACTAAAGGCTTTTTTGCAGCCCAGAGCTGTTCCTCTAAATCTCTGCTCAGTTTGAAACAGTTTGACCTCTGCATCTCATTTCTTTGCCGTAATAAAACCCTCTAATAAATAAAAAGAAAAACGATTGAACTAGGTAAATACAGAAAAATTAGGGAAGGAGAAAGCTAATGAACTTAACTGCAATCACTATACCAGTATTGCCTCGGCTTAAAAAGTATTGATGAAATAACTGAATATTTACATCTTGTACTGGACCCGCTGAAAGCAAATGATGCATGGCAAAGCAAACAGAGGCTGACCTTTGCACGTTTTCCCATCAGGCTGCAGGGTAAATCCAACTGGGCAACTGCACCGTACCCCTGTCGCGGTGTCCTTGCAAGTCCGATCACAGCCTCCGTTATTGACAGCACATGTTTCTGCAGAATGAAAGAGAGAGAGAGAGAGAGAGAGAGGGAGAAAGGGAGTGGAATGAAATGCTCTGGGGGAGGGGAAGGCCACTGCCTCTTTGGGGCAATATTACAACGTATTAAAAGCAATGTAAGTTTCAAGCAAGCCAACTGAAGCAAGCTCAAGGTCATCAGGGTCCGTGCACTGGTTTTGACTGGTGAATCGGTTCCACGAGTCATGATTTATTTTTCCTCCCAAACTGGAGATTTCACTTAATATATTTAGTCACTGTTTTTCAACTGTCTTAGACAATAGGATGGGTTATTACATATGAAACAAGTTTAAAAAGAAAAAAAAAAAGTGATTGCCTCTAAAAGCAGAACCAAACATTCTGTTTTGTATCAGTCAATGTCTAGCTGAGATATTTTAAAGTTCACTTTTATATGATGTTGTAGGCATAATGAACTTTAAAACCAGTAGAAAGCAAAGCAGCGTGCTAGACTTTGGAACTGAGAATTTAAAACCCTTAGTTAAGAAAGAGTTAATGGAAAATGAACTACATATATCACTTTGACAAGAATCTACATGCCCAATCTGTTCTTACTGAACTACAAGCAAAAGGCATCTGGGTTTTGTCCACTTAAAGCTTTTTGCAAATTGAAAGGAGTTTGGAGTGGGTGGGAGGGCATAATTGAGGTCACTGAACCCATTCCAAGCTGTGTCATTGAAATTTCCCAGTGCTTGTAGTATGTAGAAGGGTGGCTGGGCAAACACAGGCAAGAGAAAGTTGCAATACTTCTGAGATTTTACTGCAGTGGGCAGTGACTAGTAGGTACCACTAGATTTAAAAAAAAAAAAAATCTTCAACTTCATTACAGCAAAAGCAAGAACCCCTCCCTCGCTGCCATTGTTTGGTGTTACTCAGGTATGCACATGCACACACCGTACACATGCATATGCACACATACTCACAAACACATCCATAAAAGGGATAAAAGGCAAGGGAAATGATTAACTTTCCTTTGATCCACAGAACGGAGTGGATGTAAGGATGCCAATTTAGCATGTCAGTTTGAACTGTACATTTTTCTGAAAAGTATTTACTTCAGAGAATAAGTCCTTTTAATAGTATCTTTTTCAGTTGCTCTGGATTTGATTAAATTAAAATACCCCGCTGCCCCCCAAGATTGCCATTATTCTACTCAGCTCACCTCTTTCCCTAAAGAGGCTTTGTCATTACTTACTCAGATTTACAGACTCCTATTGCTGAATATTCACAGCCTGTGTCACAATTGTGCCCTGTGGACAGGGTCTGACAATCAGCTATAGGATATGCTAATTGGGAATTGCCTTAGAACAGTACATTGATCAAAAATTATTTACACAGAACAGAACAGGCTTTATCTTTCAATTGACTACTACTGAAAGATTTTTATTTTAAAGTAGCCTGTGCTTTGCCCTCAAGGTGAACTTAGACTGGCCCTTTGGAGGGACTTCACTGCTTTAAAAAAAAAAAAAAGAAAAAAGTATAACTGGATATTTTTTTTTTCTTTTGCACTGGCACAGGCCTCTCCATCAGTTGTGAAATAAGCTCCTGGCACTTAGAACAAACTGAAAGCATAGATTTGGGGCACACATGCATTAACAGCATGGGACAGATCTCTGAGCCTGTATACATTCACACATGGTCCTCCAGATAGATTTTACATTTTTATGTCTATTTGCTCTGTAATAACATCGAGTAGAAAGAGCTACCAGTATACAAATGGGCTCACAAATAACTGCCAGGAAGCACAGCTAACGAATGGATTGACATGTTTTCTGGAACTGCTTTCTGAAAACAGAGCTGAGTCTGCAGCTCCTGATTTTCAGGCAGTTCTTGCTCACCTTGCAGGACCTGAACCTAACTGTTTAAGCAATATAGTTCTGATTTTCATTTACTTCTCTGGGAAGGACTATTTTGTAAACTTACAGGCTGAAACTTCTGCTTGAAAAATTCTTCTCAAATGACAATGATGGCATTTCCATTTGTATATGAACATGTGTGTGTCCTCATGGAGCAACATATCAAATAATAATTTTAAGTTTCGGAGAAGGAAAAATGTTTCAGGTCATTAAAAATTTTTAACTTGGGCACAGCTTAAGGGCAGGAGGATTTGCCAGGCGTAAAGAGTTAAGGTTAAAACTCAGGAAAAAGTGCTGAAGGTTACGTTTGGCATGGCACTGCAAAGAGCAGTAAATCTTCTGTTAGCAGATTAACTCTGGCATATGAAGACTCCTTTATTGCAGTGCGTCAACACGAGATGAACATAAGCAGTAATATTTCTGCTTTCTGGATGACATCCAGTGAAAATGAATAGACACAACAATTTTTTTTCCCCATGGCATGGATGACTGGATCTATAGGGTAAGGGTCATTCAATGAACAAGAGTTATTTCTACGTATAAATAGAAGGAATCAAGCCAGCTTTTCTTATTTTCACACAGATTTAGTAAAACAAACCAAAAAGGATAAATGCCCTGCAACCTTCCTAGCAACTCTGACTTTCATACATGACGAACTCTTAACAGAATGAAGACCCAAGTGAGCAAGAGGACATGTGACAGTACCTCTCACACTTCGGATAATTGGAGAGATGTACTGATGAAATTCCTTAAACTCGAGGTCGTGAGAAAACATGGGTAAAAGAAAGCAAACATGAATAGCAGAATGTGGGAAAGAGGCTACATCAAAGAAAGGAGCTGAGGCCTACACAGAGCACAGATCGAATGCATGACCACCTGTGATTCTGAGAGGGGTGACGCCGACTCATCCTTCACCTCACCACTATCAAACCTCAGTATGTATTTGAAACGCAAATACAACTTTTAGGCCTCAAGCCAAGAACAGAAGCAAATTACTTATTTCCATTCGATCTCACTGTGGAGAAGCTATGGAAGGGAAAGAACAAATATTAAAAATTGGATCAGGTCTTCACGGTGATATTGAACCTACAGACCATTTTTGTTGTTTTTTTTCTCTGTGAAAGACAACTTCAACATTTTAGCCTTTTTTCTTTCTTTTGTTTTTGTTTGTTTCAAACTTTTTTGCTGCTTTTTTTTTTGTTGTTGTTGTTTTTGTTCTGACAAGATAGCAGAAAAAAACCTGGAAGACAAGTAAAGTAGTGTCATGTTATTGATATTTAGATTCCTTCTGAATTATGACAAAGCTCATAATCTGAAACAATTAGACTTTACTGTTAATTTAAAGTGATGCTTGTAGCCTCATCTACATCCCTATTGAATTCCTACCAGAAAATTCAGGCAGAAACAGGGATCTGAAGAAAAGAACATCTATTTATATAAGGCAGTCTTGGAGACATTACACTGTAATTTTCCAGAGTAAGCTCCTAATTCTGGATCAATCTCTTGTGTATCTGCTCAGTGGATCCACAGACAAGAAATGACTAAGATCATTACCTATAGTATCTATATTAAACGTATGGTTTAATCCGTTAGAACCATTGCTTTAACATTAGTCTGCTGTACTATGGGATATGCACTGCTTATGGATATTAAAACATCCAATTAAAAAGCACAAGGAGTTGTTGGTCCTTCAGCACCAGATCAGGAACACTGACTTAGTTACCAGGTGATGTTGCTCCAGTGCCTGCAATGGTTTAGCAGTGCATGAGCAGCTCTTCAGGTTCTACTTCTGAAGCTTTTGAACTAAAGCAGATTATCTACCAGGTGGCAACAGATCACTTTCTTAAAAAGAGTCACACCAGCCAGGATTCATTTGGCTTTGAATACTATTAAATGCCTGAAAGTCCAAACATGTCTTATGATTTGAAAATATTTCTGAAAGCCTGATTTTCAGCTTCTTCTATGAAACAAGTAAACATAACCATTTAAAATACAAGCTTCTAATAAAATATGTTTGTTTTCTTTTAAACTAGCCAATTATTTCATAAAGCAAATTTTTGTGACTTCAATTTATCTCATGAATGAAAGAACATTATATGATTTTAAGGGTATTGGTCAAAATCAGGCAAATCTTGGAATCTTTATTATTCCTTGTTGGCAGCCTGGCTCAATCTGAACTAAGATCCAAACTGGTTTTATAGGAACTGAGATGCAAAGCAGAACATAATTACACAGTTCTTTGAGACTAGAAGGGATGTATCTGAGGATCATGATGTAATCTGTGTCTTAACTATTTGATTCTCTATAATCTTTGATAAATCATGAGGACAGGTACATAGACTGGACAAAGTGAACACCAATAAAGGCAAGAGGAGGGAGATCTAGCACCAAGGTTGTTTCTTTAGAGATGTGGAGAAGTCATTCTCTGGTCTTTCCTGTTATCCATCACAGCAGTCTGAAGTCAACAGGATCCAGAAAATCCTATTTGTTTCCAGGCTCCTGATCATGACACAATGACTGGAAAGAGTGGATAACAACTATAAATGTAACAGCTGCTCTCAAGAATGTGTGTAAAACACGCAAAGAAGTCTTAAAAGAAGAGAAAAACTCAGCTGTAGTGAAAACAAGAGAAATGTATAATGTAAGTGAAAATGAGAAAGGGAAGCCACTGAAGTCATCACATACATTCACAGCAGCCTTGCAGCATCTGACTCTTAGGAAAAGCATGAGAATGGCACTTTCTTGCTCCGAAAAAGTTGTTATTGGACTAAATTAAATGACTGTGCTCTGTAGGGCTTACGACTGCCATTTCCTCTGAAGCAGAGAGGAAGACTGGACTGACCTCCTGTCTTAAGGCCTTGTGCAGAGGAAAAGGATTTTTGCAGCAATAGGTAGGCTGCAGATAAAAGACAACAGTCCCCCAAAACAAAGAGTATTCTCTAAGTTTGCCAGATTTCTATAAACTGTTTAGGTTGACATGGTAAGCAGTAAGTACAGCTGAAGGGAAGACTTGAAAGTGGACAAATGCTTTTTTCCACTACCTAGTTCCTGTGATTGCCCAAATGGTAACACTGACCAAAGGGCAAGTTAAAGAAAACTAGGAATTCAAACTACCTTTATTTGGAATTCATTTGCAGTAGGCTGAAGCTCACTGGGGTCAGCAGAAACAGTATGATTGGGCTTTGCTCTCAAAGTCTGTGCCATTTTATTTTGAGCTTATTCTGAGTCAACTTCTATCCTAGGCAAGAGCAAATCTTGATGGAGCAGCCTGGAGCTCAGAATTTAGAGATGCTATCACGTCCTATCAGGTAAATCATAGTCCATGCAAATTATGAGTAACTGTGCTCAGATTGTAATCATATCTATTTCTGCACCTGGTTGGAATTTTGCACAAGATGTGAACACAGTATCTTACGCTCAGAATAGCTGTCTTAAATTCAGGGGTGCAAGCAGGATGGCAGCTTTAGTGCACTCACAGTTTTAGCAAGTCCAGTGAGGAGGTATATGGATTAATTAGACCATTTTTTCCTAAAGAGGTGCCTCTGAAGTAATAATTCCTGGCAACTGAAGTGGCATAAAGGGTAAAATACTCACAATCTGTTTCTCAGCAGATGTGCTGTAACTAAAGGTGTTGTTAACTGCTACTGTGTCTGAATCAAGAGATAATCTGTTTACCTATCCTAAGCACATAAAAAGGAGTTTATTTCTCTGTATTTAATTCACAGTGAAACACCAACTTTGAACAGATATGAGAGAAGATTAAGGACATCTGTCAAAGAAAGCCAAATATATGGCTTTGAGAATTTTGAGAAGGTCTAATCTAAAACTATTAATTGCCATTGTTTGTTATGATTCCTTGCCTCACTGTAGTGTTTTGGGGCCCTCATAAAGACCAACACCAAGACTCCATTGTGCCAGCTATGTTGCAGTTATGAAGAAGTGATGATGGTAGGAGCAGTTCTGTGAGAGGGCAACGTCAGGCTCAGCTTCCTCCCCTTCAAGCTGAATACATTCAGTTTAATACAGAAAGTGTCTGGAATCAAATTAGTCCTTATTTGTACCTCCCCTCCTCTCACACCTGAAAAAGCACTTTGCTCCATCTGGCTCCAAGGCTGCCTGTGCAGACATCTCATCTGTTTTCTCCATGTTGGTGCCACAGCACAATCTCCACCAAAGAGATCTCTTTCTGAATTCCAGATGCACTGGACTGGGTTTTTTTCTCTTCCTCCTAACTTTTACTCAGAGAATCCAGACATAATTTTAACCACTAGTGGTAGGTGAAGTGCATGACCATGCCTAAGAACAAGGACTACCTAACCGAATAAATAAAACACACTGAAGATCCCCCATAAATTCTGACCAAAAATGCACAAATCTCGAAACCCTGGAACTTGGAAGAGATTCAGATTTAACCCAGGAAAAGCCATTAAAAAAAATTAAATTAAATTCTGTGGATTATAAAATGAGCTTGCCTTTATGTAAGAGGGAATATGCAGTATGAGTAAGAAAGCCATGAGACAGAGAACAGATGATAAGACTGCTGCTGCCATCCATAAAAAGAATTTTATTGCAAGTTGCAGTACATGAGGTACGTGTGCTATGTGGCAGGAGATCGGGGTACAGCAAGGGACCCAAAGGACAACAAGCACAAGAAGAAACTAAACACACAAAATATTTCAATTTTCAGTTAAGGGAGAACTATGCTATTCTCATGCAAATTATGCTCTGTGATGCTGAAAGGATAGAGAAAGAGCATTCACAAGAGCGTAATGAAAGAAACAAATAGCTGTGAACAGATGAAGGAGAAACTGAAAGAGCTTCATATTCAGGGAATGAAAAAGGTGAGACAGAAAGGGTAACTTGCAGGATGTGGAATTCTTCACTTCGTTATGCTTGTCTCCCCATTTCCTTGCAATTTCATGATTGGAAGAATTTTATTTGCATGAAAATAGGATGAGAATTCTGCCCTGCCACATAGGGAAAGTGTGAAGAAATAACTAGGTGAATCTTACCCTGAATCATGAATGCCACAGTTCTCAATTCAGAATAGCTCGATTCCTCTTCAGGAAACACTACATAATTAGGGAATGTCACTTGATAGATTGGATCAGGTGTTTTATGAGCATCCTATGAGTCCAGTCTGGTTCTTAAAATTAACACTTGTAGCTGTGGTGCTCTCTCTAGATAGAGAAGCTGCAATGAAGAAAAACTGAAATTCTCTAAACATCGCGAAGGAGCATTATCTCCTGACCTTGGATAAATCCTTTCATTTAAAATAGGAAAGCAAAACAATGGAAGGTATTGCCAGGAATTCTGGAAAAGGTCAGAGTCTTTATCGTCAGCAAAGAAGTGAAGAAAAGGGATTTTTACAGGAGATAGAACACCATTCACAAACTCAATGAATAAAAGTGACAGTAACTCAAGATGAAAAGATCTGCCCTTGGGAGACAGAGAATGCATGAATGACCTCAGGGATTCCTTCCCCCTGTTTGCTATGATTTCATACAGCAAAGTAGAACTGACAGAAGGAGTTAAAGTGAGGTCTTGGTTTCACAGTCAGTAACTGAATTATAGAACCTCCTAGCAATATGCCTGCTAATGAAATGTTTGCAATTCTTTACTGATTAAAGCACAAAAGGATCACGATGCATACAGAGCTGCACACTTGGTTTTCTGACAGTGAAAGTTTCTGAGTCGGGTAAAAGTCATTCAGAAAAATAAAGACACATTTTAAGTAATTGGAGAGAGTCCTAGGAGGCAGTACAACAAAGCCAGGTACTGAAGTATGTACTGGAAAGGTGCTCTTGGCTTAAAGTGACCCTTGGTAGGATAGAAGTTAACAGCTTTGGAAGAGCACTTGAAAACAAACACTAGCTTGTCCACCACCCTGCTCTTTGAGATAGAAACCTGGGAGCAGTATCACCTGGAAACCCTTATTCTGTTTTGAAAGAAGACAAAAATGAACTCTGCAGAATCCATGTTTAATTCATGTTGCAATGTAAGACTTTTGGAAATTTTCTGATGGCAAACCAGAGCTCATACACTCTTTACTCCAGTGTTTGGTAGTTAAGGCATTAAATTGCATGTTAGAAACCCAGGTCACATTTTCTGTGCTTTTATGTTTACTGAAACTGAAAAATCCCTAGCCCTTTTTAGGCTATTGATTACCAATAGTGGCCCCCAGAGTGGAACATATACATGGGGCAATAATGAGTTAGTCTGACTTTACAGACCAACGTTTTCCTTGAACATGGGTGGCAATGCACTGTGAAAGGGTCTTTGGTATAATTTCCTCACATTTCAAATGAATATTCTAACAAGTACATTCTGTCTGTGTACATTCTGTCTCCTTATTTCTGAAGATCATTCCAGGCAAAAGCACTGTGAAAACCAGAGTTCCCCCACAAAACCTACTTTCAAGAAAAAAGGCTTTTGACAGAAAACTCTCATCAGATGAAAGGATTTTTTTAGGTTCAGAATGCGAGGCTTCAGTAAGTTCTACCATTCTACAGCTCCTTTTCCCTGAGCTTCAAAGAAGCTAAATATGGCTCTACCACAGAGTCCTGAAATCCAGAAAATGGTGGATTTCCATATGACCTACACTATCACTGTGTGGTTTATACAGTATTTCAAGACAGATGTTTGATTTTGGATAAGTCATTCACACTGTCACCAGAGGAGAGATCTTTGGATGCTGAAAGAATATAGAAGGAAAGTTTCCATACTGATATGCTGTTATTTTAAACATGGCAGGAGAAGACCAATTTATTCATGAGACTCTGGTAACTGTGGTTAACTTTGTGGATTCTATTTTCCTGTAATCAAGAAAAAGCTGTGTGTCTCTACTGAAGAGAAAACAGTGATTCAAAGAGAATCATGTGTGTCATACCGAGAAGTAGAAGTAAAAAGAAGCATACTAGAGAAATTAGAAGTTTTTTTATCTCCTGTTTATGTGCATGTTCATACAGAGCATAGATCCTTTCAAGTTAACACCTGACATTTTTTTGCCTTAAGACCACATAGTCCCATACCATCAGTTCTTCTCAGCTCTGGAATCCCAAGGATTTCCAGGTGGACTATGAAAAAGATGAGGAGAAGGTTGCTGACCATGTGAATGTGCATATGGACATAACATCATTATCAAGATGAAGTCCACACTCGGTGTGTGCCCTCTGTAATCCCAATTTTATGCAAGATACCTGAAAGAAGATCTTAATTCATTAGGAACAGGGAATGTAGAGTAGTGCTCTGCTAAGAGCTGCATGATACCTGGAAGCCTCTGCGAGGGACAACTGCAGAAGCAAGGATGGTGCTTTCCTGCCTTGAACTCCTGGGGAGAATGTTCAGGTCACACCTGATGGCTCTACCTCTGCTCATTAACCATCAGTTAAGTGACACAAACTCTTACTTGCAGTGGGAATCCAATGTGGGAGTGTCTGTGACTGGGTACCTTCCTGCCACTGAGGCAATCAGGGAGAGGTGCTCCAGACAAGTCAGTCACAGCATGCTTGATGTCCAGGATGGCCTAATCCTTAGATAACTGGGGTTTAAGGAAAAACACCATAAGGCTGACTATTAAGCTCAGATGACTGAAGGCATATAAAGTTAAGTACCACTTTTGGTTCAAATGGGTAAATCCAAGCTCTAAATTTGTAAATCTCTCTGCCTTTTTTGATGTAACTGCTAGGAAACTGCTTGCCTTTGCTACAAATGCAGTAAGCAACAGCCACAAACTCAAGCTGTGGGTTTTTATTTAATATGATATGAGCAGCTCATTATAATCTGTTGTAGGTACTGGGCTAAAGATATGAAACTAAAACAGTTTTGGGCAGGACAGGATGAACACAGTTGCCTTGGCTGATGTTTCCAGGTACCTTCAGGAGGCACAAGATTGGATGAAAGAGCTGACCAGCACACGGAGAAGGGAGTCATGTTATTAAAGTGGCCAAAGTAGGACTTGCACTTGTGATCTGTTAGTCTGAACTGCCTTTGGCTGTTCACTGCAATGCTTGGGATCCTTGGAGTTGAACTGATGGGGAAGTACAATTTCCACAGCAAGCAAAGGCAAACAAAGAGACAATTCTGCCCCATGTAACATGCAGGGAGGATATTCTCTGCCTTAAACTAATCCGTGGCAGAAATGCCCAAATTGCAATTTCCACAGCTCACATCTCTAGTTATTGCTGTGCAGAGGGAATGGTCTTAGCTCACTGCACACTCATTTCTCCAGGCAGGTAGTAGGGTGCCCATTATTAACAGCTGGAAAGCTACTGATAAGATAATGGAAGAGGAGACATCTGCAGAAGCCAAATGATTCTTGCCACAAAAAGGGAAAATACAGAACTAGTGAAGCTACTACCAAATTTGGTGGTTACATGCCATCGATGCAGCCAGACCACAGCCCTGCCTGTGAACAATTCCCAGGAAACCAGGGATGAAATGTAATACACGTGCACATATATCCCAGCCTGGCAAAGCTGGTACTTGTTGGTGTGATTTTCCAAATGGCACCACAGAAGCAATTTAGGCAGAGGTAAACTTGACTGATAACAAAGACCAGCACAGTTTTGATGCACTTTGCAGCCTATACCAGAATTTCAGCTGACAGTAAAATACTTTGGAGGGTTCTTAGGAAACAGCTTCCAGGGAAGAGAATTGCATCACTCTCTCTGAGGAGGACTGCAAATAACCTTACTGAGGACCCAAGAAGTCAGTGTCCAATGGCAAAATCCTCAGCTGCCCTGACACAAAATTAGTTGAACATGTCTCATGAAGAAGAGAATTTCTGTGCAGCGTTTGGATTTCTGAAGACACCTGGAGCAATGGTATTACTTGCACCATCTTGCTTCCCTTAAGTATGCAAGGGAAATTACTGCACTTCCTCAGCTTCAGGATGGGCTGTCATGTTGCTCTTTGCTACAATCAAAAGTACTTTGTACACCCTTCTTCTTGTGGCAAGAAAAAACCAACTTTTTTTCTTCTATGGCCAGAGCAAGAACATTTTATGGCCAAAGTGAGTTCTTACAACAGTGGGAAAAATGGAAAAGGGATTGAAGGTGAGGAAGATACATAGTGTTGGCAGTTCTGAAGTCATCTCATGTAAAGCCCAAATGAACCTGATCCACTGACTGCTAAAGAGTAGAGGAAGGAAAATGAAACATAGTGAGAAATGGGTCTGCCTCTTCAAGGAGAGCTGACCAGGACATCTAACAAACAGCCTGCACAGAACATCATGGCTGTGTTGCTAAAACACTTCACAGATTCGTGCAGTCTAATAAGGCCTGTGGTGATGGCAATGTAGCAAGTGACTTCATTTTAAAAGACAATATAAATAAAAACGTCATTAAATTACTTGGTTCAAAGAGTTGATGTAAAGAGCAGCCAAAGATCAAAGCATTGTCTCTGACTAGAGATGAGGACTCCTTGAGTCTAAATTCCAGACAGTTCTGTAGTTCTGGTTCATCAAAGAGGAAGTTTCCAGCTGCCTGTCACCTCTCTGTAAAGCACTTATTTGTAATGAGGGAGCCTGATGGCATAACTCATGCTAGGAATTCTATTTCTTTGTCCAGAATATCAAGTTCTAAAAGAAAGTTTCTAAAAGAAAAGTGTTGAAAAGAGAATTCTGAAGTTTCTTAAAGGTTTCTAAAAGAAAGCTTGGATATCAACAGACAATTGCTCTATAAAAACCTTGCAGCCTTTTTAAGTGAAAGAGAGTGACCAAGGAGAATGTGAAGCCCATGAGACTAGACAATTTACATGTTAAGCCCATGAAACTTGACAAATTACAATTTATTTAACGATAAAGTGCTAAGCTGCTCGATTATTTATTTTTACAGTCATGGACTGTGATGGGGCTGTTTGAGTTATGAATTCTAGCCAGAGCTATAGCAGCAAAAAGAGGTATGGAAAATGAATAAAAGCAACTTCCATTGTTGAAGATGTGAAACTGGACAAAATATTTTGAAGGTAAGTGTATTAGTAGGGTTAAGTGGAAATTTAGTGCTTCTAAAGTTGTGTGCCTGTACTAGAATGGCTCTCATACAGATAGGCAGGGCAGACAAACTGTGATTCACACTCATTCTGGATTTAGACTGGAAAATACGTGAAATGCACTAGTCCACTCCTCTAACCAGATAGGGCAGTCTCATGCTATGATGCTGTGACAGAAAAAACAGTTGTGGCAAATGGGTTCCCAAGGAAAAGAAGGTAAAGGAAAATGGAGAAGGTCTCTGTGATGCTCCTAAGAAACACACAAAATATTCTCAGAAAAAATTACTTTATACAACACAAACCAGAGATTTGAACATAATTTTAAGAGCTGAAGCTGTGCTCAACTAACTGCAAGATGAACCATACCAGATGCTGAAGAAGACCTGTGCAACAAGGGGAATGTAAATGTCCCTTACAGACAATGGTACAGCTCTGGTTTTGGAGCTGTGCACTTCTGCAGGATGAATGTCCTTCCTTGTGGCTCAAGGTCCAGTTTGAAGCAGCCACCACGGAACTCAGGCAGAACATCTCCAGGAGCCCCCCTGGAGCACAGCTAAGGCTGTACTGCTGCCACTCCACAACAGCCACGGCCAAGGGGAAGTGAAGGAGAGGGAAATGAGCTGCATGAACGTTCACTGACCAGACAACGGCCACTCAGTGCCACCTCCCTAATGGCAGCCCTCTTTACTCTGAATCCAAGTGCTTTTCTCTGATCCAGGGAAATAAGTGACAGCTGGAAGCCCCCAGGGTCTGCCCAAACATTATGAAAAAGTTAGATGAAAATTCCTAGACATTGTTGGACGTTCTAAAGGGAGATTTCTTGTAGGTCATCAGAGAAGACCAGTTCTGCCTTACAAAATCTAGATAAAAATGCATCTAATGGGAATGAATAATGTGCATTTATCTGCTTTTCTCTGTTTAAGATTTAGCCACAAGGCACAGGACCACAGCATGACTCGGACACACTGTAAGAACCAGCCTGAGGCACAGAGGTGGCCAGTCCTGCTGCAGCAAAATGACTGCTATAGGCAGCCTTGTCTGACAGCAACACTGTTCTAAAGCAGTCCTGTCAAGCTTTTCTGAGCCTTGGCTGACATTAAGGGTTATTCAGATCACAGTCATTTTGATAGCATGCAGAAAATGACAGGGGACTACAAATTATCATCTCAGGACTTGCAACTGAAAGCAGCTTTCATCAGATTACTGAAATTACATAAAGTCGTCTACTTTTCTTACTTTCCCAAGACTGCCTGCAGGAGAGTCAAAAATCAGAGTCCATTTAGAAAAACTGGGAAAGAAGTTTCCTGAGGAGCCTTCCAGTACTTCTTAAAACAGCTGCTTAGAAAACATGTGAAGACATATGGAATTTCATGGAAATGCCACTACATTTCGGAAATGAGTAAGACTCCACTAAAAAAAAATTTCTGACTATCAGCAATCGGTCGAAACAAACAAGTTAAAAAGTACCTAAATATAAAGCCACTCACTCAGATCTCACTCACAAATTAAATTTCTTTTCCTCCTTAGTTAATGTGTTTCTAAGGAATCAGTGGTTTAAACACTGCATGTCCACAAGCTCTCAGCTCTCAGCTGGTACCTGCTAATACAGGAGGTACTGAAGAGTTAAACAATGTATATTGCAAACTGGATTTTCAACTATCTCCCTAAGCCTATTTCTAGGGTCTATGTTCAGCTTGGACCTTGCAGACCTGGTGTAATTAAGAAGGCTGTTACTAATCTTTTTAATGCTAAACTTTTTAATGCTATTTGCCTGGACTCTTGGAAACAGTGTGAGCTTATTTTCAGGTTGGATATTTATTTTTTTTTCAGTGCACTATCAACACAGTGCACTATGTTGCTCAATACCTCTTGAGAGTACTGTACATACTATTTGAGGCTGGGCAAACTCAACACTGAGACCCAGAGGGTTGCATTTTTCAGTGGCCTAGAGGCCTTTTGGCACATTTATTTTCCTGACTTCTTGTGAGACTATGGGTCTTATTGAAATTATAGCTAAAAGTGTTAACAGCACATTTAAAGCATCACACAAAGCAAGATGAGCTGCCTCATAGCTTTTGTTAGGTTAAATTACTTGAAACAGTGGATCATTAAAAATAAAACTATATGGGTCAGTTGCTAGGTCTGCAAACTAATTGGAAATTAACAATCATGGATAATCTAAAAATAAAGGAACATATGCCCAGGTTTTCACATGAAGGAAGATATTTTACCTCAATCTTGTAGTCTAATACCATTACTGAGTTATAACAATGTGCCATTTCCTACACAGGGCTTGTATGCTGTTCTGTGGGTAAGTGGATGGTTTGTCATGGATGACAAGACACAAAAGATATGGAAACTTTATAAATATTGCCACCTACTGCAACTGTTGGCCCAGCAATCAACTAAATATTCGAAGTGAGGCTTCTGGTCTCCTAGAGGTGGTTACTCCAGATAGGTGTGGATGCTCACAAGCAGAGCTGAGCTTGCCAAAGGCTAGCAGGACAGTCAGCAAAGACTCAGTTGTTTTAAGAAAAGAAATAGTAACCATGTGGAAAAAGCAGAATCTTGTCCTGTCAAGATCTCTTCTGTGGGGGTGAATCCCTGTCTTGTAAGTGGATCCACTGGGTACATCTCACCAATGGTCACTATGTTTAAAACCTAGTGGAAATAATTTTATGTGGCGAGTAGAGCCTCAGAGTGGAAAATAGAGAGAAATAAACCACCTGACAAGCTCCAAGCATCATTCAGCAGTCTGTGCTACTCTGTTCTCTTTGTCTCACTCAAAGTCTGGCAGAAGCCCAGCCACTCGACCCTGTCTATTCCTGAAAGGCCCTTCTCACTAACAGCCAGGAATGGAACGTGAAGGAGACAAGCTCAAGGATGTGCAATGGGTTAACTGAGAGCAGGAGCTAAAGAATTATCTTCACTGTTCAGTGCACTTCCTACTCTCTTCCACTCTCAGGCTCCAAAAACACAGAGAAACAAGCCATGCCTCAGTCTTGAAAGGAGAACATATAGAAGCCCACTAGTCACTAGGGAAAGATCTTTCAGTGGTTACTAAAACAGCTGCACAAAGGAAATGAACGAATTTCCAGTCATAATATTTACATTTCAATCAAAAGCACAGGAAATTTTAATTAGGCAAATACACTTGTTCATTTAACACCACAGATGTAATAGAACATTGGTTTATATCATCATCATCATCATCATCATCCACTTTTAAGTTGATAGGCATGTTGGCAACAGCAGATTTTTCAGGAATTCTACAGCAACACATACACACAAACACACAAATCACATGTAAAAAGTAGCTTGCATAAGCTAAGTAGGGTTAATAGCAAAAGCTTCTTTCTATGCAGAGAAAACTGAACATTAAAGCTGCAGCATTAGGAAAAAAAAGTTTAAAAACAAGGAATGAAGTTGTACAACAGATGAAAACTTAATAAAATTGGTGACTTTTCCACACAGATGAAGTCAGGTTAAAAAAAAAACCAGGCCAAACCAAAACCAAAGGAGACCAAAACCAAATGAGACCAAAAGAGAACCTCCCCCCCACATACATACAGACAAAAGTGAGAGCACAACAAAGGAAGTGGAAGAAAAGTGTTACCCATAAGTAGCCGCCGTTTCACCCGCTTGTCCACATCAGCTACTGACGTGGCATTGTACTCAGAACTCTCAATTGCAGCCTCATCCTTCTCTAAAACACAAGTAAGGGACAAACATGGAGCAGTTGGTTAATCACAAGCCCAATTTTCCGCTGCCTAAGACAGTTTCTTGGCATGGCACAGCCAAAGCCAAGAAGCAAGGCATGAAAGCACTAAATCCCCGTTAGAGAGTTAATTCCCTTTGAGAACCCAGGAAAAAATTAAAAGGGTGTTTAGGGAAAGGAGGAAGAAAGAGGATGAGAAGGAAGAATGGTCAACTAAGAAGTAATTAACCACACAACAGAGGAAGCTGGATTTCTACTGGAGAACAAGACAGCTAACGTGGGTGCCCCAGAGAGGTGTTAATGATGAAAATTAAAATTCAGGAAGGCTAGTTAAACAAACTACCAAAGACAAACTGTGATTCAGGCTAATGGGGGCACCAGGATCTGGAGGTGGTGGGCAGAAGACTGAGACAGACAGAGAGAGCGAGGAGAGTCCGGTGATGGATGGGCACGGATGCACCATAGCCTTGAACACATCGATACACTGAGAAACCAAACAACAGCATGCAAATCAAACAAAAACAACAACAAAAATAAACAAACAACAAACCAAACAAACACAAAAAAAGATCAATTTGGGCAGTGCTGGTTGCCTGCTTGTCTATGAAACACTACTAGCTAAACATTCAATGCTAGGAAAGATGTTGCAAGAACAGGGTTTAGTAATTTTATTAGCATGCAGTGAGCAGGATGATGTCATCAGAGGTCACTTTACAAGGTAGTCTCTGACATCCTACATGTAAGAGTTTCATACAGCATAATGAGGACTTTGGTTATGCTTCATTAGAAATACACAAAAACAGTCACAAGTTTGGGAAGAGATGATAAGTAGGTGAAATAAAATTAAAGATTTCTGATACAGGAGAGCAATGGAGAAGCAGCAGCTGGGTAAATAAAAGGATCTGCAGAAAAAGGGAAATGCTCATTAGGAAAACAAAAAACAAAAATGCAAGTGGGGACTTTCACAAGCAGCAAACATGAAAAAAATAAAAGGTTAAGTCAAGCAAACGAAGACAAAATATGTTAGACAAAGGGTCAACAAGTATTTATTTGGCATTGCAGAAGTTTGCATTCTTGCAGTGATGCCTGGAATATATACACCACTGAAGACAGCAAACACTGGAATCACTGAAGTGAGGAGGAGGAGGAGGCTGGCAGGTTTTGTTTGTGGCAACTCTACATGGTTGAGTGGAAACAAGAAGTTGTTTTGTTTTGTTTTTAACAAGTTCTAGATGGGATCAGGCTGCAATAGAGGCTTTTGTTTGAGTTTGTTTTTTTTTTTTTCTCTGTAAATAATTAATAAACGTCAGTTATCAGACAAGACAGGCAATCAGGAACCATCACCAGAAAGCAGGAATAAAAATGTAAAAATAAATAAAAAGATTAGAAGTATTCTAAGAGAAAGAACTGTTTTAGAGGGTAGAAAATCAGCACAGGCAGTAATATGTGACTTACATTACAAGACCAAGGAATGTAACATGGAGTCGTATGTATTACATTACAAAAATGGGAAAAAAAAGTAAAAAAAAAATAGATGCAATGTACACAGCTTTTAAAATACTTTTTTTACATGCCGGACAAAATAAAACATCAATACAAGGATATTAGTGAACAATAATAAATAGAAGATCAATTATCCATTCAATAAAACCTGGTCTCAAGGCTCTCACTCTTGAAAGTTCTCCACATCTGGAACTGCCACAGGACAGGGATTGTAGGATGGAGCCCTCTGTGTTATCAGAGGCACTTGCTGAGAGATCCCCTGCCCTCAGACACGCTTTGTGCAGACAAAAAAGGCAGAGTCCAGCTCTGAGCTCCATTCAGCTTTACCTCTGCCAGCATAAACCTCACCCTACCCCACAATTTCTGCAATTAAACCCCTCAGAAGTGAGCAAGGCTCTGGGCAGCCATGGAGCTTAATGCCATGGATCTGACCAAGACAGACTGGCTAAAGGTAACTGAGAGATTTCCATGGGTTTCAACTGCTCTGTCTTGCAGTATAGGAGAGAAAATATGATAAATACGTGTCTGTGTTTTTTTAACCTCAGGAAATGACTACGAATTTGTAAGAACTTGAAATTAAACAACAAAAAAAAAGTCAACATGTCCACAATGCCAATGAAAACCATTATGGATTTCAGGTTCTGATCTGTAAGAATTTTCAAATGTTAACTTGCACTATGCAAAAATGCACTTCTAAATTTTATTTTTTTTTAAGTGAAGTGGAAAGAAATGGTGTTAAGCAAATAATACATTTTATAATCATAAATGTCGATTTGCAAAAGCAAAGCACCTGCCAAGATGCTTCATGTCTTGACTGGCTTTTTCCTACTCATATTTGGAGTGAAAGCTTAGTCACTACAAGTATTGTAGTTTTTAGAATCATGAAATATACAACAGGGAAGAAAGCACAAAATGATGACTCCTTTTCCCTGGTAACAGCTCAGAAAAGAAGATAATCCTCCTAACCTTGCTCACAAGGAAGTCCTGACTAACCAAAGTGAACTGAAGAGCTGAACTTTCATTCAAAATCATGAACATTCGACACCTTTTTACTTCAAAAACGAATAGTTACGAACAGAAACGAAAGTTACAAGTGAGTAACAAAGGGATACTCCATCAACAAGCATTTTGACAGAAGAGGCACAAACGCTTCTCTGCGTGCCTGGCCGAGCTCGGCTGCAGCAGCCAGGAACTGCTGGAACACCCTTTGGTCAGCTCTGGAAGTGCTGAACCCCCCTGGGACACCAACACACGCTCACAGACACCCACAGACACACACACCCACACACACACATGGCACAGGGTTCTGAGCAGAACGGAATCAAATGTGCTGCAGAGGAGTACTCACCAATGCAGGTTCGGCCATCTGAGTGCAGGGCATACTTCTGGTGACAACCACACACAGGACCAGTATCTGTGTCATCACAGGTGTGCTGGCAGCCTCCATTCCCATAGTTACAGGTTACTAGTTAAGCCCCAAATGAATGTGTATATATGTATACATAAATAAAATGACAATGAAACCAATTAGTCTTGAGAGCCTCTCAGAACATAGAAGAGCAGTAACATACCAAGATATATGGCAACATAACATTTGTGCTTGCAATTGTTTCTATTTCTTCCTTCTTCCCTTCTGCCCCCTCCCTTACGCCTATCTCATGCCCTAGCTTCAATCCACACAATGAAGAAAAAAGAGAAAGAAAAATAAAAGCATTTTTCCCAGCCTATTTGTATTAATAATTTAATGTGACTCTTAGCCAATTCTGTGTCTTCCTAAAAGCTACACCCTTCATATCCATGCAGAAATTAACAGTCTACCAATACACATGTATACTTTCAGGTCTATAGACAGCATCTCTCTTTCACTTCCCCTTCATTCTCTAAGTAGAGGAAGCAGAGACCAAGCAGCAAGAACAGAACCATAAAAGTCTTGAAATCTACTATATCAAGTACTAAAGCAACAAGTTTAAAAATAAAACAGGAAATGTTTGTGTTTTATTTCTTCTCTGCAACAAAAAATACGCAGTTGTTACAGCTCTGCCATGTGCTGGCCTCAGTCAGGAAGGGAGCATTGGAGATGCCACTTTCACTTCCAAGCAACAGTGCAGAACAGCTTTTAGCAATTCAAATGTCCTCTGGTGAAAAACTACTAAACATAGATTAAAGCAAACATTTTTCATGAGAGTAGGTAGAGTTTTGAAGGTTACACAATTTAATAGATCAGATTCAATTAATTTCCTTTGTCACATGATGGATTTAATTTCTGCCAGCTGAGACAAACCAGTTTTAAAATATTAAGCTGGCTAGCACCATTAATAGAGCCTCTCACTTGCCCGTGTTTCATTTCATCCTCTGCAGCTGCACACCTTGATGCTGAATAACACAATTCTGATCTGAATGATTACTGAATTCAATTTACTGTCTTCATTTGGACTAAGTTCTTTATTGGTAAATATATACTGGCAGATATGGGGAAAATCCAATATGCTGTTATTTAGTTATATACTCATAATTTCATAGGACTTAAATATTTTGAAATGTTATGGTAATTTAAAAGCAGACTACACTCCTTTAAATACTGCCTCCTAGTAATCAGAAGGAACCTCACATAGGTCTTAGCAGAATTTTTCTTCTAGGTAAGAGAGTTTATAAAAGAGGCAGGGTAGCAAGTTGAAATACAGAGTAAAACCAAGATAGTGATTAACAGGATTTGAAAATCATGTCTCTAACTCAAATCTGAGGTTGGATCTAACCAAATATATGAGCAAGAGGGCTAATTTTGGGTTTTTTCCCACTGAACTCAGTGACCCTGCTTTAATTGTAGCTTCTGAAAATGGAGTAGACCGGAACTTTCCATCACAGTAACTAGAAATGAAATATCCCACCTCTGGTGTGAGCACCTCAGTGCTGAGCAGCCATGTCACTCTCAGTAACCACTGAAGTATTTAGCTTAAAATGGAACAGTTCTAAAAAAAGCAACTGAGGGAGACCCACCACAGCCTAGCCAACAGAATTCCCATTAAAACCTCCTGCCAGCGTGGGAACCACAAGTTTACAACTTCAGGCCCTGAATTTTGGCAAAGATCACAATAGGAATCGTCCACCTCTCAAGGGAGTGCAGACCTGAGGGCACTACAGGTGCAAGCATCCTTGATCCTTCCCACTGTACAACTGGAATAAAAACTTGTGCTGTTCAGGGATAGAGAGGGAACAGCCTTGGTGTCTAGTGGTAAGAACAATCTCTGACAAGAGGCACTGCCTGGATTCCCACCTCACTTTCTAGGAATATTGCTGTTCTATCCAACTGGAAAGAACTGCAATGAGGAAGATGGGGAGATCTGCCTGATCCATGTCCCCTTTTTGGAGCTTGACAGTTTGTGCACTAGACTGGAAAATGGAAATTGCGGGTTCAGTCCAACCAGACAGAGGAGGGGACATACCCCAGATTATAAGAATCCTAAACTTCCAAGGAATTACATTACAAAACCCCCTAAGTAACAGCCACCCTCAGGCATTCTTTCTCCTTCTCCACTTCTATGGCTTTACTAATAATAAATTTTTGTAAAAAAAATACCTGAAGGAAATAATCCTGCTTTGCATCAAATGGAAGCAACATTTCTTTCTTTCCAATACACAGTAACATTTTGGCTTTCCTTTTTGATGCAAAACAAACAAAATTTTACATCAATTCTCTACTCTTAAAGCTCCCACCTTTCCAATGAAGACATGCTTATTACTTGACCCCATATGCCTCTTGGACTATGTGGAGTTTCTATCCTCCTTGGACTGCAGTGCCATCACAAATTAACTTAAAGGTGTTGTTTATGCCAGATGTTTAAATACATTTCTAGCCAACAGTATTTTTATTGAGGATTTTAAAGTGCAATCAGCAACAAAGTGAGTATTTAAAAAATGTGACTGCGGTGGTTATTTTTGGCATTCCTTGCTGAAAGCCTCTGCTGGCAGAGATGAAAATATCTTAACACGCTTGCTCTGAGCCACGTAATATGAGGAACTTTTCCTTACTATATTTGTGTATGAAAAAGTCTCCCTAGACTGATGGCATTTATTGCAAATCCTGCAGAATCACACACTTTTACAGTTTCCCTGCATATTAAAGTTACTGGTTCCCATTGTAGCCAGTCCATGAATGCACATGTAGGTCAGTTCCTTCTCCTGTCTCCTAGAAACATTAGTAAATCACATGTTTGAAGGATTTGAATTTCTGTCTAGACTACAATTTATTTATTTATTTTAAGTAACTTGAGTCAACATTCAGAAGCTTGACAGCTCTACAGGTGAAATTGGTACAAAATCCAGTTGTAAAATATGTCATTTCAATTTTCTTCCAGCCCTCGTTCTGTGGCAGTGACACAGTGGGAAATTTCTCTTGCTTAGAGAAAGAAAATTATAATTATTTAAAAGCAAATGGACATCCAGATCTACTCCATTTTTGTTAGAAAAAATTAAAACAATATTAATGAGAATTCACGAAGTGTTCTTTTAAAACTACTTTTGATAAATTTAGACTCTGCAGCTATGCAAACAACTGTGTGCTCACTCAGAGTCTGTGACATTAAAGAGGGAAACAGAGGCAAAACAGTAAATTCCATCGGACACAGATCACCCTAAAATATCACAAATCATGTTAAAATGAAAGGGATGGAAAATAATAAGGTGTTTTTTTGGGTTTTTTTGTTTTTTTTTTTTAACCAAAGCAGAATATTCACATATCTATTAGCTCTCAGACATACTCATCCCCACATGGCAGATTTAAAACTAGTGTAACACCATCTTTGGACAGTGCTGTAGAATTTGCATATGTCTTAAGTGCAGTCAGAATGCTGGGCTCTTTCCCTTAGTGGGAGAAATACCCTGTACAACAGCAGAGGAGCCCCACAATGACACACACCCTCTGTGGGACACAGCCAGTGCTGGCAACCAAGTCCCCAGTCTGTTCTCCCAACACTCTTCCATGTGGATAAAGAGCTTTAGGGCTGACACTGGGGCTTCAAAGTGCCTTCAAACCAGATGAATTCTTTTCACTGACTACAATGCTCAGGGTTCTAGGCTGACCAGACACCTTTCTGGCCCTGGCAGCTGGCATGATGGCCCTACCTGCCCACACTGGAACCAGCAGTACCTATTCAGTTTGGGCTGTGCCAAACAGTCCTGAGACACAGCTTGGCATGTGGGCCAGTGCTTACACCCAGAGAAATATATGGACTACTCTAGAAATGACATTTGGGTGATGAAAAATGAGAAGTAACTGTCTGAAAGAGAAATGACATCTTAAAGAAGAGGAAGGATTTTAATGTACACGTTCCACTAAGTATTGCTATTGATATTCCATGCTAAACTCCCCAGAAAAGAGAAATTACCAGAATTCAGCCCTACTCCACAGCCTAAATCCTGTGCTTCTCTGAAGCTTTACAGAACCCTTTTTCTGGTTCTTCCATCTTACATGCCCATGACAAGAAGTACTTGCAAACATATGGCCAATTATTTAATCTAGCATTTACTACTTGGTAACTTAAAAAATTGGCCAAGACAACAATGTCCTGATCTTGTCCACATGGGGACTGAAATATATACTATGGCTCAGATGCCACAGAATTTGTCACAAGACAGATCTTTTGTTTTTGTATAAGGGACTTCTGAAATGAGCGTATTGTCATCCCAGATAACTTAAAAACTGCTCAGTTTCTTAACTACATTGGCCATTAAATACATAATTTACACAAATACACAGGCACCTCTGTGTGATAAAGCTGTGCATGCAACATTGCTTACATGATTTATTCTAGTATGGCTTTATGTTTTTAACATTCTGGGGATCTTCATACTGATAGCAAATAGTTTCATGAGGACACTGTCAGCAGGAGCTGAAAAGCTGCCACTTGGCATAGGTAGGCTGGCATGTTATTGTAGAAGTACTAGACAGGATTTTTAGAACTACTTTGCACTAGCCTTCCTGCTCACTTAAATCATTATTATCCAAGGAGGCAGATAGAAACAGCTGTAGGTAGGGTTATCCAGCACTTTTCATTAAAAGATTCAGCTTTTACTTGTTTATAACTCTTTCAGGTTGCAGCTTGCAGGTATGTGAATCTGCTTTAGATTTCCTCTTATTTTTAAGCTTCCAGCTAAGAAAGAGATGAACATAAAATGTCTTGGTTTGTTCATATTTGGGGGAAATATCTTCAGTTTATCAAAAACTTCTAATGCAATTGTACCTAGGAGCAGGATCTTAGTATCTATCATGGATACAGATGTAGAAAGAAGAGGTAAATTCCCATGTTTTTTTCAACATAATCTGGAGCCAAACTCACTGCTCTGAAGTCTCTTCTTTCTGCTGCCAGCAAGTATCTATGAAGGTTACTGACAAAGCATAACCTTCTTCAGGGCTTGTGTACACCAGAGACCATTAAAGCAGCTCACAGGAGTAACAGCAAACTCCCAGAAGCTGAAGTTCACTGATGCTTTGGATCTAAAGGATGCAGCTCATCTGAGGGATCAGGTATGGATCTGTGTGATTCTGCTTGGTTTGTTTCTAGATGGCCTCTTGAGGTCCCTTTCAACACTTCAGTGTTTTCTTAGCACGCTGGGCAACTTGCATACTTAAAATTTACACTAAGAAACCATTAAGGCTGCAATACAAAGCACTCAAAAGCTACAAAATACCAGACTTGTTGTACATAGACCCTATTGTGTCATGGTAACTCTCCCTAATGACAAATGCAGAAAACACTCCTGTCTCATTTAGTGCATAGTGAAGCTGGGGAAAGTCAGGGCTTTGGAAACAGCTGGGAATTTTTTCTCATCTGCTGCAGAGTAGCAAATCAGAAATGGACTGTCAAGAAAGAATGGTCTTGTTCAGACAGTGAAAAGAGCCCTAAAGACTCTAACCTACTTCTGCCTTTGCAGTGGGATTCCCACTTAGAGCTTGGCAAGTCACCTGAATCTCTTCAATTCCAGGTTCCTGATACTATATTCCTTTCTTTATGACATTTGCAACTACACCTGGAGCCATCAGGAGTTTGGCTTGGATCAAATTAATGTGCTATAAATGCTTAGCTGGGTTCTGTTTGGCTCTTGTTAATCACCTATCACTACTAAATGACTTTGACATTAATATTTTATGTTCATTTATCTAAGATAGGCAAACAAGTACTCCTTAACTTTACAAGAATGTTTTGAAAATACATTACAAATGGCCACAAAGCACTTTGATATTACAGTAATGAGTATCATGGGAAAATCCATGAGGAGATTAAAAATTTGATGTTCACAACAGGGCTTAAATACTGTGCAGCAAGAAAAGCATGACACTAAATTATGGAGAGGAAGCTGCTGAACACAAGCCTGTTTAATGAGCACTGACCATCATGGACACTGAATGAAGCAAGAGTGACTGCCTTATCAGCATGTCATGGTAAATGATAAGATGGTATGTGTTTATGTAACAAGCATGTAATGACAATCGTGTGAAAAAAAATCCTAACAAAGCATGGAGCCTTCCTCCAAGTGCTTCTGCTTTCTAACTTATTTTAACATCTCACTTTGAGGAAGACTTGCATTGCTACTAAAGGTCTTGGGCTAATATATTTGAAAACCTCTCTCAGTGGTTTGATTGAATTGCAAACTGGCTGACAAAAATTCACCTAGAGAGGTACTAGGTGTACGAACAGGTATTATCTTCTCTGTCACTTGTTCACATACAAAAACCAGAGCAGCAAGCTCTGACAAACCCTGAAAGGCATGGACTCCTGGAGGACCATGATAAACCAGCATAATTGAGAGGGATAGAAGGTTTTACAAGGGAGTATCAGACCCTTCAGTCCCTGTTATACAGGGCCACAGCCCCAGGGCAGGCTGGCAAGTGGGAAATGTCTCTTTTCCAGCTCTTCTACATAGCTGCACTGAGTAGTTGCAAAACTGCAGCTCAGGATTTAAGCCAATTCCACTGAAATGGTTAGCTGTGAAAAAGGTTTTTTTTAAAGTTGAGATTTGGTTTAAGAATTAGGCTTCCATAAATAGCCTGCTGTAATCTCACAATCATTGTCCCAGGCTATCTAGCTACACCTCCATACTTCTTTGCATTTGGAAGGACTAGAAGTCATTATTTTAAATAAGAGTCTGGATCCTACTTGCAGGATGTGCTGTGTGTTTAGAGGTTGGTGTACTCTAAAGTAAGCTCTGCAGCCTTGGAAAACTCAGTGTCCCTACTTAGAGGTCTGTCACCAGAAGTTCATTATACTTCTACCTACAATTTGAACACCAGAGGGCACAGAATAAATTGAAGTTTTTACTCTATTAAAAGGCATTTAGAAATAATGCTCCAGAAAAGGGTCTCATCCTCCTGCCACCATCTATGAAAAAGGATACTGAACTCCCAAAGAATATAAGAATTTGAGGGAACGAATAATAACAACATAAGTAAACATCCTCCCACACTTCACCAATGTAGCTGATGTTGCACTCCAATTAACAGCATGCAACATTCACTTCTAATAAACACTGAGAATGAAAATTACCATAAAGACATTTTTCTCTATGCTTTTGCCTTTGGCCATGTGTAGCCTTTTAATATTGAGCAGAAATCAGGCTGTGCATTACTCTGTGGCATTTCTTTATGACATTCAAAAGTGATTCTTCTGACTTTGTACTTGGGAACTAATCATCTATGTGTGTTTACATAGTGGGGATCTCAGGAAGAAAAAATGTGAAGCGTAAGAAAGATTGTCTCAAAAATACCAGCCTTGTGCAAAGCAACACACATTTTATGTTGTTCTATTGCACTGTTTTTGTCTCTCTCAAAGCTACCAAGTAGGAATGCAAGCTATTGGACTCAGATCTAAGACTCTCTGAAGGCATCAGAAAGACTCAGTTCTGAAGCTTTCAGATGATGATGCTGAGGTCAATTATTTGAACCTGTACAGAACAATTTCTAATTGTGAGGGCTAATGAGTAGCTGTATCTTTAGTATTCCAGCTTCCAGAATATGCTGCTCTGGGCTTTTCTCTGAAGAGCAGCATATATGATGCAGCTGCATGTTTTCCAGGTAATAAATCTAAACTGTGAGCAGTGGAATCAAGACTAGAGCAATCATTTCTGTCTTTTAAAAAAACTGGAACTCACAGTCTAATTTGAAAGCTCTAGTGGGTTTATCATTAAATTCATTAGTAGACTTAGTAATGCATCCACCTTCAAAATACTGCAAGTCAGAATCCACTATGCTTTCTTTGTATTGCTTTACAAGGAAAATCTGGATTAAACTGATCCTTCACTTTTCTGTATTACAGGAAAGTAGAAAAGTTGTTATTGTTTTGATAACTGAGCCACTGCCAACATTCTATTATTCAATCCTTCTTATCCATCCCCAAATGCATCTTCTACAGCAAAAAAACCCTCATTACTAAAATTACAAATCATCTTTGGCCAAAACAAAGTTAACTTCTTCTGGAACATAACAACAATGTAGGAAAAAAGACATTTTGGGGCATTTGAAATTTAATCTTCAACTACCTACATTTGCAGTCCTTCTGGTTTTTGGCAAGTTCAAAGCCAGGTCTACATTCACAGGCAACCCCACCTTTGGGTGTCTCCCGGCAGATGTGTGCACACCCATGATCTTTGTTCATACAGTTCATACCCTCTGTGAAAAAGGAAAGAAAAATAGAAAATATTAGTATTGAAATAAAATTACAAAATAATTATGCATATCCAGTCCTCCAATAACTTTATCTGTAACTTTTCTTTTTCATCTGGACCACGTTCCACAAGACAAAAGAACAGCTGAAAAGAGATATATAGCCAACAAAACAGCATAATAAAAGACAAACACGCTCTGGGGCAAATATGAGCACTACTGTGTGTCTCTGATTCATGTAGAAACTTGGGATTTCTCTATTCTGTGTCTATATTCTAATCTTTCATGATAATATCATGGATTTAAAGGATGGTCCAGGAAGTTTTCTGTGCCACAGAGCTTAATAAGTGATCTCACAGTTATTTTTTTCTTGTATAAATTCAATGGCTGTTACTGTCTGGTGCATTTTTATTTGCCTGTTAATGCACTTTATATTTTCTAACACACAAAATCTGCCAAATATTATAACTAAGCATTTTTGCTTGGATCTGTTTCTTTGCTGTTTGTTTTACATCTCAATTCTCTGTCATCCACCATAAACACAGCACATCTCCAACAAACCTACTACCATTTTCTCTTTGACTCTATTAAACAAAACACACCAGCTGTTCAAAAAACATCCAAGTGCCATGGGTGGATTCCTGCTAATGTTTATGCCAAGGAAAAGTATCAACCAGCTCTCTTTTAATCATCACAGAGACAATTTTAGCTTTCTAAACCGTGTCAGTGATTTAGATACTGAATGCACCTTGTACTCTTAGAGCCTTTCATGACCATGTTAATTCAAATCCCACATATTCACAGAAATCTTGAACTCAGTTCTTATGGGTCAGCATCTAACATTCCTTGTGTGAACGAAGGCTAGCTAGATTTGCATTACAAAGCCTTCCCAGACTTCCCCTTGGATATCTGACCTGTAAAGGAGAGACAAATTCTCTCAGAGTACTGGCAGAGAATTCACATTGTAGCTCAGCTTGCTATGCTGAAAACTGCATGTGTTGCCCTAACCACTGCTGTAAGCAACATCAGGGTGGACTCTGCAACTCATCTGGCACTTTGCAATGTGTCTACTCTTACCTATTCTAGGCTAATTTCTCAAAACTACTCCAATGCAAAATGTTCCACTTAAACCTGTAGTGCCAGTGTATTGTAAGTAAATATTTTTTGTGAATAGAATTTTGAGGAGGAAATACTACCTAAAGTCAGTCAGAGATTGCCTCAGGGTGACAGAAGTTAACAGCTTGGAGAAGTTATTCACACTGCTCAGCTTTACCTCGGAGAGGTTTGTATTAGCAGAGTAATGAAAAACACACATGACCAGTCTGATTGGGTATTTTTGTTCACCTCTCCTCCAAAACACACCAGGATCTTAAATCTCCCCACATAGGAAAACCAACATTATAGACAACAGATGTATTTATTTCTTCTAAATTCCCCTCTGTGTTGTCCTTGAGCCTAAAAACATGCCAAAACATAGTGAGTTACTATAACCAAGTAAGTTATTCTTTGTAAACTGCAGCCTGGACAACAGATGCTGTTCTGAGCTACAATACATACTAAATGCTATAATACACCATCCTACACATCAAAGTGAGGTATGAATGCTTTGTTTGGCTGAACAGATACAAGAAACCTGGGAATGGCCTTATTGAAGGGTTTGAGGCATTTTATAATCTCTTTCTCTCCACTTCTCCCAACAAAGGATTTCAGACACAATGTGTTTGACAAACTGCATTCCTGTGCACTGCGCTATGCTCCGAAAGGGATCTGGGAAAGATAACACATGGCTGATTGAGTCCCACTGCCCAGGCTCTGAGAAGAGAGGAATTATAGAGATGAAAGCAGATATTTAATGGCCCACAAGTGTAATCAAGCAAGTGATTTTTCAGTGTTTACTTGCAGATACCGAATATCTGCCTTTATGGGAAGACGGAAAGAGTGCACTGCTAAAAATGTTGGGAGAACTCAAAGATCAGAATCATTATGTTTAGAAACAAAAGTTATCCTGATATTTGTGTGTAAGACCATAATATTTTAGTTACTGTATTAACTATTCCAGCTATTGTATTAATCAGAGTTGTAGAAAAACTATTTCAGTTCCATGTTTAACTAGAGAACACCACAGAAATCTCCTGAGCCTGAAAAGCTTTATTTTAGAAAATATAAGGTTTTTTCTGTTGAAATGAAAGACCATTATTTTTCAGTCAAGAGCAGGACATGCACAAGAAAAATTCTCATTTTTATTTCAGTATTTTTCAAAATCCCCAAAAATTAAATTACAAAAAAACCCCACCCTAAACAAAACCTTTTAACCCTGGAAAAAATTACTGAAATCGGAATGCAGCAAATTAATATTTTACCTTGCTAAAAAATGCATTCCAACCCCAAATTGTGTTAATTTGCAAATAGTTTTAATCATTCACAATTCTAATTTTGAAGTTAAAGTATTTTTCCAGATGTGTTCTGTATCAATCTACACAGACAAATGAATTATGAAACACTGTTGATAAAGTTTACTTTTTTGCAAGTTGACTCTTCAGACAATACTGAATCTTTAATGATACATAAGCAGCACTAAAATCACAAAAATAAGCTAAATACCTTTCTAGTACTAATCTTAGTTCCTATACAAAGGCATATAAATAGGAGAGAAAAATACTCCCAAAACGACTTTGTTAAGTATTCTCTTTATCAGGATGTAGTCCAAACTTAAAAATTAACTAGAAATACATAAACCACTTGCAGAATTTTCCTATACTGGAAGAAGGAAAGAAGTTCTTTACTGCTGGCAGTAAAGAACTCCTCTGATGAGTTCACACTCTGCTGCCACAGGAGTAGTGAGATGTTTGAGTTATCATTTCTCCTCACTATTGCCCCCTGAGAAGGAAAGCTTTTGCAATATTTTAGTTAATGTTCAGCAGCCACCTAACGTGATATTTCCATAAGGGGTGCAGAGTGTGAACAACAGCATGGAAAAACCTTCTCTAATGTTAAAGAGGGATTTCAGTCTCTCAGTCCCAGGGTAACAGGTGACCCAAGGTGGAGGTGGGCAGTGTGCTCCAGCCCCACTGCCACAACCAAGGCCAAACAGCTTTATTTGCAGAAAGGCATGGAAAACTACTCCTTCAAATAAAAAACCATCATGATCATGGACAAAGTGCCTGGGATTCTGCTGCTCATTTATGAGTTTGGAGTTTTTATCACCATCAGCCCCAACTCAGCAGATGCCCCCCGGCACCAAGAGGGGCCCTGTGCTTCTGATGGTGCCCCTTCCTTGAGCTAATGAAGTGCAGAAGCAGGACAGAGAGGGAAATCACCCATGGAGCTATCTGAGGCCTCTCCCAACAGAATACAGAATTATGCCCACAGCATTTTTACCTCAGTGTGTTGCACAGCCTGGGCAAAGTATCAGACAATGGATATTCCATCCAAGCTCTAAGCAGAAGGTGTTTACAGAACTATTTACAGAACTTGTGACCCTCTCTCTCTCCCATTGTGTGTGCATCTGCCTCACTCTAGTTTAGAACACAAGGAGCTGTTGCCAGCTTCTCTTGATTTTTGCAGTGCTTGGTGTGTCCCAGCTTCTAGAACTGATGGGACTATGGGTCAAGTGAAAAACTATGGCTCCCAAATGAAGGGAAAGACTAAGTGTTGATAAGAGAGAAATCCATACAGCAAAAAAAAGTCCTTACTTTACTGGCACGACACTAAAATGTCCAGTGTTGAAAGGTTCTAGGTTCTACATATTACCTGTTAATAAAAGCAGTGTCTTAATCCCATATACTGCTACTCAAGGTAATCTCTAAAGCCAGCACAAGAATGGGTGCATGTCTCTTTGGCAGTGCTGACAGACAGTAAAATAAACTTCTGAAACACAGACACATTCTCAGCAAATTCACCTTACAGACAGCAAAACAAAATCCAATGGAAAATATAAACAGGAAGAGAAATGTCACTTAAGAAAGGAAAACACAAATCTAATTAAACTAAATCCTCTCTCAGCATTTTAGATATGACTTGAGAAACTCTCTTCTATTGCCTTCCTGGATTTTTTTCTGACACTAAGTTACAAAAGATTGTTCGTGGGAGAGTGACAGCCACTGTTATGTATACCCACAATCCACACTCATTTTTGTTCCTGGCCTAGGAGAGATTTGGATGAGAGTCTACTACATTAATCCAGTCTGCCATCTAGTTATCACAAATCTCTTAATAGTGCTGTTCTGCAAAATGTTCAGTCTGATATAATGGCCTCTCCATTGTACCATGCTTTAAAAATTTTTTCAGCTCAATGGCCCTGAAAGTGCTTAAATCAGGCTGACTGTGACAACTAAAGCACGGATCAGCCTTTATTTCTCATTAACACTGTCTGTTCTCATCTTAATTAAGACTTTTAGCAATTATTTTACCACATGGCTCATCATATATGCTTAGAGTATCCTCTACGTTGCCATGATTTCACTTACACTGTATGTATATTGCTGCTGGTTTTATAACTTTCAAATAAACATGCTGATTCCAAGCACAATCTGAAAAGACTACTTTAAATTGCATTAGTAACTTTCAGAATATTGTCAGACTACATGTGCTTGAATGTGCTAAGAAAATACAGGAAATCTTGAACTTAACCAAAACATACACACTGACATGCCCAGTAGCATCTGCATCACTTGCACTCAATCCTGAAACTACATAATCACATTCCCTTTTTTGTTGATAAGTTAATTTTAATACAAGGTACACAGTGAGATCTCTTATAAAGTTGCACTATATATAAGATACAAGATATATATCTTCAGCAGCAGAGGGAGGAAAGAATTCAAGAGGAAACAAGCATTCTCATTTTACTTGTTTTATAAACCATTAACATCGTAGGAATTTCTGTTTTGTTCTCATTTTAAAAATTCTGTAAGAAACTACAGTCCTACAATAAAACACACTGGTCAATGGCCAGGCAATTTAGAAAACTGACACAGACAACTCCTCTCAGAGAGTTCTTACTCTGTGAGGAATGGAAGCCAACCAAAAGACACCAAGTTTCTGATGGAGACAGGAACATGATGTTAGTGAAAATGTGAGATGGCTGTTCTAAGCCAAATGGTACATTATGCATGGAAGTTTTTGTCATATAAAAACAGACTGTTAACTTTTTGTCTGGCTTGTGGAAAGCAGCTCCCCATCTTCACCTGGGAGTGTCCCTGCCTTTGCCTTCTCACTTCAGGATCTCGTGTTTATCTCAAAGGTGATGAAAATCAGCATTTGGCTAAACAACCCAATTAGAGCCAACAGATATATATGGTCACATCTTAGGACCAATAAAGCCAAAGGATTGTTTTCCAGCAGATTGGATCTGACCTTTATGCTGCACAGTTGCATCAGATCTTCTGGACACTTCTGGCTCCCTAACAAGAACCTGATTCTCGGATGTGAAGAATGTCTGAGTGAGTTCTGCTTCCCAGTGAGAGAAGTAAGATGTTTTCATCTCAAAATAGAATGTCCTTTCTTGAGGATCAAAACCCCCACCAAGATTTGCTCTCTTCAGCAAGAAAATGGAAGGTGAAACTAACTGACCAAGGCAGGTGCCCTTCCTCAGCTGATCACAATGCCACAGGTACAAAGCATCCATCTAGAAACAGACCTTAGGAGCTAAGAGAGAAACCTCACACTGGGCATGCTGGAAATGTAGCCATCCATACAAAAATCTAATGCTTTTCATATTGTTAACTTAATGAACACAAAATTTTCTTTCAATCCTCATTCTTGAAATAAGTTGCTTGGTTCTGCCTAAAGCTTTAGGAAAACATAGTTGTTTCAGTGACTCCCACTCACCCCAACAGAGGTTGAAAAGAAAACAAAACAGGCAGGCGAACTGACCCAAGGAAACAGAATTCTACACTATTAAGTAGGTTGTCTGGAGAAATCTTGGACATAGTACAAGAAAACAGCTGCTGGTATATTATAAAATAAACAAATTCAAGTTTGTTTAGCAATTACATGTCTTTTCAGTTTGGATCTAAAATGTGCTTAGGGCCAGCATCTTCAGCAGGCAGACTTGCAGTCTGATCTCTGACAAGATGTTCCTGCTCTGAGTGGCAGCCAGGAAACCACATGGAGAGGGTTTTTGTCTTGAGATTTAGATATGGGCATGCATCAGAAACATAACTTCATTCTGTCAGCAGTAAGAGCACAGATTTGCAGTTCTGAAAAGGTGCCGTGGTTTCAGGAGAATGACGAAAATGAATGGACCAAGTTTAAGAGAGAAACATGGAAGTAGGGAAAGGAAACAGTAGGGAAACAGTAGGGAAAAGATTCCAAATTTGCCAGAAAATGTCATCAATTCCCATGGGACCAAGAAGATAATAAAGAAGCCTGGCTGAAATCCATCCCGTGCTGGTTGTGACCAACTTGTAAACATGATCGCTTTTTGGTGAATGCATGAAAGAAGGTTTGCAATCTCAGTCTGCTTCCCACATTGTAGAGCTACCAAGAGAAGTTGAGGCTCACTGAAACTCTTTCCAATAGTCTCTGCTACCTTCTCACACATAGATAAGAATTATTTAAAAAAACCCCAAACTTCTGCAAGATAGCCCAGAACCTGTGTGTCACTGCTGCCCTGGCAGAATCAGCTGTGAGTCTCTGCCAGTAGAGACTAACTGATGTTAAAGGGGAATAAATAGCAAGGGACAAAAAAGGTAAGGATGAGAAAGGAAAGAGAAACAAAACACAGTCAAGAATACAACCTGCTTTTCATTTTGCTCCACCTTGAAATAGCAATTCCTTAAAGAGTAAAGCAAAGCAAAAGAAAAGGGAGGTTTTGGGGAGTCACTGTCACACAATGTCCCTTGGCAGACGGAGGTGACCCAGAGGGCAGACAAGGCCATGCACGAGGCAGAGGAGAGAAATGCACTTTCTCTCTGCATCTGAGTCTTCACTACCACTCTCCTATTCCTCAGTGCCTTGGTGGGAGCTCGTAAACCTTGAGTAGTTTGGGTGCCCTGAGCAGCAGAGCTGTGGTGCTACAGCAGAGCTGGTGAAAGACAACATCACCGCCAGCTCAAACACCTCAGCTGGGCAGGGGTGGTGGCACAACCACCCTGCCACAGCTCAGCCCACCCCGGGAGCTCAAAACACTCTCTCACAACAGCAGGACTCCAGGAAAGAGAATCCTGGGTTGGCACAAGAATAAGAAACTTTAAGGTTGTTTTTTTTTTTTAATATTCACATGAGGTCTTTGGGCCTCTTAGCATTCTAGAATGAGGAAAGCTCGTCTCACTCTTTTCTAAAGTCTCTCTCTCATTACCTGTTCATAACATGGGAAAACTATAAAGCAGAAGACAATGGCAAGAAAATGTTTTTTCCCTTCCTAGTCACAGGAAAATTCAGTATTTAATCAAATATTCACCACCTCTACCAAGTGAAACTTCTCACAAAGATGTAGCAAAGTTTTTAGGTCTCCAATAAAAAGACCTAAAATAATCTCAGAGAGCAGACACTTTTCACAAACATAAATTTAAAAATTAATTGAAAAGATGGCTTTTCATTACTGTTTCCTATACTGAAACCTTCCTGATGAATGTTTTGAACAAATTCTAAGCAAAAATTAAATCACTATAGTATCACTTGTGTAAAGGTAGGGCAAGAGATGGGAGGATAGGATTAAAAAAGCCCAACTAAAATCTTGCAATTTTTAACTTCTTCTGCAGTCCGCACAACTGCCATGAGACAGACTTGGTTTCTAGAAATAGTTCTAATAAAATATTTTAAAGGTAAATATTTCTAGGGCACTTTTTCAAACACATATTCAGTACAGTCAGTATGGAGTACCTTCAGATAGGTTGAATAACAGTAAATATTTCAACAACACTTTGGTTTGCAGGAACTCCTTCATATCCCAAACTCTTCCCAGGACAATTTTACAACTTCTTGCAAAATCATGTAATTAGCAAAATGATACATGACATGTATTTATATATAATATGTATTGTAATAAATGTATGCATCATTACACATATGTAGCAATTTTTATATTTAATGAATATTCATAATTATTTGTAATTCTATATGTACTAATGCATATATAACTGATTTAAACTCAAAAATATATTGTCCAAGGAATGACAGCTGTTCACTCTTCTCCAGGTAAATACAGAGCACAGATCACATAATATTCTTAAATCAGGATTATAATTTTTGTAGTAGAGCTAAACATAATCAAGATCCAAAGCTCATTCTGTCACTTTTTCCTTTAAAAATAAAAAAAACCCACTGACTGGGGGGTTAAGGAATTTCTAACTTGCCCTCCTGCAGAAAGGACCACGTAGCACTAAGGTGGTTACACTTGTCAAAGATAAAGGATAAAGCTGGAGTTTCCAGATTCCTCTGGAAAGCTGAATGTGAAGCAACATCCAATTGTAGCCATGCTATAGTTGCCAGAGCTGCACATATTGAAGGTTTTGAGAGCAGAAAAATTCAGTGGTCAAAGTTATTGTCCAACAACCAAAGAGCTGATTTCTACCAACTGTGGTGACTTCCAGAGAACTCACATGCAACTTGGAACCAAAATTTTAACAGTGTCTTTGGAGCCGGAGAGTCAACTACAGTTTCCCTCAAAAATAAGATTGTGGGTATATTTATACTGTATATATATTTATATATTTGTTTACACACAACACAAGTTCTTTTTAGGTGCAAAGGGTTCAAGTCCCAGGGTTTGTACAGCCCACTTCTGAGCACTTCTGAGCACTGCTGGCATGCAGGAGATACTCGGTTCCTTGGGGAAGTCAAACAGGAAGATGTACACTTGGGTGCCAGAAAAAGCACCACAAAGAGCAGAATGGATTTCAAACATTCTGAATTTCAATACATTCCCTTCTTCTTTCTTACAAAAACACTGGTGACTCGCTGAGAAATAGAGTAATCCATTTCAGAACTGCAGTGGAGTCAAAAAGAATAAAATTATACTGTGCCTTAGAAAACACTATTACTTCTAAATGCTAATATAGCAAGATTCTACATACCCAAGGACAATGGAAGACTGAATATGAAAGCCAAAATATAAGTTTGCAAAGTGTCTCGTGAGAAAGCAATTCGATTTACTATCAAAATGATGTTAAGATGTGTGTAGTGTCTGGGGTAAAAGCAATGTTATCTGGAGTATTGTCATAACTAAATAACTAATAAGCTCAGAGTGTTTGGGTCCTCCAGTTTCCTCTGTCTCTTGATTGATTATTTAGTGAGTCTGGTGCTAGAGCTCATAAATTTCAAAATTCTTTCGAGGTTTTTTTGTCTTTCTGATCAAAGAAATGTTTATGTATCCTTCCCATACTGTGTCTCTTTAAACCATTGGCTTTTTAAAAGTGGTTGTTTTTTTTTTTTTTAACACCATAATGTGATGTACACAGCGAGGTAAATGATGTCAGAATCCTTTCTGCCCCAAACCAGTCTGTAAATCTTCAGAAAAGCAAAGTTCATGGGTGCATTTAAAAGGGGCACAATCTGTTTGTGCTTAAAAGAAAGTCCCCTTTTTTTTGTGTGTGCAGAATAACAATGCCAGAATGTGTTATTCCAAAGAACTGTTGCCATGGTGATGCCATCAATAACATCATTTTCTGCATCCTTGTCCTTTAAACACATAAGGAACGCAACAAGCATTGGTAAATGTGAAAAAAGAACAATTACCTTTTCTTTCTCAACAGCAGAGGAAGCCTTTATTCACCTCATCAATAGAAAATTATGTAGAAAGGAATAATAAAGACTGTTACAAGAAGCACCAAGAAGCCTATTAGTGACAAAGGCTTTTTTTTTCCTTTCCATGAATAATTACAGCTCTTCAAGAAGAAATCAGCCCAGGCTAAGGACCCTTTGCAAGCTTTAGATGGTAAAACAAACATTTGACTATACAAGGATTTCCCTTTCATGTACCTTTCCAAGGAAAAACAACTAAAATCCAGAGTGAAATGAGAGCGAGAAAACCCAGAGAAACATCTGCTGCAATTAAATTTACAGAACCCTGCTCATTCACCTAAAAGACTCATAACAAAAGCAACTAGACTAGTGGCAGAATCAATATAAATTTCAAGCCAGCAGGTTAAAGTTGTCTATAGTGGGAAACTTGGGCTTTCTAAGTCACATAATAACAGGAAGCTGTTCTGATTCTGTACAAATGGGCGAAACAGGATTTCAACACTAGATGTGTTACCAAACAGTTGGAAAACACTGTTCAGTTTAAAACCTCAATGGCCAAAGCAAAATGGTAGATAAAGCTCCTATACAAAGTCAGTTCATAAATAATGGAACCTTTACCAAAGCAAGATTTGACTGCAGGGACTTGTAAGAGTCAGATAGCAAATAATTAGGAAGCTCTTCTGAAACATTGCACTTTTGTCCTGACTCTGATGGTGATGTGCAAATGGGAGCCCTGAATGTGCTGCTTGGAGTTTTCTACATAAAGTAAAGGTCAATGTACTGTGCACTGGCTGGTTTATATCTCTTGGATCTTTCTTTATATACCTGTACTAGGATTAGAGGCTAGAGGTGGGGATGGAAAACTTCCTGCTTCCTCCTCCTTGCCTCTAGATAGTAAAAGAAACATGTGTAAGAGGAAAGTGTGGAGGAAAGGAAGGAAGGAGTGATGTGAGCTGGAGTTAAGGAATGTGTATGTCCCACAAAGTTAGACCAAAGGGCTGGTAGGGTTAATGACAGCAAAGACAGATAGCAGAAAACAAATCAGATTTAAAGCAGTAACATGAATTTACTAAGACGATGCAATTCCAAGCTCTTGAGCTGAATTAGAGTGGTCTGGGAGTAAAAGACAAGAAGTTAGCCATATGGCCACATTTGCAATGGAAAGTCTGTGCTAGTTAGGAAAGGGGATTCAACATGTTTGAATCTTTTCCTGCACACATGGTCTTCCACTGTCCTTTGATTTCTCGCTGCTTTCCTCTCTACCTCTAAAGAGAGAGATAACACTTGCTCATTTTGGATAGCTCCTTCAGCTCTCCACTTGTTACTGTGGAAATCCTATAGGGATTGTGACCCTATAAAGTAAAGAGGAACAACATATGGAGACGGTGGGAACCAATTCTTTCCCTTTCTGGTTAGAGCTTCTGCAATGTTTTAAAGTATTCCGCTATTCACCTCAGTTTAAATGCTAACACTGACTTGGTTCCATTTAATGGAAAAAGAGCTTCCACATTCTTTCTAGATTTCAACACATTAAGGAATTGTTTAGAAAACTCTGTGGAAAGGCTTTAATACAGCAGCTGATGGCCTAACACAGCTTATCTGAGGGCCTATTCACCTAATTCCCCAGAAAACAACAATTAGTGAAATCTGTTTCTCAGTATCCAAACATCACTCTTTATCTCTTAAGCTGAAGGAATAAAAGACAAATTCCTGGAAGGAAATGTTATGATTCCCTTCCCTTCTGACTTGCCTGAGACTTGGAAAGAAAATGTCTGCTTTTGTAATTTCCTAGTTGGCCTGAACAGGCTGAAAGCTGAACACTAATTCCCAGTTTACCAGTCCCTCAGATCAACTCTCCTGCACGGCTGTCAACAAAACAAACCAATTGTTTTGATGAATTGGTAAAAGCCTCTTGAACTCCTCTGAGATCATTTCAAGGCCACTGGAAGTTTATATGCTTAATTTATGAAGTAAGTATTAAAAGTGTACATGTGTCTTATTAAGCAACAGTTTCCTAACTCTGCTGAACTCTGTGAAAGGACACTTAGTATTAATTGCTTTTAGGTTACCTCAGAATGCACGCAATACATAAGGGTCACTTCAATGTGATACTGTTCTTACAAAGATCCTTGAGAAAATCTTCTGTAATTTTTATTCTGAAGAGAGAAGAAAGCTACTGAGATGAGATATTTTAAAAGATATGCCAGTACTTACAATATTATTCTCCTTCACCAGTAATTTAAATAAAAAAAATAAATTCTTTACAATAATCAGGCATTACCTAAATAATTCTTTTTTTCTGAATTCTCAGATGGAATTTACTCCATTTGATCCTGTATAATTGCACCATTTTTAAGGCAGAAGCAGAAGGAATGAGGTAAAAAATTTAGCTTCCCTACATTAACATATTCTAAATACTAATGGTGCTGCTCAAAAGAGAAAGATCTTTCTATCTTAGGAATGTTTGCTGAAAAGCAACCTGAAGATGAACCCTAAAGTCCATAGTGGCTATTTACAATTCATAGAATTTTTACTGTGGCTGGATTATCACAAAAATAAAGCAAACTACATCGTGCTATAACCTGATTGAAACTTCAGTTCTTTATGGCCTCTGCAAGGATTCATGCACCTCTACATGAGCACAATTTTCACTTGAATGGGTGTATTTGCCCTACACTTAGGTCACAAAATTATTTTTTAAATATCCTCAAAGATGGCAGTGGAAAGATTTAATGCCACATTTTTTGCCACAACCCGCAAAACAAAAGCTAGCAATCTCTTACAGCTGCTCTCTCATCACCACGGAGGTAACAGAGTAGACTTTTTGTGACACATCTCTGCTAAGAAACTTGCCAGGTCCTTGGCTGAGAGAAAAATGAAAGCTGTTAAGTGTGTGGGCATTGCTCAGACGGAGAAAGCAGATGAGAGCTGGGTCCTAGAGGCAAAATCTGGAGCTGAAGGAGGCTGGACAGGCAGGAAGGGACAGTCAGTCATTGTCACGGAGTCAGAGGCTTGGAGGGAACATGAGCAATGATGCTGGCACTCAGCAAAGGAGCAATCAGGGGACAGGGGAACAGTCCATGCTGGAGAAGGAAAGGCAACTCCCATAAAGAGAAGAAAAGCAAAGCTGTTTTTGATGACGTGCTGGAGCTGATCTACAGTGGATATGGAACAGGGAAGGCAGTGTGCTATTTGAATAGACCAGTAAGCTACATTCCTTGCACTTAGAACAACAGGAAAAAAGCCCAGAAGAAAACACTGAAAAAGTGGGATAATGGAGTAATAAGTGGAAAGGCTGGCAGACAGAAGCAGCCATTGTCTAGAGCCTTTGGGCTCACCAGAAAAAGGTGTGCCACTGAGTTTTCCCATATTCCTCAATGACATGACATGACAATTGCTTACATGTCACTGAAGTTCTTGGCTTGACAACATGTATGCTTTCCAAGATCTCTAATACACTTTTGTGGGAAGGCTTGATTTCATCTCTTACATTCTCACCACAGCTCTGTGTGCCCAGGCTGCTTGTGAGGTGACATCAGACTAAAAAAAAACATAAGCATTCCTCTCTGTCATTGGCATAAGGGCCATCATTATCAATATCCAGCAAAGCATAACACTGGAAACTCTGTATGTTTAGAAGCAAAGTACTGGGCAAACAACCTGTGATACAAACAGGAGTTTCAGGCTCCAGGTAAGATACTGCATGAGTTTAGCATTCTTGAGTCCTCATAAAGTGAAGTTCTTTGTGGGTCTAACAATATGTTTCTAACTGGCTGTGTTATTACCATGACTTGGAATTATTTGTAGACCTGAAAAGTTCCCACAGGGTGTGGGCTGAATGTCATTTTACTAGATGTTGTATTGCTGGGTTTGGGCATCACTCATGGGCTTTTTTCTACACTCATTGAAACAATGAAAGAGGCAAAGAACACACACTTGGGTCTGACTTCAAATTTAAAAATCCAGTTTGATGGCAATCCACATCCTTAAAAATTACAGGGTACCATAATCTCAATTAAACACAACATACCACAATGAGCTCCACCTACACCACTTGGCCAGCCAAGGAAGAGAACACAATTATACTTTGGGATTTGTGTTTACCACATTGGAAATGCTCCCCTTTTTTTGTAGAACCTGTTCTGCCAAGAGTGTTGAAGAAGACCAGCCAAGTGGTGGGTGCCAGAGAGCAAAACTGGGACAGCACCCCCAAGCTCCTCAGAGCTGCTCCAGGAAGCCTTTTTTCTTCCCCTGTGACTGCAATTCTTCTGTGAAACTGCTTTTATGGCCTCGCCTTCACGAGTCAGACATGCAGGGTTATAGGTCTGGCACATCTGCTAATGAGGGCATGGCCTACCCCAGTCTAACAAGAGTGAACTTCCCAGCACTAGGAAGCCATTTCACATGGTTTATAACGTGCTGCTCCACAATAATGCCACTGAACTTCCATCTCCAATTTCATGGCAGGAGCCAAAGGACAGAGATTTTCCTTCTCTTATGAAACCCTACCAGGAGTCACTCTGCTTTCTCCCTCCACTATGGTAATAGCCAGATTTCATAAGCACTGAGAGAACTGCTATTACTTTTCACCCTGACTCTTGTCTTCCAGGTCTTCTCTCTTGCATGCAAGTTTTACTGATGGCAATTTGGAAATAATAAGGAATCTAAGAGCAATGTTAGGTAACCCCACATAATCTTATAAATAAATAGTACTTTGTAAGAGGCTTTGTACTAATGTGTTTTTCTAAGATGACATTTGCACATACATTCCTACCAAAGAGGGGTTTTTGATGAAATGTTGAGCAAGCTTGGATTGATAATTTAGAAGTCATTGCTCTTTGCATGGAATTTATGATGTTGCAAGAGCCTTCAGATCCAAAAGGGACAGTACAACATAATAATCACTGGCAATCTTTTTACTCAGCACAGAACCCCCACTTAATTTCCTTAATGAAGGGCTAGTTAGGAAGGGGTCTCCATTTGAACAGAAATGAAAACTGTGATTGACTTGGTTGAACTAAGCCACTAATGTCAGAATAAAAATGGAACTGGAAAATTATTTTGCAGTCCTTCTTCCTAGAAGAAGTCCCTGAGGAAAGTGTATGAAAGGACCTCTGAATGAAACTGCCTGTTTGGACAGAAAATTATACAGGTTCCTGCTTCTAAGATGAAGCAAACCACTTGTGGAATGATTACTGCAGCTATTGCTTCACAGTGAATGTACAATAGATTCATTTATTGTCACTCTGGATAAATTACTCTTGTTGTTGTCACCGAAAATTATACAACAGGGGTTTTGACAGCCTGGCATGGCTAATTCAGCACAAATTGTGGAAGCTTACCTTTGAATGATCACTTTTGCACAGACACCTTTTCAAGACAAGCAAGTAGTGGACAAATTTGTTACCAATGGTAAGTATTCTGTTTAGTTTAATATTGACTTCTTTGGTTCTGTAACAACTTTTCAGAGTTTAAAACTGAGGAAGTTAAGTAATTTCTCATCCTCTCAGACAAGGTCAAAGGCCCCAAGTGATATTTTCTAAGAGTAAGGATAAATTAATGTGCATTCCTACACCACGCAGTGACACGAGGAACCAGTGTTGTAGGAATAGTGTCAAAGAGAAAACCCAAACCAGAAAACATACCTAATTCAGCCAGAGCTTTGTAGCATTACTGAGGTTGCTTATTGCTTATTGATGCTAATTCGCAAGGCTAATAAAAAGTGTTTTTATAAATATACCAACAACAAAAGGAGAGCCAAGGAAAATCTCCCTCCCTTATCAGATGAAGGGGGAAACCAAGGCTTAAGGAAAAGGCTGAGGTACTTACTGCCTTCTTTGCCACAGTGTTTAGTAGTAGCACCAGTCATCCTCAGGGTGACCAGCACCCTGAGCTAGTATAGACAGGGATGGGGAGCAGAACAGACCTCCTGCAATCCAGGAGGAGGCACAGGACAAGAGGAAATGGCCCTGAGCTGTGTCAGGGCAGGTTCAGGTTGCACATCAGGAAGAATTTCTTCACTGAAAGGGCTGTCAGGCATTAGAAGGGGCTGCCCAGGGAGGTGAGGGAATTCCCATCACTGCAGATGTCCAAGGAATGACTGGATGTCATTCAGACAGTCATGTCAGAGCACTCATGCTCTGTGTTGGTTGATAAGGTGGGGATCAACCATAGGTTGGACTCAATGGTCTTGGAGGTCTTTTCCAAATGAAATGATTCTGTAATTATGACTGTTTTCAACATCTTCAGACTTTTTTTAACAGGCAGGAACAGATGCCCAGCAAATTCCGCCTGGACAGGAGGCAGAACTTCTTCCCTGTGCAGTGACTGAACCCCGAACAGAGACCAGAGAGGGTGTGGAGTCTCCTCCCTGGGGATATTCCAGAACCATCTGGACATAATCCTGTGTTCTGGGCTGGCCCTGCCTGAGGTGAGGCTTGGACCAGATGAGCCTCTCTGAATGGCTTCTCTGAGCCATTCTGCAATTCTGTGATTCCAAGGATAATAACGAAGTTTGGAGAAAATTAAATAGCATTGTTTTCATAGTAGGGCCAGTGAAGTCAGTGATTTTAATTGCTACTTCTCACAGCAAAATCATTGCTTCCCAGAAATCTCTAAACCAACTGCATTTTACATGAACAAACAGTAAACCCAAATTTGAGACTACTCAGATTACAGTACTAACTCCAAAGAAACTAAAGGATGTGAAAGTGGGAAGTCTGTATTTTCACAGTCCATCTCAAATAGTTTCTGTCTATAGGAGAAATGCAGTCTCTCTTTTCTCCCTGCATGGTTGAGGGAAAGAAATAAACTCAGAATTTATGTGAATTCCCTCGGCCTTTTAAAGAGAGTTTGTTGGTGGACTATAGCTCTGCCAACATGATGTCAGATGAATGTATTTTCAAAGATGTTTGAATATGTTCACTGTGCTGCAGAAGTCTTCTATCATGCCAGTTTTATGTCTCACAAAAATTCTTCCTCATATCCAGTCGGAATCTATTAGTTCATTACCATCACCTCTTGTCCTATTGTAACAGGCCCTGTTAAAAAGTTTGTCTTTCTTATAACCAGCCCTTTAAGTACTGAAATGCTGCAGTAAGGTCTCCCCAGAGCCTTCTCTTCTCCAGGCTGAACAACCCCAACTCTCTCATCCTGTCTTCACAGGAGAGATGTTCCGTCCCTCTGATCATTTTTGTGGCCTCCCTCTGGACCTGCTCCAATAGGTCCATGTCATCTAACACACTTTTAATGCCATAAAGAGGAAAAAAAAACGACTGGGACATAATTTTGAGAAAATATGACTGAACATTCTTATGACTAAGAGACTAGAAAAAGTGTATGTGGATCTGTGTTCAAGTGTCTAAGACAACAGTCTAGTACAGGATGACCAAAGAAACCATTATTTGTTTCAAAGAGTACGGTTGTGGTTTTTTTAAAAAAAACAACCCAAAACAAACAAAACAACTGCCCAGCATCCAGACTACTCTGCTTCACTTCAGTTAAATTAGGATGTTCTTGTCCTGCAATGTAAAACACTGAAGAGAAAAAGCTCCTTAGCAAAAGGCTTTGTGCCTAGATATACACATTACAAAATACAGCAGAAAATTTGACATCTATTTCATCCAAAAAGTGCAACAACTACATCTGGAGCATCTACCAATGTTTCCTCACAGACTTTAAATGCTTTCATCCTACTATTATTCGTCTTCCCAGCCACCAGGACCACTGGTGACAATTTATGCCATGGCAGTGCTTCCCCTTCACACCAGTCTATCCAAGTACCAAGAAATATAGGTATCAATTATCTCTTCAAACTGTTGCCTTTCTTTTTGGAGGCATGTAGAACTTTTCTTCAGCTTTTAGCACCTCACTTTATTTATTTCTTCATGAGCTGTCCTGTACTAAGCTGGAGGTGCAGTACTGAAGGTGTCAGGTTTGCTGGCTCAGCTGGCTGCTGTCCACAGGGACTGCAGGCCAGGAGCACAGGATACCCAAGAAAACAAAGTGATTAAAACTACCTGCATGCTGAAGGAAGTGGAGGACAGGCAAGATGGATGGTGTGGAATGTTTCTGACCCTTCCCTTGGGACTCTCCCATGTGAGAAGTGTGCTGAGCCCTTCCTCTGGGCAGCTGCAATATGGGTGCAGTGGGAAACATGAGCTGAAAACTCAACAAATAAAGAAGTCCTGGGAGAAAACCATGACAAAACCTAATGGTAATACTTTACACTGACAGAATGAGTACAGAGCTCTGAAGTGTATTTGACTTATGTGGTAACTCCAGCAGTGAATATCACAGGTAGGGCTTCACAATAATTACATGTCTTTGTGGCTCACCTGATAATTATGCTCAATCAGATCCCTGAGTATTTACCATATAACTGCTCTGTGGTTTAGAAGATGAGATAGTTGTGCAATTTGCTGGTATTTTTCAGGGCTAAACCCTGCTATTACATGGTGCAGTTCTTACCACGAATCATCACCAGTATGGTCTACACAGATGTTGCTTCTCAGCTATAAAATTCCATAGGATTGAAAACCTGAGCTACCATTTTTAAATACTTCTAAAAATGCTGTTAATGCCCAGTGTATAACTGTATTTTAAAGTAAATGACCATGAATGTTGCATCCCCTTTTAGGCATGCTTTCAATGGATTTCACTCAGATAATTTGCTGGCAAAAGTGTTTTGCTGAAATGGCAAATTTTCAGTTGGAATTACACACTGTTTATGAAAAGAAATTTTTGGAGAGCATGTGAGTAAGAATTCACACCTGAGTGCTAGCCATGGTGGCAATATAAATCATGAAGCTATGGCTTCTAACAGAGCGTGTAGATAGGGACTGAAAAATGGATTCATCAAACAGCCTTTACCTTATGAGTGAAGGCTCTGAGCTGTAACTACTGGAGAAACTCTTCTTTTCTACTACTGCAACATTCGAGGTGTGATAGAGTACTTCTGGTAAGATTGGATTACAATTAGCCCACAGAAACCAACCAATATCAACTTCCTTTTGTTGCCTTTCCCTGGTCTTAAAATTAAAACCAAAACATGGTTTATGGGAAAAAGGGGTTTTTACCTTGGTAGTTATTTAAGGATCCTTGGGGTGCAGCACTTTGTCCAGGTGGAATGCCCCAAAATGCACACAATTATAGGCCTTGCTAATTAGCACATCTATCAAAGATTCCCCAATGAGAGNCTAAGAATATATAAAAAGTATATAAAAGGGTATGTAAGAGGGATATAAAAGAAAAGGCAAAAAATCATCCTGACATCACTTTCAGTACCTGTTACCTATAACTAGGGAAGTAATCCCCACAATGAGTCTACTAAAAATGATGAAAAACATCCATCTAACCTTTTTTTTTTTTTTCAAATAAACCAAGGTATTTTGGTCTAAAAATGATGTAATTTTTTCTTGCAACCATTTAAAAATACCTGCCTACCAGAAATGAAAACAAGAACAAAATCAAAAGTGTAGAAAAAAAAAGACCATGGAAATAGGTCTACTTTACAGGCTTAACTTGAAATACTGGAATATTACAGTTGTTCACAAAATGGTAGTGAGCAGAAAACATGCTATAATTTTGTAAGCAACCAGTTCTACATCTGAAAATGCAAATGGTCTTTCTGGTAACTATTAGGGGAAATTTTGGGGGATGTTAAACAACTCCTTCCAAACAGTG
>VZTN01011674.1:60630-104799 GCA_013400515.1 Erpornis zantholeuca
CACAGGGGAAGTAAAGAAGATGGAGGCAGACTCCATACTTAGTGCCTCCCTGTGATGGGACAAGAGGAAATGGGCATGAACTAATATACATGGAATTCCACTTAAATATAAGAAATTCCTTTTTTTTTTTGTGTGTGGACATGTCTAGAAAAGGGTTATGACTGATTCACTGTCCCTGGATTTAAGGGTGACAGGAATGGCTGTTTGGGATGCAGTATCTAAGGTGCAGTCTTCAAAAAGAAAAGCCAGTTGGGGAGAGTTTTAAAATAATTGTATGGTACTTTGGAACTGGCTTTGTAAATAAAATAAAGTGGAGTGAGAAAGAACTTTACATAGTACCCTTGCCTGAAAATGTAAAGAAGGGGAATGCATACTCAGAAATTTTCCCTTCTCTCCTCATATCCCCTTCTGAACTACGAACTGATCATTATGTAAGGTGACACCACTGTAAAAGTTTGTAAAGGAATTGGCTCCTGAGGCAGAGATTTGAGCTTCAAGGTCCTTGAAGAAAAGTTTTATCATCATGCAGCCAATTTTTTTCCATGTTTATTCAGGGGAAACTTTAGAAGCACTTACATAAGCTAGGTGTCTCCAAACAATTTTTTAGAAGTTTGGACTCCTTTTTCTCCCACCAGCTCAGTGCTGGACTTTTCCAAAAAGAGACAAATATGGGGTGAGAAACACAGCACATCCTTTTGATTTCATTACACACATTTGATTTGAGGTTCTCCTAGGGTTACAACTACAATCTCGATCCAGATAACACTCTTCCAAAACAACCCAACCACCTGGCACATCTGTCTTACCTGCATAGTTATCATGCCATCAGAACACCAGTTATAGTAATAAGTAAGTAAGTAAGTATAAGCAAGTATGGTAACTCTTGCTGTCACAAAATAATTGAATAACATAGATTGGAAGGCTTCTTCAAAGATCATTTGTTTCAAGCTTCGAAGTTCCATTGGGTCTTGTATTGCTGGATTTTGCTTTCTCAAAGATCCCTATTTCTCTGCACAGCAGCTATAAACTATGTTATGTTTGGTTAAACGTCTTTTTTAAACATTAGGAAATTAATTCTGAGGATTTTTATCATAAAATTGTCAGTCATTTGTTATGTTACTGGTAAGTTCATGATGGTGAAATTTGTCGCCTGTATTTGTTACCTTAGCAATGTGCTTTTATTATAAAAAAAATAATGAAGTACTCCACATTGCCTGTGTGGAGGAGATACTGAAACAGAGTCACCTAAAGAACAATTATCACCATCCCTGTTTTCTCCCCACTGGAGACAATGATTTTATCATCCTTCATTCCCCTGCTGACTACAACCAGTGCTTCCCTCAGTGCATCTATGCAAACACAGAACAACTGTGCTTGGTTCACATTTATCTTTCAACATTTTTGTTCTCCATGACTATCAAGCCAGTCTGAAAAAATCCTGTCTTCTGAAAATCCCCACGCTTCTTATGCCATTAGGAGATCCCAGCTGTGACTGCCCTACTGCTCCAATAGGATATCTGTATCCCACTGTGAAATACTGCATCGCTTGGGTAAACCCTCGGATTCAACACAAGAGCAAACCTTGCTGAAATTTCAATATATTTCTCTATATTTTGCTTCAAAAAAGGATGGAGAGAGCTTTGGCATCTGACTCCAGTCAGCTCCTGTTCCTGTGAGCAGGGGGATGCCCTCACACTGCCCCAGCTCCAGTGCCTCTCACCTATTGTTAAACTCTGCTTGTGGGGTGATGGTCAGACTTAGAAGAGATCCTCAGGTGCCAAAATATATTTGCAAGGGATCATCCTAACTTATGTATTATATCCACACTTCCCTGTGCCTGGTGCTGCACTGGGTTCACAACCAGGAAAGACAGAGAACTGTTGTCCAAAACCAAGATGTTTTTGGAAAGAAGTGTTCTTTTCTATGCCATATTTATTTGTGTGATATTCACTTCCAATTTTTTCTTTAATTTATGTGCATCTAGTTAGAAACTTCTAGTTAGAAACTTCCAGCAATGTATGTGGTAGTAAGAGCTTTATCTAAAGTCATCTCTATTGTCAATGTGGTGGAATAATGCTAGAAAAAATGACACTATTTTTCTGTGCACATGTGTCTAGGTATTTAGGTATGCACAGAACGGGCTCACTGCAAAAGTTTTCCTTTATGACCACATAAATCTTTTTCATTAAAATCAGAGTTATTTATGCCTAGGACTACCTGTGCTTGCACCAGACCTGGTGGGCCAGAAGAAAACCCTGCCAAGACCACAAACTAACCCACCTCTCCAGGGATTCCTAGTTTGCCATAAGGAGTGGCTTAAGAAAGCAGTTTTTTGAAGTCAAGTTATGGGTCCCTGTGGGCCTCCTGCTTATTTTACGAAGGGAAAATTCATGCTACCTCTTTACCATATAACACAACACCCATAGGCAAGAGGAAATGCTTTGAGAAATGTACAGAAACTTCTCTGGGAAAATTGCAGAATCTTGTACACCTTGCTTATGCTGCTGCATGTCCATTAAAGAAAAAGACAACTCCCTAATATTTTGTTCTGAAGATATCGTTCTAGGAAAGAAATATAACAGTACACACTGCAAATACAACATTCAGAAAACCCTGAGCAAATATTTGTGCTAATGAAGGTTAAGGAGTTGGCAGTTCTGAAAACTGTAGTCCTCTATTTATGGACAGCCTAATTTCAATGCAGGCAGCTGGAGTGGAAGCTTCTCTGCACTGGCCTGCCAATGCTTTCAACCCTGACCCAAAGAGACCCTCTCTAGAAGCAAGAAATAATTAATTCTTTATGCTTGTTCGGCCCTGGATTTATTTCAAGCAAAGGCTGCCAATTCCACTGAATCTGTACACAGTGATTTTATAATACAGTCTACAGTCAACCGGGATGTGAACCGAGACCACCTAAGTCATTCCATAAAAACAACACGCTGGAGTAGAAATAGAGTGCTGGGAGCCAAAGGCCAGAGCTGTTATCCACTTCAGCTTGTTTTTATAATTGGAAGGTGGCTGCAAAGGAAGGGAAAGAAAGTTGAGTCACAACTAATAGCCTTGAAAATTACATAATAAAAATTAGGAGGGAAAGTCAGAGAGCACTAGAAAATGGTTTGGACCTCTATATACTTGTATATTCTTCTAAACACAAATGTTCCCTGTCCTTTTTATGGAATGAAGGGAATTATTCTTGATGTAGGAATTCACTTACTGTAGGCACGTTGAGTCTGATCCAGTATTCATTAGTAATGAGATGTATTTCCATTGACTGACACAGTGACTTATCAACTCCTCTTTTTTTTAGGCCAGCTCTCAGAAATGAATGTGTCAGTATTCCAGGATCTAACTTTTGGGTTCTGCTTAAGGAGTAAAATTGTTGGAAATTACTAAGCACCCTCCTTCTGAAAATGAATCCATTTAATGCCAGACTGTAGCCAACCAGACCTGCAGACACACCTGTCACTGCTGAAAACCAGAAATCCAAATGGCTCCAATGTGAAACCCCACTGAGCTTCTTTGCCTCGGAGCTGTTGACAAAACTGTTCAGTAACACAAGAGATTGTGTCAAAAGGCCTGCATTAGACAAAGAGCACCTACATCAGTCTCCAACATAAATTTTAATTTATTCTTTCTTAGGTATGCACAGAAAACAGACTTTTCCTCTGCTAAGGATGAAGAGTTTCCTCACATCGTGGCCATGCTGTCTCTGCTTTTGGAACACACCTGCTACTCCAGAATGCCAGCTGAGAACACAGCTCTTGCATGAGACTCATTCCTCCTGCAGTCAGAAGTTCACTTCACTACTGACATTTGTGAAGCACAGCCTTGTTTCATGAGCTGACTAACAGGGGAAATGCAAGCAGTACAAAAAATGAGTTATTTGCAAAAGGATTTCTGTATCTCTTGTGAAATCTATTGCTTTTAAAATAGATAACTCATCATGTAAGAGCTCACTGTAACCTATTACACCTAACTAAATCAACATCCTCCAGCAGAATATAATGAATAGAAAAACTCCTGGAAACTAAACAAAACCCTCAGTGATTATGTGTTTAATCCTGCTAAATTCAACAAAAGATGCACTGATAGCAGTAGTGTTGGATTAATCCCATAACTGCTTTTATTTGATCAGAAATGTACAGTTTAGATGTGGTTCTTAAAAAAAAAAAAAAAGAAAATGACAATTTTAACCTTTTATTTTTCAGTTCAATTCTAGAATTCCTTTCTTCAGAACTGATTAGGGCCATGACAGAGGCCTTATTACTCTGTAACACAAGCTACTACTACATGCAGAACATGGCTCCATTCATTCTCCATCCTGTGGTTTTATTTCATAGAAAGACAGCTCTGCTGTCTTTGACCAAAGAACCACACTGATGTCACATCAAATGATCTTTAAGGAGTAAAAGCAAGTATGCTTCTAAAAATTTGCAACACAGGACCTAAACTGCAAAAGGATAATTGAAATTTATATCTGTAATTCAAAAATGGATTGATCAACACCCCAATGCATCAGTTTTAATGACACAGTTCCATCCCTCTTATTCAGACATCCTGACACAGTTGGCAAGTCTGCTACTTGTTTTTTCCACCTCATCTCAGCACAAAGCTGAAGCTTTGATACTCAGTCTGCTTCCTCTTGCCTCACCTCACACCTGTACCAAGTTAACGTCTCAGGAAAGCAACAGAACTGTAGAGTACCTTGCAGAAAATGGTGTGCTTATATTGCAAATAAGACAGTATCACCAGATATACAATTGTTAGGCAGCACAGCATGTTGGAAAGAAGAATTATCAGCTGCACAGAAAGGGGGCCAAAGCAGTAATTCTGCATGTTCCCTGTCATTGGACAGAAACCATCACTGTATTTTTTAAGTCAGGGAGAAAAACTGAACTGTTTGTCCTACTAAATGCAACAGAAGAAATTCTTCTTAATAGTGGTTTAATAGCAACCCACCTACATGAAACAGAACTTTATGTCAATTAGTCTTGGGCAGAGGGAAAGATAGTCACAGAATTTTTTTTCAGCTACATTCAATATTTACTTGGAAGCACATTTGATGCTTTTACTAAACAAGCCCCGCTTTAAATATTCATAAATCTCTCTTATGCTTCGTATTTTGTGTGCTTGCCTCACTACATTTTAAACACATAATAACACCATGTAATCTTCAAGCAAGCAAACTCCCACTGTTTCTCGTGGCTTTCTGACAGCCATCAGCATGGAGGGCTCTGCACCTCCTGCCAGCCCCCAGGGGCTGGATGTATCCCGATGGATGCAGCAAGAGATCTACTGTGCAGGTATCATGAAGGAAGAACGTGTGAGAGTGCACACAAACCAACATTTCTCTTTCTCTCACCCCCTGGGAGCAAGAGGCCACCAAATGGAGGGAGCAGGAGGCAGGATGAGACAAACAGGATGTGGCAGTTCTTGAGACAAGAGGCTGCAGGCCTGAAGGGCTCCTTTTAAAGTGCCTGCATGCATTCAAGGTAGACAAGAAGAGTGTGTGTAAGAGGGATCCACTAATGGCTACAAAGCAGACAAACCACACCAGGCTTGGGAAATCCCCCTGAGCTGGAAATAGTGCAAGGAAGTATCACGTGTGCCTGCCCTGCTTTTCCTCTTCCCTAGGCACTTAAGGCTATTACTGGAGACAGCTATTACAGCAAGACAGGCATGTACTCTGATCAAGTACCACTGTTCTTGTTATCTAAGAAGAGTCCCTCTGGCATGTTCCCTGTGGCCTACATATTTTGGTTTCTTTCCCATTATTAACAGATTATACCATTCCACACTTTTCCTGGATAATGAAGAAATTATTTTACTCATGAGAGGCACATGAGACATTTCTTAAGTGCTGCTCTTTTTAGCCTTTCTGCTGCTAATTCCACAGAAAAAACTGGCATTCACACACTTGCATATTTGAATCCTGTTTACTCTCCAGTTTTCTGATTGCTAACAAACCACTTTTCTAGATCACTGAGGGTGGACAAGCCTCGTAATACAGAATGCAAAGTTAGATATGTGTATCTGAAATACCAGCAAATACTTTTTTATAAAAGGCTAAATTTGCAAGGGTTTAGGATACCTTTAAAACAATTTTTTTTACCATTTAAAATAAAATTTGGGGTGCAATGGAGTTTTATTTCGTAATTGAAAAGGCAAATTTCAATTTACTTGGTGGGGGTTCATTGCCACTGAGACAAATGCATCCTGCTCCTTGCTGCCTCAGTAGATCTATAATAGGATTTCACTGGTTTCTTTTTCAAGTGGAAGTGAGCTTATGTTCCCAGCTCTTGACATTAAGTTGCAGTACTGAATTCATATCAAATTCAGAAGGATGTATCTGCACTATTTACTTTAGGCATCTAATACCAGCGTTGCTGGGACCTTCTGGAGAAGTGCAGAACTCAAGTGCTCTGAATCACAGCTTCTTTAGAGTTCACAGTCATTCCTGTTAGTGACTTGAGCACAAATGTTAAAGCTTCAGAGAAAGTCTTTCCATCATACCCATAGGGGAGGATGGCTTTGGGCATCAAGGCTAAAACCCTTTTGGGTTTGGTTTCTTTTAGGTTCAGTGGATATTTTTGCAGTTTGCTTGGCCAAATGAAGCATCAGCAATTTCATTTAAAGACAATCAAAATAATTTTTTAAATCTGAAGATATTTTAACCCTTTTCCCTCTAACATCTTTAAAAAAAAAAGTACGTATATTCATCTCAAATTACTGTTTCTCTGAGAAAGTTTTCTGATTTCTCTGCGGATTTGCTTATCAGTCCAGATTATATAAACATGAATTTTCAACTAATGAACAGTTTGTCTGTGAGATCTGGCCTAACACAGTCAGTGAAGGCTAGGAATCTAGTGGGCTAGGAATCAGGAGGCAGCATTCTCTCTCTAGGGAGCCCACTGAATACCATGCTTCCTTGCCTGTAAAGTAGGGATACACATCTTTTGTCTGGCTGAATGGAGAGTCTCAACCTCTCAGTCTCTCTCTCTCTCCCTGTATAGCAGTTGACACAATAGACCCAGACCTAAAAGCTATTGTAATACAAATTAATACTCCTTTTCCACAAGCCCTTCGCCAGTGCTACCTAAATATACTTTTGGGCCACAGTACCATCCACAAAACGAATGCACTGCACTGGAGATTTTCACCACCCGTGCTGCAATTACCACAGTGAAGCAACTTTTTTTAGAGCTCGGTGGTATAAAAGGAAAATAGCATCATCTTGTTCAATGCCAGCTTCTCTGCTAAAATATTCATCACCTAAGTGATAGCTATGTGCTTTTTCGAAGTGTAAAATGCACAAGCTTTGCCACTGAAAGACTATGTTCTTACTATGTTTAAACCTGTGTAAGACAAGAATGAATGGTCAAAACTGACAAAAAAAAAATAAATCAAGAGACTATATGTTTTAATTCAAGTTATGCACAGAACTTGTTAAAGAGAAAATTAAAAATATCTCATAACTGAAAAATGCAAGCCTAAGCATCTGAGCTTTACAAGTAGCTGTTACTTTAAAATAAAATGCAGTCATAGTTATAAAAAAAAATGAAGTGATATTTATTGTTATTACCTGTTACTATTGGTACCATTTGTGGTTATTATTTAAATGCTATTGTTATTGCTGTTTAGAGGGAAATTATGCTCATGCAACTGTGCAAAAGTTATTGTGATAGTGTGTGGGCATGAGCATGGAGAAAGCATTCCACTGACCTCGAGACAACAAACAGCCCTAAAGCACAGTTATTTTCTGACTCCTGAATCATGCTTCATGGTAGAAAGCCATAATGAAGTTTCTTTAGGCACATAAACCATGCAATTCTACGTAAGAAATCTGCAGAAATACAGTCGGGAAAGTGCCTCACTAGATGGGCTTGTGGATCCAGCTAAAAGTTAAGGCAACTTCTGGGGGGTTTATGAGCAGACCTTTGTGGGGTGGTATTAGGTAAAATAATTTATTTCAAATAATGCGTTCTGTTACATCCTCCTGCCACTCAATAAGGCAGGTAGAATTTGTCTGAGCAGAATGGCCCCTCTTTTGGCATTTGTGTTTACTGTAGAGCTTGTTAAGTGCTCTGCTGCTTCCAGTGCTGTTAAGGGTTGACGTGTCATCACAGATGCCCCCACAAACCCAGACACAGCAAAAATGATTAAATTCATGAGCAATTTTGCCATGAAAGGGCACTGATTTAATATTGGCGCCGTTTGTGCTCCTGCCAAGAAACCCTGTGCAGTTAAAGCCAATGCTCTAGAGTTCACAGGGTGAAAACTTTCTGGCTTCAAGATACCATTTCGAGTGTTGCATGAGATCCAAATGAGATCCAAATGACTCTGCAAAATTGCCTTGGCTCCCCTCTGCTCGGGCACTTTGCTCTGAGCCCCACCACCCACACTTGCACCAGAGAATCTCCATAGGTGTGGAACCTGTGGCTCTGCTTGGGAAGTGAGAGTGAGACAGAGCTCACGACTGGGTAAGAAGATGGAAGGTGAAGAACACTGCTTAGACAGGGTGGGTTCTGCAGCTCCTAGAACAGCTGCTCAAAGCACCTGCCAGTGTTTGTCTGTTGCTACACACTCCTCATATTCTGACTGGGAAATTCAGGAACAAGAGAAATTCTTATTTGAGATCAGTTTGAGAGCAATCATTCTGAATCTGCTGTCTCTTGTAACTGGACACAGAACTCTAGGATTACATGGGAATTTCATTTATGTCCAAGGATCCAGGGACCTAGCAATGGCCTGGATTTTTGCTTTTTTCTTACTGTGGTGAATTACAGCTGCGGCTCTTGTGGTTCTACTGTAGGTTTTGAATTTGTTTTGCTGACAAGGGTTTTGTGGCTCGTGGTATTTAGTTGCATCTGGAGTACATGTTCTCTGACCCCTTTTGAACTGTGTATCTCTTGCAACTGACTTCAGCTGATGGCCTTGGGCACTTTTTGTAGCCATAAGTTGCTATATTTCTGTTATTTGTTGCCCAGACACCAATTCAATGAGGGATTCATGCTATTGAAATCCCTGGCATTAGAAAAGAATCTAAAAGTATTGCAAGAATAAAGCAATCATCATGTACATTAAAAATCTGTAAATGGCAACTACAACTGTAGCTAAACACAAATAACTAGTTATTTAAAAAACATTATTTCTTTTTGCGTGTGTACTTTTCCTCTCAAATTTTCTAATCAGTCAATGTAGAAATTACATAAGACTGCTATTGCACTAACAAAAACCTGCAGAGCCTTAATTTGAATAAAATTTTAGGTCTATGGGATTTCTGTTTTATTTCAAAGTATCTTGCTCTGAGACCTATTAAGACACTCATTGTTTCAAGGCAAGATATTTGATGTTTGTAAAGTGTATTAGATACTTACATGCTTTATATTAAAAAGGCAATGATTGGCTTCACAAAGAACCATACAAATACCTTTTTAATTGAAATCTTTCCATCTCCCCTGCTTTCAAGTCCCCAAAGGTACCAAGCTATGAATTTCAATGAGGGCTTTGCAAAACAGTATTTAATTAGTGCTTTTCTGTCAGCCTATCTTCCATCACCCATCTAACCATTCTTGTTTCTACAGAGACATGTAGCAGCAATTTAATATTATACAAAAGGAGCAACATTCTCTCACAGATAAGAGTCTAAAACCTATCAGTTCAACCTAATTTTGGTATGGCTGTTTTCCAAACCAACACGAAATAGTGTCTGTTTTGATTATGGAGGTAGCAGACCTTACCCATTAAAAAAAAGGGGGGGAAAAAAGAAAAAATAATAATAAAAATAATTCTGCAACTGAAAGAACCAAAGGATTGAACAGAAGCATTCTGTTATATCTCTGCTACATTTCTGCCTCTAAGATATCATCATGAAAAAGTGAGACTAATGCTGATCCACAGCAAATGATGCAGATGGGCACAGGATTCTGATCAGCTTGCAGACACTCTGCAGGCTCTTTTGGTCAGATAGCAATTGGTCAGATCTATCCCCAGCTGAAGAAGCCTCTTGCATTCCTTGCCAAGCAAACACCGACACAGCAAAGTTCACAGCTAGCAACTTCCACACCAAATGTCTAAAAAGGAGAATGGCCACTAAGTCTGGCTGCAGTAATTCTTGATGTTATCCTCTTTCAGTGGGACTAGAGCAGGGTGACACATCCAGACTCCAAACCTCCAGTGCTTTGGAATGCCGGTGTTACACTGCAAAAAAGTGCAGTGCTTTACCTAGATTAGGCAATCAGACCTAATTAGACATCACCCTAATTTTCTACATTGCCTTGCTACTGAAGTATCATCAAATTTTTGATGCTTATCTTAAAAGACTTCTACACCCAGTTTCTCATCATCTTCAAAGGAATCATAAAGTCCTTAGTGTGAATGAACTAACTTAAAAAAAAAAAAATCACTTCTTTATTAAGGTGTAATTCTGAGGTGAAGTTGGTTTATGGCAGAGACACATCATTCCTGGAGGTGAATGGAAGAAAGGGAAATGAATGATGAGATCCTGTACACACATCACGTGGAGAATGTGAGAACACAAACAAGCCATGTGCAATAGAAATAACTTCTGATGATGATGCAGAGCGAAACTGCAGTGTTTATATATGAAGATGATTAGGATACAGCAGCATGTATGGAATGGAGCAGCATCACAGCAGACTAATGCTGCTTCAACTGCACCCTGCAAACGTTCAGTTCTTGGAGTGAAAGGAACCATTCAGGTGAATGCCTCCACACGAGGACTTTGAATTTAATTCAGCATGACTAACAACTTCTTGCTCTGACAAGGGGTCAGAAAGGGAGGAAAAGGGATGCCACTAGCAAGTAAGAATGAGGAATTTTGAAAGATGTGATGAAGGGCACTTACTCATATTATGTTTTCACAAAATTTCTCATTTTTTCAATTACCTTCTTAACATGAGACTAAATACATTCAGAAACCCAAAGATTAAAGTAAGAAATATTTCTAAAATAATGATTTAAAGCAGAATTGGGAAAAGATGTGGTAGTATCCAGAAACAAGAACCATGAGGAAAGCTGAAGCATCACATGAATTTCTCATTATGGTAGACCTTTCTGTCCTCAGTCTTGGCTACAACTAGTGAGTATCAAGACACTAACTTTGGTAAAGAGAGGGCAGAGGAGAAAATGAAAGTAGTAGTAAAAGCCACAAGACACCACAGGAGGGTGCTGCACACAGACACTGTATTCTTCTGGCAGGAACAGCTAAAGGCAGCATGACTGTTTTCCATTGAGTTGGAAAGCAGCAGTAAGTCCTTTCCCCTCACAGCATCACAGAATAAATCCATTTACTTATAACCAGTGACTCAAAACCAAAGGGCTCCAGTTGTGTCAGCCTGAGACCCCTTGGTCATACTGGTATTGCCAAACAAGGCCTGTCGAGAACATGAGGAGCAAAAATTACCTTAGCAAATGACCCATCCAAAGCAGAGTTTAATGATTGTATAAATGTTGCACTGTGCTTACACTGTGTCAGGTAATAACTCCCCTCTACCACCTATTCCTTACATGCTTAACATCAACACATCTTCGGAAAGCTCCAGGATTCTGAGAATGAAATTGGTATGTGAAGGGATTTACACTTTTATGAATCACCATATGACAATACACTTTCTATAAGTACAGAGAGATTTCACTCTGCCCAGATATGTTTTCTTTCACACTTCCCACTTACTTTTCAGTAGCTAAACAAACCCAGAGCACTTTACTACATACAATGCAACACATTTACCACTAATAACTTTTTACTGAGGCTGTCTACAACAATTTAAAAGAAAAATTTTGAACTACTCATCCCTCTCCCAAGAGATTTATGCTAACTTTCCAGGATAGAGGCTACTCCCTTCTATATCCCAGTAAAGGTAGGAGAACTCACCAAAGTTGTCTGAGGCACCCTGTGGGTCCCTGGAAATAGAAGAATTGCATATGTTTTCTTTAAAGTATCCTCTATTACAATGAGGGTCTCTTGCCCAGCTGCTCAAGTACGTGCACTGCCCAGAACCTGTCTCTTCCTTGCCTCATCTCAATGGAGCTTCTGCTCAGAACCCAGAGGTACAGAAGAAAAGGACATGCTAACCCACAGAGGTAGTGGAACTACTGGCCTCTTATGTAGGGAAAGGGAAGATAATGCAAGGGAGAGTTCCAAGCAAGGATCAGGAATTTTTCCTTCCCCCTCCCTGCCCCCTTTTCTTTACCATCACTCATTCCATTCTCTTCAGTCAGTCTCTGATCCCAGTCTAGTTATATCTTCCTGAGTTGGTGTTCTTTTTGTAGGGTTTTCCTGACAGCTTCCTTAATCATAGAACCACGAACTTATCTCTAGTTGGACAGAAACAATCAGAATCCCTGTATCCAGCTCCCAAATTAATGTAATGTTGGCCAACAGCTACTGCATTGCCAGATTTGTTCTGTCATAATATTCCTTGCAAGTTACAACTCCAGTTTTCTTCTCTTTACCTACAGAGTAGTTACCACCTTTGCTTTCTCTACAGACCCCTCTTTCCTGATTTCTCTCTTATACAGAGCTTCTCCCTCTTCAAGGATTAAGTTCACCTGCTGCTGACTCTTTGACCCTGGTTGCATGTCAGCATTTCCACTCTCTACAACAACAAACCTTGTTTTGCTTTTGGAGGCTTGTTCCTCCACCTGTTTTTATACCCTTTGATGAGTTCCATTTTTTCTTCAGGGAGGTGCTGAAGGGAAAACAAGCCCTAGTTCCTCATTCTCTTCACTTGGTTGTAGTGTTCATCACTACTGGGGGCATTACAGTTTGTTGTTCCAATAAAATCCAGTGTATGCTGTATGGACATCCCATACTGTCCCTAAATCCAAGTATCTCTGTCCAGAGGCAATGGAATTTCCTAGGATCACATCTCTAAAGCACCCTGGGATATTTCAGGGTGAAAGGTGCTCTAAAAAAATAGCTAACGACCTCAGAAGCTGCACCATGAGCAAACAATACATATCCATGCCTTAAAATAACTTCTGGTTTACTAGTCCACACAGGAATTAAAAGTTAATGCAACAAAGCATGGAGACAGCATCATAATGCAGGACAGAAAAAGGCCTAGAATGCCAGGAAGCAGTGTCAACATGCAAGGTAAGATGCAGTCAGCAATCCTGCTTTCTGCAAGGTGGAATCCTGGTGCTTTTGGCTCTACTGGGGCACGATCTTGCTCTGAGAAAGCCACCAAATATTAATCAGAAGGAGAAAGCAGGATGCAGCACAGCTGTGGAGTAAATGGGCTGGTGACTGAGAGCACATACCACAAAAAGCAGTGCCAGGGGGAGAATGAAGATCCTCAGCTTGCCTGGACAATTTGCTATTAAAGAAGTATCCATATAGAAGCTCACAAAGAATTCAGCAAAGTGAGAACATATCTATGTTGCCTAATAAGTTGTGTAGAAATGCGTGTTTTTCCAATTGAAATGCCACTGCCAAAATTTCATTCCAAAGGAGATGCACAACTACTCTCCCATACTCCAAGCTGGAAGCACAGAATTGGGCAAATGCTTTCAGAAAAGCTTTTATCAGCCTGCAAGAAATACCTGTTGTCACTATCACTCTAATTATTTGGCAGCCAAATTTTGTTTCTAACACTGTCTGGAACAGACCACGAGGAAAAACCATGCTACAATGGTTTCACAGAAGATAAGAAAGTATGGCAACAAATGGCCACCACATACACTTTTTCTGCAGAGAATGGGGTTTGGATGGCAAGAAAAGGAGAAGATCAACTATCAGAAAGTGATGCAGAAATACTAACTACTGAGAAGACATCCAATTTTTTGACATACAGCTTCATAAATAAAGCAAACGGACTGCTTGTCACTCTGTATCCTATACAAATACTGGAAATGCAAACTGTCTGGAAAGAAGAAATAGAATGCTATACCCTGGTATGTGCACTAATTTGCTAACTGCTCTGTGGCTTCAATCCAGCAAAACACTTAAGCACATGAATAGTCCCAACAACAAAGGTCTGAAAGACTGCCCATACATTAAAGTAAATTGCAATGTAGGCACAAGCCTCTCCCTTGCTTTCATTAAAGCCTGCAAAACTCAGAGAAGAAAATCAATGCTGCCTCCCTTGGGTATAGCAAGCAAGGAGTGGGGTCACAGCAGCCACTTTCAAGGATAGCTTAGGAAAATGTGTTTACAAAATGCATGTGTATTTGTATACACAAATTTTAAATATACATACATTGGTAGTATAACATTGTTTTCTAAGCCAAAAAGTAAAAAAAAAAAAAGACAACCATGTTGTTTTTTAGTTGAAATAGGGAAGGGTTACTCAGCTATGAAAAAACTTCCAAACTTTTTACTGGGTTTCCTTTTAGGGTGAGACAGTTTGCCAATCTGTGGAAACAAAATATGTTTCTGTGTTTTCCCTGAGTTTACTTCAGAAGAGGAATCTCAGTAAAATGTCAGCCTGAGACATGCAGCCATCGTAGCTTACACAAATCAAATGTCAGGGTTCAAGCGGGTGTGATGATAACATTTGGTGGGGGCACAAGGGAGAGAGATGAGTGATTCACAGCCTGGAAGGCGACATTGCAGGGTCTAGGTCAGGGGAGAAGTGAGAGCTGCTCGGGAAGGATGGGTGTGGCATGGAGATGATGAATATATTGCCATTTGAGAGAAGTTACCTGCTAACAAGATTTACTCAGATGGCGCCATTAAGGCACTCCAAAAACATTTTCCGATTACCTCAGGGAACAAAATCCTTTATTATCTGAACAAGAATATTACCAAGAGGACCATTTTAAAGCACAGTTATAATCTCTGCTTTTACTGTCACTAGTATTTACATTTCTCCTCTTGCTTCTCTGGTCAAATGCTAAGACCAGCACCTAACACAGACACACAGTGGGCATATGTAGGCAAATACATCTTCCCCAAAGCAGCAAACTTGATCCCATTCCTGTCACAAATGGTTAATTTTTTTCTGGGGCACTCAGCATCAGATTTCATGTGGAGGCACCTGAAATAGCAGTCCTATGTTATTAGCCATTTAAGACCAAATGCTATCAAGAACACAATGAGTGGAAGTCTAATCTGCAAGTTGTACTTCAGAGATGAATGAAATGTTTACAGGGCAACAGTGGTGTGAAAGTGGAAGAACCTGCTTCTCTCAGAACTCTGTATGCTCTGCTGGCACATTCAGGGTGAGAAACATCCACTGTGTACACAAGCCACACTGTTGCTGTCATATCACTGCTCTTTTTCTGTGCATTGAGGCTTATTTACCACTGCCGTATCATTTCTTCACCCTAAAACAAGCAGGCTCTCTTCTGTGCCAAAGTGAAGAGCATCACCTGTTTATAGCTCTGTTCTTATTACCATAACAATCATTTAGCAGCATTTAGGAGTAGCAGGCTGTGTAATTGCTCTGCAAGTATATTCTTCAGGACTGAATTGCCATTAATCTACTTAGCACCTCTTGGTTTCTTTCTTGCTTTTTACTTTCTTTCTTGGAGCTCTGCATAGAACCTAGAGTCACTTCCCCCCCATAGTTCAGTGAAATGATTTGCTAATTTCTTCTGCAGGAAGTGAATTGTAGTACAGTTATTCCTGACCTTCTTTACCTGAGCAATGTGCAACCCAAAGGAATAATGATGATTTGCTTCACCTTCTGATTCAATCTCTGTTGTTGGCAGATGTTCACAGTTTCGTGATGCCAGTTCAAATCCTACTGAAACTGCTGGGAGTCTGTGGACTTCAGAACTGGTTTGATCAGGCTTGCATCTCATCTCCACTTCAGAGAGAACACTCCAGCAGTGACTGGAGCAGTCTGTGGCCTCTATAGACTTCGCAGGCTAGAAATGCTGTATTATTTCATCCTAGTCACCATGTATACACTAATTGATATTCCAATGTTTTCTCATGTAATTCTCATGTTTTAAAGAGAGCAAGGAGATGAAAAGATCGAGCAAGTGATGATGGTGATACACTGGCAGAGCTGCTCATGGAAATAAGCATGAGATCTGCTAGCAGCATATCTGGTTTGTAGCCATCCCTGGTTTTAATGATCTAAGCAAAGAAAGGTGAAGAAAATCCTTAGGAATCTACAAGCTGTTTGCAAGAGGTCAGCAGAAGACTAAACAGAGTGCAGTCAATATTGCTGTGCTTGTGCAAACACAAAGAAATAGAATTCTTCTTGATAAGCAGCTGTATTTGATTTCTGTGCTTTGATGAAAAGCATCAGCTAAACACTGAACATGGATTTTAATTTGGGTGGTATTTATTGGTGGTCAAGGTAAGCAGAAAAAAATGGCAGTGTTTTTCTGACATCATGCCATATTGGAAAGCAAGGAAATCCTGTTTCTGCCTGTAAATAGGACTTGTGGAAGTCCAAAGAGAGAATATATATGAAACAGGAAAAATGGGATGTCCTTCAACACAGCCACACTTCTGATCACAATGCTGCTTTTGAGACAGCTCAACTTCATATAGCTCAACACAGAAGTATCTCCATGAAATGAGTCATAAAAATCACTAAGAGAAAATGAGGCCTTTGCAGGTGTTTTTGGAGGAAATGAAGAAAGAGAACTACCCCAAAAATACTTAATCAAATGACATATAAATAAGATGGAGGTATATCTATTTGCATTTTGGGTTTAAGCACTTGACAGTTAATGGGAAGAAGTGAATTTGACAGACATTCAAAAGTGCTACTACATATACACTGGACCTGGGTTAAACAACAAATCCACAGTGTGGACAACAGGAAAACTCCCTTAGTCATCTAATATCCCAGCATAAAACCAACAAAAACAACATAAAAACCTCAAAGGAGCTCTTCTGCTCCTCTCAGAGAGGATCCTTTAGATCCTTTTAAAGGATCTGATTACTGAGTATTGCAACTGGTGTTCTTTGATTTTGTTTTCTTGGCATTTCATTTTGCTGTGAGACTGTTTTATGGAGCATTTTGGCAAGCTCCTGATAGGCAATCCTCCAGATTAATTCAGTGTTCATTGGGCCAGTAAGTGATCAGCTTCTCTGAGAGACAGCACAGCAATGACAGCTCGCTATCTCCTTCTGGGAATTCTAGGAAGATTGAACAGCACAAGGTATTTTAACTAATGCCAAATGCTCAAAAGTCCTGTTTAGATCTACACAGAAAGCATTTTCAAAATCAATCTCCAGGTACGCATATTACACAGGATGCAAGTGTGAGACACAGATGAGCCTAGGAAACTACAAATCCTGCTGGAAAACAGCTAATTAAAGGTTTGGTTTTGGTTTGTTTGGTTTTGGTTTTTTTTATGATACATTTTTCAGACCCAAATTAGAGAAGAATAGTTATATATCCATTAATTAAGCACTTAGGCAAAATGATAGCTTTTCTTGGGAAGCTTAGAGGGAGCTCTGAAAGCATTTTTTCTGGAAAGGTGAGGAGCAGAATCCCAGTCCTGTAGGAGAGCAGGCAGACCAGCAGCTGCTGCCCAGGCAGGCCAGTCTCACCTCCAGAACTGCTTGGATGTGCCCTTCGGCAGAGCTGGCAAACCTTTGGGTTTGCTTTGCTTGGTTTTTTCCTGAAAAGCTCCCCCAATACTGAAAGATTTTACCTGTGAGAGGAAATGGGATTCAGAGATGCTGCCAGGAACATACTCCTGCACCCAGCAAATCAGGCTTCATGTTTGAGCTGCTCCTTGTACCAGTCTCTCTTCCCAATGATGCCTTAGGTTTTAACTTTTATGTTTTTCAAATCCTGTACTGCTAGTGGAACTCTGAAGTTTCCTGTAGCTTGTTAAGTGCTGTTCTCTCATGCTCACACAGACACAACAAAGCCTCTCCAGCTCACTCTCCAAGGACACCCAGACCCTCCTAGGCCCAACAACTGCAAACCTTCATCTTGGGGAGGGGGGGCAAGCTTGGGGAAATTCCATCCTTCCCTGGCTTCTGCTTGGGGAATTGATGCTGATATCAAAGTGTGAAGAACTCGTGAGCTGTCATTGTCCATTTTGGGATGCACTGAGGCAGGAGCCTCTGGAGCCCAGAGTGCACCTGGGAAGGCCTTTCAAATAATTCCCTCCTTTATTCCTTTATTCCTGTCTAGTCTCTGTTTCCAGGTAGCCATTTGAGGCATCACCGATGAGGGGCTTCATGGATATCCAGTGCCATACAATAGCCACCCTTGGAGGCACACAAGGCTGCCCAAACACCTCTTGCACACAGTGCCAAGGACAATACCTCCACATCTAAATGTTTCAGAGTTTGGAAGCTTGGGTTTTTAATTTTTTTAAAATATAGTACTATATTTATTATTAGTCCAGAAAAATCAGTTCAGAGAACAAAATTTGGCTTAGTGGGAGAATACACGTCTTTCAAAAATAATGCTGACATTTTGTTGACTTTTTCAGGTGGTTGTATTCCTCCTCACTTCTCAGAACCTATCCACTTACCAATGCCAGTTTTGCTGCCCTCCCAGTACCAAGGCACAGTGCAGAGTGTCAGCAGGCACTGTGAATTTCAGTGAGAAGTCAAGCTGCCTGGCACCATCAGAAATCGTTCAACTTACAACACTGAGCCAATAGAGAACAAAGAGAACAAAAATGTGGGAAGGAAAGGCAGGAGAGACCAGGATTTGCAAAATGCACTGTTCCCACCAGGGTCCCTCTGCTACACTTTGACCTCCAGACACGTACACGTAATTCATCAATCACTGATGTTAAAGTGCACTAGGGATGAAAGAAGGGCATTAAATAACAGACCAACAGAACAGGGCTCAGGGTATCTGCATTCTGTTCATAGTAGGAGCATACATAAGAACAGATACTCAGCCTAACAAAACAGATTTGGTGAAATCAACACAGTATCAATTAAACTGCATTCACTGACAAATGATCCCTTCACAGGTTTTCTGCAAAGTTCTTGTGAATTTCTACAGCCTTCCTGTGTAACTCTAGGAAAATTATTTAACTCTTCTGCCCTCCATATCCATAAGTTACAGCACATGGTGTAATAGCTCATCTTTCAGAGGGGGTGTAGAGTCCTGAGGTAGTTTTTGTAAACTTCTGTGACATTCTCTAGCGAATTAGTGATTAGAAAAGCAAGTAACTAGGAGTTCACTTCTGAAGCAGGCAGAAGGAGAAGAACTACACAGCATAAGAACATTCCCATCCCTCCTTCCCCATCTTGGCATTTGTAGCCTTACAAAGAAATGTCAGTTTAAATAACCAATTCTCATTACACTAAATACTGAAATGCCAAGAGTGATCATGTGGATTTCTCCTAAAAATTAATGTTTCAGCATGGAGACTTTTAGTTTTGGCCTTTTGAGTACTTTGCAGTTTGAAAAAGATTGAAGATAGCAGCTATTTTACCATCCTCTGCCCATATAAAGTATAGGCAGAAAATCTGCCAGCTCTGGTAAATCATCAGTGTAACACAATGCTTGCAGCACCCGAGTGGATAATATGGGCTTACATGGCATGTGCAGTGATTTAGCAAGCTATAAACACAGAGAAGTTTTAAAGAAGGTACTCCATATCAAAGGAGGCCAAAAGTGCTGTTGCTTTTACTCCTAGGTGAATGCTTTATGACGGAACAAGAGAAGAAAGATTACTTGCAGCTTCTCAGCCCTGACAAATCAGGCACAGCCTTTGGAAAATGATTAGTCATACTATGCATCATGCACAAACCTCAGGTTAATTGATTTGCTGCACAAGCTCAATGCTTTTATCAATAATGAGCATAGTTCAGAGATTAACTCCAACATGATGCTCTCTTCCCTTTTTGTACTTAACACCTCTGTTTCTACATTTCTGGAATCCTGGGAGCAGCAAAGCAATGAAAGCATCCTGATGACTTGCTCATGATTGCAGGTTGGCTTTGCAGTCTCAGCACACAATCCACTCCACTGGGAAAAAAATAAGATTCCAAAGACATTGCTACCATGACTGTTCTATGACTATTCTGTAGCTTATACAAGAGAGAAGTTATCTAAGGGAGTGGATATTGAAAGGAAACATTACTGGTGAGCCAGGGAATTAAGGAGAGAGAAGTACGGGTTTTGGCCTCATGTTGTTTCTCACTCTTCTTTTCATTTTCTATCTATTCTCCTCCTCTTCACCTCATTCTCACTTGGCTGGCTGTTTCTCTTCCTCCTTCTCTTATTTTCTGTTTGCCTAACATACCTTTATCTTACTCCCTTCTTCCTTTTTCACCCCTCTTAAAAATATCTTGTGGTGTTCCTACAAAGTTCCTGCTATGAAAGTAGTCACAGTGACTACTAAGACATGAAATCTAACAAAGCATGCAAGTATTCTTAGGCTTGAAATATACATGACTATTAAATATATGCATCTCCCTTCTTGTTTCCATTAACTCCTAAATTAATTCAGAATAGCTCAGAGCAACCTCAAACATAATTACATGGAACTGAATAATTAATGGATCTGATGAAATGCATACCACATACAGGAGGCTAACTGTTTATATGAACAGGTATTTGCTATTCATATCTTGAATTTCTACTGGTTTATAACCAGAAACAGTATCGGTCTCTAGAGTTCCTGCTGGATGACATCTCAGATTTGTCATGAATAGCAGAAAAGAGGAACAGTTCCTGCAACATGGTCTGTGGCTGATTTCCCTGCACAGTGAAAAACAAGACATACATAGAGAGACCCATAGTGACTACAGTAGCAATGCCTTGGGTTTTAACTTTTATATTTTTCAAATCCTGTACTGCCTGGTGTGTAACTCTGAAGTTTCTTGTAGCCTGTTAACTTCTGTTCTCTCATGCCAGTTAGACATAACAAAGCCTCTCCAGCTCACTCTCCAAGGACACCCAGACTGTGGTAGGCCCAAAATGTGTAAACCTTCATCTTGGGAAGGAGGGTAAGTTTGGAGAAATTACATCATTGACTGAAGCTTTAATTGGAGAATTAACCCTGATATGCAAATGAACCAAACTGATAAAAGTAAGAAGAACTCATGACTTGGGGGCCATCTTGGGGATCCACTGAGGCAGGAGTCTCTGGACTCCCCAGGGCGTACCTTTGAAGGCCCTTCAAATAAATACCTACCTTTATTCCCTTATTCCTGTCTAGCCTCTTTTTTACTTCAGGTATTAGTAGATATGAAAATGCTGAGCATCTTTACACAGTATTCAGAGCAGGCCCTGCATTCAGAGAGAGACACATGGAAAATACAACATATGGTACACTTAAAACAGAGTCCATTTGTTGTGCTCCTGTGTAAATGCAAGCTTTTTTCCAGCATGCTCTGGCTTAATATTCTTCCCAGATCTTTCTCACCTGATGTTTCAGTCAACTGGATGCTAGAGGCCTTTGAAAAACATGTCAGTTCTTTTATTTAGTATAATCTTGCTATATCCAAAGTAGACAGTATGAACAGAACGTTGGTTCACTTCCAATGCTATTGAATGATTGAGTGTGAAAGCCCCTTTTGCCTATTTTCTCTTTTTATTTCTTTTTTTAAGGTCCTACTTTCCCCTGTGTTTTCCCATTGGTGCGTATAGTTTTTCCCTGCTGTCAGCACTGCCAGTCACTCAGCTGCTGAGCTACAGCCTGCTCACTGCACTTTCTGTCACACAGGTGTGGAGAGATTTCTGATCTGGCTTACAGATCCTGTGCTGCCCCTGGCAAGCTGGCTGGCTCTCATGCTGCTGCAGGGTGTGTTTCAAATAGCTGCTCTTTCCAAGGCACACTTCCTTGCACCTCCAGCTTAGTTTTGATCCTTTCCATAGCAAAAGGCACTGGCAACGGAGCCATGCAGAAACAATGACTGTACCATTAAACCATTTCAGATTCTTGCTGATTGAGAAATTATCTGCATGTCCTAGTTTATCACTTAGTCATGTTCAGCTGTGCATCTAGTGTTCAAGCACTTTATCTACATTACCTACTAGTTGATGCTTCCAATGATTTTTTTAGCATTATTCTGCTTTCTGATTTATTTTAAAAATATTTATACCTGTTCTGATCAGTATGCTTAAAACTGGTACCTCTTGAAGGATAGATTCTGCACAACACTCTTGGAATTCAACCCCTGATTTTGGCAAAATCTGGCCACCTGCTCTTGTTTCTGAGTGTTGGGAGACTTTTCCTTTGATGAGTTTCAGTTAACTCATAACTATTGTATCCTCCTAGCTGTTGGTTTTCTAGTGCATTCAATCTCAGATTAAGCAAAGCAACAATAGGTATTGACTATTCAAATTTGGTTTTCCTTCTGAATTAAAACTAACTCAAAGTCCTGGAAAATTTTTGAAACATGAGGTTTTTCTTTTGGAAGGCAAGTGAGCTGCAAAACAAAGGTAGAATGTGCAGAGACTTGGTCACATATTGCTGACTGTAAGTATGATACAAGTCTGAATTGCTCCCTAGGAACTCAACAGAGGACTGCAATCAAATTTACTTGGCTGTACTTAACTCTGCAACTTGGGATATACTGAAACTCTATCTTGATTTCATGTCACATAACATTTTCTCACATCCTGTTTTCTGTCTGGACTGCTTTGAGCAACAGGACTACAGCTGCTCTAAAGGATGGGATCTGTCCTGCAGTCCAGACACAGTCTTAGACAATACTGTAATATTTACACCTCAGTTTTCTTACATATATAAGGCAGATTGCAGCCTCAGGTTTCAGATGTGTTTAAAATTTTTGTAAGCCAAAAGTGGCATGCCTTTGTCTCCAATTCTATGACATCCTAAGCATTTAGAGATGACATTTACTGAAGGTCTTAAAATGAAAAGCTAAGGGGGAAAAAAAATCAAAAAAATAGTAGTGAGAATTTTACTTTTGCAGTTTAATTTGGACAGACTTAGTTTTATTTGAATAGTGCTTAGAGGACAGCTACAAAGAGGATAGAGGCTCTCTTCACAAGGAGCCAGGAGAAAAGATAAAGAGCAATGGTTACAAGTTGCACTGGCCAAGCTTTTATCAGTTTTATGTGACCTAAGAAAGACACTTCTCACAATGAGAACGACCATTCACTGAAACAACCTCCCCAGGGACAGAGTGGAGTCACCACCACCACTGATGGTGGTTTTCAATATGTGATCAGACAGGGCACTTGATATTTTCATCCAGGCTCCCTTTCCCACAGAAGGTTGGAGATCCTTTCCAACCTGGGCTGTTCTATGATTCTGTGAGACTTCTTACAATCTAGCCCTAAACTTTCACCTAAAACTGTTTTTGTGATTCTGTGATGATTACTGCTTCCTCTCACAGCTGAACCTAAGTCAGATTACACATAAACTAGTTTTACACCAGTGTTATTTCACTAGTTCTAATCATGGTAAGTCATTCATATACAAAAGGAGGGAGATCAGGTCTAACAGAATTTACTTTTTAATCATACCAGGTAATTTCACCTGTTGCATCTTCCCTCCAGACAAACTAAAAACTCTTTCTATGCCAGAGGAATAGAGAAAAAAAAATGCAAGATGTCCTTCAGACAGGCTGCTGGAGTGAATAAGAATCCTAGAAATGAAAGTACAGCAATTTTCATGGGTTATACACAGTTTTAAGAAGTTATACATTTCTAACAGGGCACAGTGAGATTTAAAATAGTTTTTCTATATCTACATCTCCTATATTCTGTGAAAGATAATAAATGGAATCTTTTATTATAAATGTATCATGGGAATATATAGAGAGACAAGTTTCTATTACACTTAGGTCATAATGTGTGCAGTTTCAGGAAAAGGCTTCCAGGATCACACTATGTTTGTCCAGATAAAACTGCTGCTGCCTGAAAGGTTTTCTTATTATTTTATCTATGAAATGACTTCCTTAAAATTTCCTTTAGATATATTCCTTTATAGGAATATAGGACTCCCATTAAAAAAGAGAAATAGGATTGTTCTGCGACCTGCACTCAGGGTAGCCATGGTGAAACATGTTCAGGTAGTGGAGTGATTTAACTGGTTACATCATCATGGAAGAGCTTTCATAGTTGAGTTGAGAAACTCATACTTCATAAAGTCTGGAACAGTGCTGGCAACACTTAGTTATTTAAAGTCACCCTTACAAGTGAATTTAAATATGAATTGATTATTGTGCTTTCTGTAGAAAAAACACCTCTTTCCTGTAAAGTGCTCTGCAGAAATTCTGAGTCCCAATAACCTTTTTGCCCAGAGTCCCATAAGGGATCAGCACCAGAGATGGGAATAAAGAATCCCAGAATCCCAAATGTAACACTTCCATCAGTGACTGGGGACAGCACTTCCTCCCAGGGAATCCTGACACATTATTCTACCACTACAAAATTGCACTGCACTAAGAAAACACATGAAGAAAGAAAATAAATCATGGAAAATAGGAAGGAAAAAATTGAACAAAGGTGGCTTTATAATCCTCAGAAGAAGAAGAAACTCAGTAGTCTGATGTCAGCTGATCAATGGACTCTTATGTTACTACTGCAAAATTAACTAAGGTTTAAAATCAAGTTTAACAAGTTTCTGTGTATCAGCACAAGCATGGTAAGCCATTCTTAGCACTTGCCTGCTTAGCAAGTGCAAGGCAAAGTAGCTTAGCACATTTCCTTCTCCTCTGGGGCTAAAGCTACATGCTCCTTGTAAAGAAAGAGACAAGCTGGTTTTGAGAATCTTACTAAGTTGTGGTAGCTTGACTTTATATCAAATTCCCTAATACAGCTAAGAACATAAGGCTGATGGGATAAGGGGAGGTGAAAAAGCATTTCCTTGCTAAGTTTTTTTTTTAACAGGCTTGAAAGTGACAGTGACAACTGTGTAAAAAGCTTTTTCACCATTTGATGAGACCACTGTGATTTCAGCCTCCTATAGCCTGGTACTTCTCCACCTTTTCTCATCTCCACACATGATTACCACTCATAATTCACCTGCCTTTTCAGTTTCCTTGGTACTTACTGTATAAAAGCATTGGCAGTGAATAATGAGTAGACATAAGAACATTAATATAACTATGCTAGACGCAGACATGCAGGGGATGGAATCTAAAGGGGCTGAAGTCTTCCTAGCCACAGAGCTCCTGAAGTATGTTGCTTGTAGGCAAAAAACCTTTCTGCTGTAGGAGACTTGTCCCTGGAGGTGGGATTCAGGGAATTTGGGTAGGCGAGGCAGTTTTTAGCCAGGGCTCCTGCCCACAATACCTTTTGTAAGTTGTAATGAAATGGGATGTACCCTACCCTTCACCCTGTTCATTCTGAGCCTCAGTGGAGATACAGGCACTCTGTCTCTCTGCCTATTTTGTTTGTCTATCTATAGGCACTCTGTCTATTTTGATACTTTTTAAACCAGATTTAGATTTTTAATGAGCTTTCCTAAATTAGGACTTTAAGGACCTGCCCCAAGGCTTTGCTGAATTAGGGTTTTTGGTTTATCATCAAATTCAGTGAAAACGTGCTGTAACCCACTAACCTGACTCAGTCACAGCTGTAGTGTACGGTAGTAATCTCCACATTTATTAACCACATGCTCCCTCTGGAGCTGGAGATGATACAGTAACAGCTGTTTTATTCAGGTTTCTTTTAAAGTCATGAGGAAACAAACACAACCTTGTCTCTGGTATAATTCCCAGTGTTCATACCTACTAATGCAATTAAGATGTACAAAGATAAACAACTGTTAAATTCTACATAATTTTTACAATCTATTCTCCCTCCCATTCTCCCTGTTCTTGCCATCATTATTGTGAGTAAACTAGCACTGAAATCTGACTCAGCAAAGCGAAATTAGGTTTTATGCACAAATAAATGAGGTAAGTTGTACTGGGCATAGCATCCTCCCAAAAGATACTGGGACTAAACATAAGAAATCAGTAGGCCTGTAATGAAGACAGTGAAACAAAGCAAATGCTGGGACACCAGGGTTTGCTCTGATTTTAATGTCAGCCTGGCCTCCCACTAGTATAAAATCATTATTTCTCTGTGGATAATTAATCCTTGTCTACAAGAAATAGTAATGCTTCTGGATGGCAAGCAAGCATGCCGTTTGGGAAACAAGAACATAAGCCCCTATCATGAACTCCAATATGGCTTTTAACCACAGCTTGTGGGTAGGAGCACAATGAGACAAAGCACTCCAAAACCACTGGGACAAGCACAGTGCATCTCTGGAAGCTGAGAAAATTCACACAGCAGCCAACAGTTTTAAGGAGGATACCTCTTATCAGAAGACACCATTCCTTTGCCTGGTAAGTGCAAAAAGGGATGTATTCCTGCCTCTGCTCAGCTCCCAATACCCAAAGCCCTTTTTCAGTGTGAAACCACCACATTATGTGAAGGTGCTGGTGAGCTCCAAGCCTGAGATCAGCACCAGCCCTGCTGAGCTGGGCCTGCAGACAGGGCATCCTTGGGCTTGGTGCTGCTCCCTCCCATCTGAACTGATCCAGTTATGTCCTAAGCACCTTGCAGTGCTTCTCCCTTTTTTCCCAAGGCATTTGAAAACAGGAGGGAAAAGGTGGCAGCAAACTGCATGAAGAGCCTTGTGGTTAATGGTTTTGGACTAGCTGAGTCTTTGGAGAGACTTTAGGTGATGTGGAGGACACCAACACTCTGTGACTGCACATGCATTTTACAGAGATAGAAATGCACCCACACTGCAATGAATGGATCTTGCTACGCACAAAATCAGCCAACTTGCTAAAGGGCTTTGGCAAGTCAGTGCCTCTATGCAAGCATTGCAGTGCTGCCTGCGTGCTGAGCCTTTGTCCACTCCAGCCTTGTTTACCAGCAGAGGCACAGTCACAATATAGCCCTAGGCACCATTCTGGCTAAATATGTTGATGCGTATTTTTGTGTTCCCACAGTTTCTGTAGCAGTGTTTACAAGTGTGACCTACGAAAGCGAGTAAACACAGATATTAAAAAAGCCATTTGCTTTCTCACCATGCATGTTTACTGTTTGCAGTTCAGTCACCTCTGACAAGTGAAAGAGATCATTTCCTCGCAGTTCCCTGCTCCAGCATACCCACCTGATGTATTTCTGTGGGGGATCATGACACTAGAGTGTAATATTTGCTGTTATTATAAACTGACACTTCACTTTTCAAAAGCTGCAAACCATTTGTTCATAAAACATTCTGCAATCCCCATTGGTTTATTGGGTAGTTTGCTTGGGATTTTCCAGATCTAAAATAATTTAAAAATATTGCTTCAAATCAAACATCCATGTCTTAAATGACATTTTCTTTGTAAACAAGTTAACACAAATATATTTTCCATGCATATTTATTGTATGCACTCAGCAATCAGTGTAAAAATCCACTCCCCTAGTCCTTTTGACAAGCTAGGAATCTTCTTTGCCATAAAAACATACCCTTTCCCCCAAGTAAAAGTATTCCTTAGAATAAACTTTTGCCTTTAGAGTCTCATTTTTCATTTATTTCATTAGTTTCCATCTCAGATAACTAAATTCTTTTTTTATTACAGCTGGGAATTTTTATAATGTGCAAATTGAAATAATGATTGTAGCACAGTACTCTGCAAGTGCTTTTCATTAAGCCTCCAGCTACTATTCCTTGCTCTGTTGTATATCTTTGTGTCAGGGTTACTTTACACTGGACAGAAATCTGGACAATTTAAGTTGAAAAGAATAACTAAAAACCTATTAGATAACAACTTCAAAAATGCACTGATTCATGTAGCTTAACTGCATATTCTTGTCATAATCGAAATACTTAAAACTTACTATTATCATGCTAAAAAGTGGACCTGTCAATATATTCCTCCATAGTTGCATGATTCTGAAAATCAAAATCACTACTTGTCTTTACAATTCTGTTTAAGCAGACGCACAGTGCAGAAATACATTTACATTTCCGAGATGCTGCATGACGACATTTTGCTTTCTTGTCAACACAGTGACTAGATTAATACTCTGTCTTCAAGTATGATTTTCTGGTTAGTATAAGTCACTTAAAATATTTCAGAAGCATTTGTGTGGCTGGTTTGAAACATACAGCATGCTTACATTGTTGGTCACCAGTCTCATCTTGCTACTTTGTCATTCTGTATTGCTTATTGGTAAATGAGTTTACTAGCATATATTCCCACTGCTCCCAGGGTCACAGAGGCCTCAATGAACACTGAAAGAGTCCACTTAATTGCAAAGATTTATAGCTATGTTGTTTTCTTTCCTCCCTTTCCACTCAAACTTGTCTTCCATGTCTGACATCTATAGAAAAGGGAGAGCTGCTCATTCTAGTCCAAAACAGGAGCAGACAACGATCACAGTTCTGCAGGGACTCCTTATTTCTATTGCGAGTGCACAGGCAACACAGAAAGGGTTTTTTTTAATCCACCCTAGGACAGGGTACTGAACCAAAGAAAAATCCTGTGTCCATATAATATCAACCATGGTCAGTCTGCAAGGAGGTAACGAGGTACATGACTGGCAAAATCGCCCATAAGCTGTGTAACTTACAGAAGCAATGAGCTGTTCATTTGGATTTAAGATACCATGCTTTCTAAGGTGAAACACAGGTGCACTGTTATCCAATAAATAGATGAGAAATTTTGAAGTCCTGGAAACTCAGAAGCAGAAAGCTACCATTTGAAAATCTGTCTCTGCCTGCCCAAAGAGTCTGCTGTGCAAACCAAGTATAATTTGTGTGTCAAACCAAAGGCTGTTTCTTTGTCTTATTTATGGCTCTGCTACAAGTTTGGGTAGCAGAGGAATCAATCAATTCCAACCAACCAGTGAAATGATTTTGGGAACTGTGGAGATGAAAAAAAAACCAAAAACCAATAAACCCCAAACTCTTTCTGATCGAACATGGTTATTCTAATGAGCACATTTTACATGCTGAAAACTTACCAATGGAGCGATGAATGCAGGTGTGCTGGTTATCACTCAGAAAAAAGCCCTCTTTGCACTGACATTCATAGCTGCCCATAGTATTTACACAAATCTGCTGGCACCCTCCATTGTTATCCAGACACTCATCAACATCTAGAAGACAGAAGGAAAAAGAAATGCAAGATAATGTACAGATTCAGAATATAAATCCAGAAGAACGAGAAATCCACAAAAAGGTACACTGTAAATTAAGATAATGAAGACTACCCAAATCAGTTAATCCAAATTAATCCCTCTAATTATTTTTCCTGCACCCTAGGCTTAAAGTTAACATGAAAAAAACCAAAACAAAACCCCAAACAGTGGGGAGAGGAATCCACTTATGTCTTCATGTGTTCTGAGCTGCAAATTGATTTCCAAGGCACAATGAACATGAACAACCTAAAAAGGCTGTGACCCCATCTGCCAAGTGTGCTGTTGCACTCTGTCATTCCCACTCCACTTGGAAAGACATACTTCAGGTCTACAGTAATTTCTAGCAGGGGTAGCAGGCAAACACAAAGGGCATTACTGGGTGAAAAGAGTCTTTATAGAGTTCTGGTCTTGAACAGAACAGCATGTTTCAATTACTGGAGTCATAACCCCCTACTTTGTCAGTTTGTTTAATGTTGTTTAGTGAAAAGAAGGCTTCTTAAATCTAAATGTTCCATGTCTGTATTGTCAATTTAATAAGCAAATATATAAAACCACAAAGGCAGCATTAGCTACTGGCTGTTTTGAGGGCCTGTCCCCCATCACCTCTCTTTGGCATAACTGTTTTTCTGCTGTAGTGTTTAACACAGACGTACTGGGAAACCACTGGCACTATTAGGTATCTGACCCACATTCAACTTTGCAACTCTCCTGTTCAGCTCATGAAAGTGAAACGTATATCTTTTTTGCTTTTTTCTTGCCACCTGAAAATTCCATATTTTCCTTTTTCATGAAGACTCCTCAGCCAGTTAAGTTATTTCACAGTATGTGCCAATGTGTCAGCAGTGGAGTTGGTGTGTGTTTTGCTTTCATTTTGTTTTTGGAAGGGGGAAAAAACCCACAACAAAGCTAAACATTCCACAACACTCCAAACCTCAGAAGAGCTGGAACAGCTCCTGCAGAAATTAATTCCTCCAGGACTGGCCACAATACACTAAGGTAAACCCAAGCTGCTTTTGCTGGTACCCTTGCAGGCAAGGCCAGGAAGCTCTGAATGCAGGGCTGGCTGTGAGCTCCAGCAGCTTGCTTGGCTGTTTGTGCTGCCTTCGTGTGACAGCAGTTGTAGCTCTTTCTCACAGAGAAAAAAAGCTCTGGGGTAATTATAGCAGCACCCAGGGAAACCAGGCAGTCTCATTCTGTCTTGAACTACAATGCAAGTGTGTAGACAGTCCTTTTTTTTTTTATTTACCAGGAAATGGTAAGCACTATTGACTCAAATTTTCTGTATCAAAATCCTCTTTGCCCTCAGTTCCCACTCTTTTCCAGATCTGAACATTTTCATAACCCCACTGGAGATTTTGGGAGGGTGTAGGAAAAGGGGAAGTAAAGACTTTCCTTGCCTACCGCTGCACAAGAAGGAAAATAAATAAGACATCTTGGTTAGACCCTTCCTCTGTGAGTCAGCAGGCCTTGCTGCCCTGTTAGTGCCAATTCAAGCTTGCTCCTTCAGAACAGCACCCTGGAATCTAGATTCTCCTCTCTGGAAGATTAGCTGAACACTTACTGGAAGAAACTCTCAGCTGGTACATGCACAAACCCCAAATTATGCTACAAAGTATGTGGTCTTCCCAGAGCCCTGTTTATGGGATCACAAAGTAACTCAAACAGTTGCCTTTCAACTCTGAAATGAATGCTATAATTTATAAACATTTTTCTTCTGCTCTTGATAGCAAATGCTAATGATTTACCCCTTCCATAAAGAGACAGATCAATTTACCACCAAGCCCCAAATCCATATGCTAGAATAAAATTATTACAATTGAAACTCTTTAAAAAGCTTTTCCTTGAGGAATTTCTTCCAATGATGTTCAATTACTTGTCTCAAACTTATTTTAATATGCATTTATGAGAAGGACTTGAAGAAAGGAAGCAGCTGGGATCTAGGACTACTCTATCTCTATACCATGTGCCTTGCAATGGCTCTTGGCCTGATGGTGCAGGATTTACATGTTCTCAGGTCCTAGTCCTGCCAGGGTCAGGCTTTTTGGAGCTCTTTGTATCACTGCAGTTTTAAAAGGCAGTATTGCTTTCTGTCCACCACACCAAGCAATCTATTTGACATGGATGCCTGGAAAACATTTACTGAATTATTCATTGGGTGAACTTTCCTTTCACTAAAGTTATTTTATGATCAGCCTATCAGTTTATTAGTAACCCAGTTTAGAGAACAGCATGAAATAGTCTTCTGAAGTTATACAAGAGAACTCCATCGACTCCAAGAAGCACAAGCTTTGGTAGATCTGGCAGAGTAATTCTTTAATGTTTCTGAGCTTTTTCAAAGCTCACAAATGAAATACATGCCCAAGGGCCTATTTCTTTCTTTCATGGTGCAATTCTCATGCAACGCAGCTCAAGTTATCCACCTGAATGTGAAAACATCAGTAGTGCAGCATGGATGAAACAGAATTTTGGACCGGAATTTCTAGAGATTAAGTTCCACATAAACACCAAAATAAGCACTCAGGTTTTTGATAAAGCCATTTTAGCTCTGGTTTTGTTGGCTCTCTAAATGTCAAACATGGCTGTTGACTGTTTTGAAAAAACTGACAGTAGGTTCTCAGCAGCTTTAATTAGTGCCAACTCTGTGTTACAGTTTACTCCTGCACCCCAGGGCCGAACTCTAGAGACTTGAAAAAAGTCACTTGTGGCATAAAATCCCTTCACTCAAGCATTTAGTCTAAGCCCCAACTAAACCCATTAAAAAAACTTTTAAATTGACTGAGCACAAATACAAAGCTTATTACTCTATTCTTAATAAAACAGAACTTTTCTTTTAGAACAAATAGACAGGTGTTCTTTCATAAACTTTTACATAAAATCAGGTACCACTGATCATTCAGGACCAGATTGTCTCCCTGAGGATGACAGCCTCAAGGTGGCTGGGGCAAGATGCCATTCCTTTAAACTGGTGTATGGAAAGTTAAATCCATTTCCTAGCCTCTTATATGACAAAAGTTTCACCTTGACCTCCCCACCCGACAGTGTGCTGATTCCTAAAGTACAGGAGAGCTGAGTCTCAAAACCCCACTGATGATACCATGGTGGAAGCTGCAGCAAGATTTCAGCAAGTCCTTACAATCCAAACCCACAAAAGAATGGAAAAAGATTCTCACCTGAGCTAAGCTCAGATGGTTATTCCACATGGCTGCCCCAACTCTCATCCTCAAAAAGAGGATGAAGAACTAGTAGGGAGTGGATGCATGTCCATAAGCCATTCTCTGTAATGCTCGTCACAAAGAACTCTCCTGTGATTCTGTTTGCCAAAGACAACTGCTGCTAGAAGAACCTAGAAACAGCTCAGTTTCCACAGCTCCTACCTGCTCCTTACCAGCACAAATAAACAGCTAAGATGATAACCAGCACAAAATTTAAATTTAAATTTTAATTTCAGCCAGCTTTCTGAGTAGAAATATTCAGAATATAATGATTTTAAAATTCCAGAATCAGGCACTTACATTTTTTTTACATAAGACTTGTTGATATTCTAGTAAGAATTTAGACAAGTGACAAACTTATGTTTGCAGAGAGAGGAGTGCCTGGACTTCAGAGTGGCCAGTCCTCATCAAGGACAACCAGGACCAGGGCAGGAGCCAGCTCAGGGAAAGGCTGGGAAAGGAGGAGGATCTTTCAACAGAGACCGAGAGATAATGGCTGCATAAATGCATACATATATAGCTATATCTATAGATCAGAAGCATTATGCAAATGAATGCAGATCTCAATTTGCATAAGACCTCTAGCTTTTTGGCCCACTGCCTTCATATAATCAAACTCGTGTTCTGCACCTTAGTAAGATGAGATCCTCTGGAAGGTGGTAGTGTGGAACAGTATCAAAGGGTAGGAAATATTACAGTTGATGAAGATTAATGTTTTTTATATATTAAATAAACAAATGTTTTCAGTTTCTCATTTAATTTATCTGATGAATTTTTCAAATTAACTTCACTGGTGTTTCACCCTGATCTGGCACAGATCTTCCTGCAGTGTTTGGCCTTCCTTTGGCTGGAAGAAGCTCTTCCAGCAAAGTGTCCTGTTTGGACACCGTGGAGGGAGAAAGGTCTGATAAGGGTACCTGAAACCAAAACCATGAGCAGGAAGACACAGAAGTGGAAACACTACATGGAGTCAATGCCAAGAACAGTATGTCCACTCTTTGCTTCCTCCCCTGATCTTCTCTTCCTTCCTTCTGACATTTCTCTTTCATGTCAGCATTTTCATAAATGCTTAAGCCCCTCAGAAATCTAAGTCTTCAAAATCTCCAAAGCATTTGGGAACCAGAGTAAAATGCACTTACTGCAGCACGGAGACTTCTAAACACAGGACTTTGACTCATGACCCAGGGAGTGGATCCTGCTATTTTTTTTTCTCTAAGCTGTTCTTTGAAACTTTTGGAGGATCTCTCTAAGATGCCTATTTTACCAGTGCAGAACATCGTGACAGGGAGATGAAGCACTGATAGCAATACTGCAGACTTTTCTCAAATGTTAGCAACAAAACACCACTTAGGATATTTTGCATTTGTAAGGGAAACGATTAGCAACCACAGGCTTGGAAAATATAAGTGCCTGATTCCGGAATTTTAAAATCATTATATTCTGAATATTTCTACTCAGAAAACTGGCTGAAAGGCTAATTAAAATTTAAAAAATCATGTTCCTGGATTTACTACAGTTATACCAAAATAACATTTAGCCCAGCATCTGACACTGTCCAGTAGCTGATATTCAGAAGAAGACTGTAGAGATGGGACAGAACCATTGCAGACATGTTCTCCCACGTTTCAGCCATCACATATCTATCAACTTTCCTAAATCAATTCCTAGACTATTGTCCAGCTGGATCTGTCCTGAATGGATTTCTCTAATCTCCAATGAGCCCAACACGATGGGACAATTATTTCTACAATTCAATTATGAGATTGAATTTTATTATAAGTTTTATAAAAAAGACATACTTTTGTTTATTTCTAAAATGCTGCTTCATAGTCTGGATAAATGTCCCCACATTCCATTATTGAGAGAAAGAGTAACTATTCATTCACTGCTTGCCTTTTCTGCATTTTTCTTGATCTTACAAATCCCCCTTAGCCTTGTACTGTCTCTCTCATCTATTCTGAACCCTGAAGCACAGCAATAAACAAATAAGATAATTACAGAAACAATTCAAATGACTTCAGTATATCATGTTTAAAACAAAATGTGCTCGTTTCTAGGAGCTAGCCTTTAATGACAGCAGCATTTGGAACACGCTCTTCTCACTTCTCCAATCCTCCAAGTACCGTGATGCTCTGTTGGAGTGGGTGTCTTGGAAGATGGGATCTCAAGATACCCATGTAAGCCCAAAGTGCAAATCTGGCATGTAGGAGTATCAGATTAGAGGTATCAGATTAGAGGTTGCAGGCAGGTGCTCCTGCTGGAACGCTCCTACAAGCAGTGGCACGCAGGGAAGGTAGGGAGGGTGATCCCTTGCAGCAGCTGTGGGGCCATGGAAACAAGAATCACTACTGATTGAAAGAGCTGCCAAACCATCTTCCTTAGACTGACTTTATAGGAGCATGCAGGGAGAAATATTAGAAGCAAGAGACATCACTACCTATGGACACAGCATTTGTATCTCCAGCAGATCTGAAATCAGACTTCACCAAAAATTTAAAAGCTGGGCCGAAAATTTCCATTATTTGCAGATGAGGCTAGATTCTACTTTTTGTCCCCTTCTTTCAGAAACTGAAAAATCTGGTGAAGAAAAGGAGAAAGAGCACCACAGCCTTGAATGTAATGCTTCATTCACTCCCACAGTTGCAAAATTATTCACTAGAGCCCTTGCTGAGAAAAGATCCCCTTGCAGAAGATGGATCCTACATAGTCAATGTTTACTGAAATAGACATAAAAGAAAAAGCTCAAACCAACAAAACGTGTGAAAAGCTACCTTTCCCTGAAAAATACAGCACATTTTACAGAAGGAAGCATTAAGAAACAATCACAAGAATTCTCCTGGGTGATTTTAGCATTTCCAAAATAAACATCCAAGTCCCTGAATGTGACTCAGTTGTGGCATCTATCCTTTCACAGGTGGCCTCCTAACAACCATGCCTAAACACAACAAAGTTCCTGCTCAATTATTTGTTCATGTTATCCACTCTTTTTATTCAGGTTTTAAAACAATTTTGTGTAAATTTGATCACACTTTTCATCTGTGCCAGTGTCTAGGGAACACCAGCAGCCTCCAGGTTGGCATGAAGCTGGCACAGACATCCACAGCCCCATTATTAAGCTTGCAGTTCCCACTGACATCTAGTTATCCGTAGGCACTCCAAGTGGCAAATGCTGGATTAACAATACTCCATAAACTAGTGAAGGGAAGCCAATTACAGATACAAACAAGCAGCAGTCCAGATCAACTGAAGGAAGAATTTGAGATAAGTAAAGTAAATTATTCAGTCTATTATCATAATGTCCCTTACTTTGTCTTGTTCCTCAGCACCATTAACTGCTGCAGGCTGAACAGAACTATCCTTCTTTCAGCATAATTAATGTGTATACCTGCTTCCTTTTACATTTACTTATAGACCTTGCCAAGATTAGAAAAATTTGGTTTGGGTTAATTCAAAACTGTTGTTGTTGTCTTAATAATGAATAAAGATTTTGCTGTGGGTCAAACAAAGCATGAAACTTGACATGAAAAATGAGACAGTATCTCCATTCCAAGTTGGTAACATTTTCCAGGTCTATACCACATGAAGCACTTTGTTCCTGAGCTCTGGTAATGAAAGCCCAGAAAACAGTTAGATTAATTATTTTCTTTGTTATCTGTCAGTAACACAGTTAGGGGCCTCTCTAGATTCAGATGAGTGATTTTAAACTTAGCACTGCAGCATCCAGTAGGCTATGAAGTCATTCTCACTCTCTGTAGGGATAATACTTGAGGTCCATGAAAAGTGGAAGAAATGGGAGAGTCTCAAACACAACCTTCAGTGAAATGAAAAAGATAGCAGGAGTTGAAAAATATTGGCTTGTTCAGTTAAATTGGCTTAGTCAGACACACATCTACTCATTACACTTTTGGGGAATAGAAAGGTGCTGAAGATGTTTTGTAAGTGCTGAAATTGTTCCTGTAGGTCCTATCAAAAAAATTACATTTTTCTGAAAGTAAATTGGTGAAAAGTGTTTTGTAAACACAGCCCCAGTTTCTGAATAGTTTCAGAGAATGAATGCTTCATTTGGCACAAAATGCTTGGGCAAATGGGCATTTTTGCCACCTGGGAAATGAGTTCAGCATTTCCAGTCTCTTAAACATAAGCAACACAAAACCCAGTATTTAGAATAAATATTTTCCCTAATTTCTCTGGAAAGAAATACCTGAAACATATTTAAGATCTTACAGCAAATAGTAATTTTTTTTTTACACGAAACGGCAACACTAGGGCACCAGTCAGCCTGGTTGTGCTGGATCACACAGTGCAGAGCTGCAATGGTTGGTTGGGGGTTTTTTTGACTACCAGGCTTTAAGAAAACAGTTGGGCACCTGTGCACCAGCTAAGCAGCAGCCACCCATTAGCACATGTGAGCTGTAGTAACTTGTGTTAGTGCTAAGCAACTCAACAGATGGACAGGTCAGCCACATTTACCTCTTCTAAAGAGAGACTGGCATTGCCCTGAGCTGGGAATCACCAATTTGCAACAGCAATCAAAAAACCTGACTTTAGGAACATCATATTTATGTACAGAAGGAATGAACTTAAGTGTGGAGCTGGCTTGGTTGTGTAAAGCCAACTCAAACAAAGGACCCAAAATAAATCAAAACAACCACCTTAACTCCACCTTCCTTATAAAATTCACCAGAGTTGTATATTCTTCTCACCAGGACTTGGGAACACATAAATGGATTTCTCTAACAGCTATATAACAGTGTGCATTTTTTAAAGAAAAAACCTAAGAATTCTTACTTAAGAGTACACTGGAGGTCATCCAACCTCTCTGCTCAGGCAGGGCCATCCTAGAGCATATTACTCAGGATTGTGTCCACATGGCTTTTGAGGATCTCCCAGGAGACACCACATCCTGTCTGGGCTTCCAATGCCCAGTTGCCTGCACAGTAAAAAAAGTTTCTCCTCATGTTCCTCATGGAACAATTCCTGTGTTCTGCCCTTCTGCCCTTTGCCTCTTGTCCTACTGTTTGGCACCACTGAGAAAGACCTGGCTCTGACCTCTTATCAGGACTCCCTCCATGCAGAACTGACGTAGGATCCTTTCTTGGTCGTCTCTTCTCCAGGCTAAATAGGCCCAGCTCTCTCAGCCTCTCCTCATAGGAGAGATGTTCTAGTTCCCTGTTCACCTCCACAGACCTCTGCTGGACCCAATCCAGTAGATTCTTGCACATAAATTAATCTGTAAATTACAGGAATGATGCAAAGCTTTCTATGGGCAACTTATTCCACTGAAAGCCTTCTTACCTTTCACTCTGAGATATCTAATGTTAGTTGTACAGACCCTTAAATCAGAGGGAAAAATATTTACGTGTTAAGACAAATGGACTGACCATCTACTGACAAATTCTACAACTTGAAAGCCCTGAGGTTCCACTCAGACACATAGCCTGTTTGAAATGATGAAGTGGACACTTGCTGGAATCTACTCAAAGCAAAACTCAGTCCATGCCTGGGGTATTCATGTAATTTCAGAGCACAAGAATGAGTATTCACATTCTTTCAATGTGCAGTCATTAATAGCCTGAGTCTGTGGTCCACTCAGGTTTTATAGTTCAGAGGATTCTTCAAGTTATTTTTAAAGTAAGTACAATCAAGTCTTTTAGACTTCCCTAACATGTTCATACAGGGAGTTTCAGAGGTTTTGTAAGTACTGAATAACACTTGGTGACATGTAGCCACTCTCAGGCCCCTTAAAGAAAGCACTGCAGTTGCACAGGCAGCAGATACCATGACTCATATCTGTTGTGCACTTGGAAGTTTTGATGCACTGGGACCAGAGTGCTTAGCATCTTATCTAACTAGCCCTACATGATTGGTCACATGCTAAAAATCCCATTCCCCTAAACCCTTAGTCAGGTCCAGAATCCTTTCATTGCTGTCATACTAGTAATTTTTATGGAGTTTCTGATTAATTTCAGAAGCTGTTTCTTAATTATGCCTTCGAAATATACAACACAAATAATTTGATAAAGTTTCTCAACTTTTTCAAACATTTCCATCCTATGGCACAATATGGAGTCTTTTTTATTTAAGAAAAAAATATTCTAATTACAGAAATACAGAACAGATAGGGTTGGCAGGAACCTCTGGAGATCATCTATCCCAACAGCCCTGCTGAAGCAGGGGCACCTGGAGCAGGCTGCACAGCACTGTGTCCAGGTAGGTTTTGAATCTCTCCAGAGAAGGAGGCTCTCTGGGAAGGCAGCTCCAGTTCTCTCTCACCCTCACAGTAAAGAAGTTTTTCCTCATATTCAGATGGAGACTTTCTGTGTTTCAGTTTGTGCCCCTTATCCCTGAAGATATTTGTATGCATTTATAAGATCCCGTCTCAGTCATGTCTTCCCCAGGCTGACCAAGCCTTGGTACCTCAGCCTTTCACAGAATCATGCTCAGAGATAACCTCCAGGATGAGCTGTTCCATTGCCTTTCCAGGGATGGTGAGGCTGACTGACCTGTAATTTCCTGCGTCTTCCTTCTTGCCCTTTTTGAAGACCTGAGTGAATTGTTTCTAATAATTTCTTTCCATATCTCATAAAGCCCCTTAATCGTAAATTTTGCTTTAATCCCAAATGTTTCAAATTCTCTAGAAACAATCATTCTTGCAAAGTATGTCCAAAGACTTTGAATTGAGTAATTAATATTATTATTTTGATGTTAGCTACAGTCATCAAAAAAGTCATATTAAAACATGCTGCCATCAACTACTCCATGTCCCTTCCTGCTCCTCTTTTATGCAAAACATCTTATGCTCTGATCCAACTTCGGTAAGGAATGTGTACACAGGGAATATTTTGAGATGCTTGAAAAGGAACTGAAGATTGCAGAAGGTAATGAAAGCAGTAAAAACAAGCCTCCACCTTGGTCTTGTAGTTTGATCCATATTTTCAAGTTTGCACATTGTACACTGAAGTCAAAGGAATAATGTAAAGATGCAGAAATTAATGGGGAGCATTAGGTAGCAAAGGCAGGGCACTATGGAAAGCTGAGACCCTTAAATCTACTTAACAAGGAAATTCACTACCAACCTTTCATCTAGGACTCATTCCTACTGCATAAGAGTTAGGTTTCATTTTCTAATACAGTCAGCAACAATGTAGCAGATATTCTTTGTGATGGCTGTTTGACTGTATAAATCATATTGTTTATCATAAATCAAGACTGCCAAGAACTGACTGCATTCTAAGCATAGCTCGACAGTGACTCTCTTTGAAATCACAGATCAGATGACTTCTTTGTCTGATGTCTTTTTGTAATCCACATGAATGCAGTGTTTCAACTGGATCTATGTAATTTCTAGGACTGAAAAAGGCACCATTCTATTAGGGAGGGCTTGAATGCCATACACACCTGACACCCCAATTATAGGCCAAAATCCTGCACCCTCAGGTGGACACACATTCTCCCTTGGTTTAAGTAAGTGCTAAACATGATGCAGCTCCCAAAGCTTTGATAAATTCAGTGTATTTTTTAGTTTTCCCCCTGTATACATCAATACAGGCCACACTGGCTCAGAAGTTTGCTATTATGAGAAAGTTAAGATGAATTAACAAAAGATACAAAACAAACACAAATCAAGTAAAGCAGTAAGGATGCAGAATCTCTGAGCTTGTTGAACCAAGACTCCATCTACAGCCAAGCCAGACCAACTAAGAGCATCCATATGGGATTTAACTTACACAACTTCACACTCTAGGCTGCTTATTCTTTACTTTCCTGAATGTTCCATGTAGAGAAATCTTTGCTGTGATTGATTACCTCCTCCAGGGAGTAAGTATTTGAAAAAAAAAAAGAAAAAGGCTCAGACAACAAGAAGACTTGCAGAAACAAGAGACTGAGATTGATGCTGCTGTCACACAGCTCCCAGTTTCCTAATTTATTATGACAGTCTGAGAATCTAACTTCATAGCTGACAGCCACCAAGATTTATTCTACACTTTTGATTATTTCCCCATACCTAACAAAAAACTTTGGTCTATGCTGATTTACACTCTCACTTGTTTTGGTACTTCTCAGATCACATTGGCTTAAGAAAGCAAACATAGGGCAAATTAACATGTAAAGAAAGTAATATCCCATTTGAACACCAAAGATTAATGTGGGGTGACCAAACATTAGAGTACTTTTAAAGGGGGAAACTTTATACAGAAAGAGAAAAAGCAAGATAAGGAAAGCGGTATGCTCAGATCCTAGCTTCAGAGAGGGCTGCATACCAAAGACCTTTCCATTAATCACAAGGAGAATTCCAGATTTTTACTGGATTTTGGAAGATCATCAGAACTAAGACATTATAATCCCATCTTGAAAGGGAGATTTAATTTAGTTCTCTGACTGCCTGCTACCACTCAGCACCTTGGAGACTTTCACAATATGCCAGCAGCCAATAAAAAAGCAAACACATATATACAGAAGTTGCATGTAAACATCTAATACAGAATTGTCTCGAGAACATTTACATCCTAGCTATCCATATTTTCTCAGCACCTAATCATCAGTCAGCACAAACCGCAGAATAGCAACACGTGCTCTAAAATATGATTCATGCTACTGTACCACGAAGACTGGATACTTTAAATTGCTGTGATGAATCACAGCTCTTCTTATTAATCTCATGTACAGACCAAACAAGACTGATAAAATACCTGAAACCAGGAATATGGTAAAAAATCAGTTTGCTGAAGAAATATATCAGAAAACAACTTTCTTTGCCACTTAGGCTTGCATCTGAAAACCAAAGAACTTCAAAAGGTGTTTTCAGGTTTTTCATTCTGCAAGAACACATTTGTCACTAAAAGGCAGTGTGCTGTGCAATTTGCAGCATGGATTTGTGTGAATGGACTCACTGCAGCTTGTTTTGGGAAGGTTCAGTAGCTAAATACCAGAGGTTCCCCTCTTCTCAAGGTTCTTACTACATCCCAAGGACCTGATCACTGCCTGTCATCTTCTGCAGAAAGGGGTTTAAAACATACACATACATCTGTTGTTAAACCTTGCATTTAGACAGTTCTCATCTTGTCTAGAAATATGTATTATATAGATTCCTATTCCCCCCTTGAGGCCTGGACCCCTCACAGTTAGAACAGCTCCTTGCTGCTCAATCACTGAGACCTGATTTGGGGTCTGCCTTCTCTTAAGGCATAAACCACATGCCAAGTCCCAAAATTCTGTTCAAGTACAGGTCTGGAAATGAGTAAGAACTTCAAGATTTACATTATTAACCTTCTTGACAAAAACACCATAATTTTACATTTGTTTTAATAAATAATGAAGAGTTCTAAAAAGAAGGCTATTGGGTGTACTCAACCTTCCTCCATTTGCCAAGGAGTTTGGAATTACTAACCAGGAAAATCGGGAAGAGAGTTTATGACTGATAATATTATTGGAGGCCTTGCTAATGTGCTAGAGAAGGATAACACTCAAGTGTCAGCTCACCTAATAGTCTTCTGGAACTAGGAAAGAAGGGGAAGGAAAACTGGAAGATGGCCAAAGAAATGAACCACTTTTCAGCTCCTCTTTAAAATGTTTGTTTTTATGAAACTAAAAACAACTTTCCAAAAGCTGTTTAGTTTTATATTAAAAAAATTCACATTAAAAAAAATCTATTTGAACTGTCAGGAAACATTCAAAAAATAAACATTAGGAATACCAGCATTTGCCTGGTTAAGCAGGCAACAATTGTGCACAGCTGTCAGGATAAGAAGAAAAAGACAGCTAAATTAAAAGGAAGACACTGGTCCCTTTAATCATACCAGTGATTATGCAATCCTGAGTTCTGTGACACTTCTGGACAAGACACATGTGCCAGCTTTAGCAATGATTTCTCACACATTTCCAACTCTCCTCCCACTTCATGTTAGCAGTCAGATTAGGCCACAATCCCAAATCCCAGTGTGTACAGTTGAAGAGCAGGGCTGGAACAAGAAGATTTTGATTTCTAATGGGTTCGGGTTTATTTTGAAAAAATCTCAAGACCATAGAGCACTGGAGCATTTACTGAAAGGTGATTGAATGATATGATATGATATCATAAATGATGTGATATATATACATTTAAAAGTTGGACTTGATCTAAAGGTTAAACTCTATGATCTTGGAGGTCTTTTCCAACCTAAATGATTCTGTGTATTTAGTAATGTTAGTTTTGTCATCAGAGTCATATTGCAGATTACTACCACCCAGGAATTAAGCCTACATGCCATGTTTAAACCTCTTCTCTCTCAAAATAAGCTAAGAGATTTTAAAGGAGCACTGCAAGACAGGCACTTGGGCTTAGATCTTAACCTCAGACCTTAGATGAAACAAAATTGTGTGATTTGAAATATGAACTTTTATACTGATTTGAGATCCTAAGGTCTATTTTATAACAGGCAGCTCATGGCCTGTGCCTCATCAGCTCCTTGATTGTCTCTGAAGCTTCTCCATTAGCTGCAGGCTCCCAAAGGCCCAGCTGGAATCTCTGCTTTTCCCCACCTACCAGAGCTGGCAAATCAATACCACTCCTGGAGCAGGTTCAGCTGCTCTGGGGAAAGTGCCACCTCTCCTTTCCCACAGGCCTTTCCATGTGACTTAGTCACTCTGTCAAGAGATGCAAAGTACCATCTGAGAACGGGCAAAAAAAGAGCTGATTTCCATTATTCAGGCTAGAAAATCAGGCCCCAAGCACACCTTCAAGGTTATGGACATAGGCAGGACTTTCCTGTTCAATTCACAGCTGACACTGTGCTTGTGTCTGCCACACTTGTGTCTGCTCAGCTCCTGCAGAGAGCTCCATGGAACCTATCATGCACACTAGGAATTGCATCTCTGTCCTCATTTCTAACCAGGATTTCCCTCTGCTTCCCAGGATTTTTCTCAGTCAGACAAAGAATTAACTGCTGAAGAACCATAAACTATATAGGATCATCAAAAACTACTCCTATGGTTATCTTTTGTGTGCCTGACATACAAAAGAATCGACTGAGATATCATATTACAGGTGTCCAAATTTAGCAATTGCTATTTTTCTGTAAGGGAAACCAAGGCTACACAGACTATTTGAAATAAAAGCAGGGATGCAGAAGGGTAAGGATTCTATTCTTGCTTATGGTGCAGACATCAAGATACCTTGTGTGAAGACTGAGAAGTAACTTAATCTGTTTGCCCTAGTTACTAATTTATAAAACAATGGAAATTATATATAATAATTCATATTGCAGGACTTTCTGAGGACGAATTTATTAGTATTTACAAGGTATTCATGTATGTTCCTACAGCAATTAAGAGCACAGAAAAAACCTAAAAATAAAATGTTTCTGAATACAATTTTTTTGTCCATACTGCTTTGAATCTTTTTTGATAATTTCTAAGAACAGTTTGCAATCATCTTTAGTATGCTCACTAATGAGAGAACACATAAAAAGCAGAGGACTTCATGGAACCTATCCTAATCTAAAAAAGGAAGAGTTAGGATGCATGCAGCCTAGCAGCAAGAAGTGCTTATGCAAAAAAAGCAATGCTTATTCCCTATTTAAAAAGTGACCATCACAAATCAGACTAAGTAGAAAGAAAATACGAAAGAAAACCCCAACCAACACACAGAATGGAGAGATGAGAGCAGATCATAGCTATTTGTATTTATATCAGAAGAAATAAGCATTATCAAATCCTCCGGATTGGTATTTCATGTGCAAGAAGAGAAACCATATTTCGAACCTATTGCATGAGACCAAATACTAAGTCTTGCATCTACAGAGCAGAATTTAGAGCAATTTTTGAGACAAAACTACTGCTATTTCAGGGGACTGCAAAACAAAATTTATTTTTAGCTAGACAAGGATATCATCATATTTGAAACCCATGTGGAGTTATTACATGTTATATTTGAGAAACTCCTCAATAAAAACGTGAACTAGGAAGCAAGTTGAGGTGCAGGAAGGAAGGAAGGAAGGAAGGAGCAT
>VZTN01011681.1:0-71241 GCA_013400515.1 Erpornis zantholeuca
CCAGGAACCCTTGGAGCTTTCCCGGGTGCCAGGGATAGGGAAATGGTGGCTGGTGCTGAGGGATACGCGTGTGGATGTACAGGTGTGTTGGGAGGTACATGTGTGTTGGGCTGTTCTCGGTGTCAGAGAACACTGGCACGCACAGCCTCTGGAGCACTGTGTGAACTCAGAGGCAGCGGTGTGGGCTGAGCACGATCTGCGTGCCCAAGTGGATGTTGCAGGGTACAGGTGTTCATGTGCGTGTGAAAGTAAGTGCGGGAGCAGGGACGCGGGGCAGAGCCACCGCCGGCACCAGGATCAACCCAAGCGGCACCAGCAGCGGCTCTTGGCGGCGGGAACAGAAGTGACACCCGTCAGCGGCTCTGCCCGAGCGGTACCGGCAACGCGAGCAAGTGGCACCGGCAGCAGCATCGGGCAGAAGTGGCACCAGCCCCAGCTCTGCCCGGGCGGCAGCGGCACCAGGCAGTGGCTCTGCTGGAAGGGCACCGGCAGCGGGAGCTGCCCTCAGCAGGGCGAGCGGCGGCACGAGACGGGCCCAGGTGAAGTCCGGCCGGTGCAGTGAGAGCGCGGGGTACGGCCGGGAGCGGAGCGGAGCGCTGGGGACCCCGCACCAGGCTGGCCAGCTGCCTCTGGCGAGGCGGGATGGACGGAATGGGTGCAGCGAGCGGCTCCGGGGGCTAGGGCAGCCCCCCGGGGCACCAGCATCCATGCCCGCCACGAAGCAGTGCTCGGGCTGCCCGGGCGGGGGACTGCGCAGATCTGCCTGGCAGGAACCAGGTCCCGGAGCAGCTCGGGGACCCTGCCCTGCATCCCTGAAGGGCGAACGAGGCAGCTTTACTGCACGAAGCAGAGGCACCCTCAGCCACGGCACACCCAGAACAGCCCCAGGAGCATCAGGGAGCACAGATTGCCTACTCTTTGTCCCCCCTTTTCTATCCTTGCTCCTCTCTGGTCAGATCAGTAGGGTCTCTGTTGTCCCCACCCAGCACTGTTGTTTGTCCCCTTATACTACCCTTCTTGACCTTTCTTTGCCACAGGAGCTTGGCTGTACTGGCCCGCAGCATGCCTGGCATGCATGATACTGCAATAGCTTGCTAGGGCTCTGTGTGGGGCTTTTTGTTAACCTCACCAGCTATGCATTTGGAACAGTTCTCCCAGCCAATCCTTTACCCTCGTTAGTGTAAGAAGTAAACCAAGCTGAGAGCAGAGGGTTTATACACAGAGGGACAAAGCCGTGTAGGAGTCTGAAGTGGACAGAGAGATGACCAGAAAAGAGCATGGTCAAGTTCTGTAGCTGAACTGGCCATTAGAACAAGTAGGTAACCCTGGGCGTTGTCTTTTTACTGCAGGAGAAATTCCTAGGTTTCTATGTTCCTTTTGTCAGTCCCTAGTGTAAGAAACTAGCCCCTACATTGCTCAATTAGAATGTTAAAAGAGTCAACACCAGACTGATTATCCCAATTGCCTGTCCTTATCTGCCTAGCCTTTGCTAATCAAAACCCCTTTTTCTCTCTCCGGCGGAGCCCAAGTCCAGAGGAGGCAGGCATATCCAAATAGAAGAGACCCTTAGCACCATGGGATAATTTTTATGGAATAAGAGCCCCTTAGACAACGAGCCGATACACAATCAGAAGATCTAAAAGACACCCCAAGTCGAAGAAAAGATAGATGCATCTCCTAATCCTGATTTGGGCTGTCACAGTAACCTCCAAGGAACCAGACTAGTGTGGGTACCCTGGACTCCAAGCCAAGAAAGCAAGCCTCCTGGGGCATCCCTGAGGATAGGATCCTGGCATCTGCTGCACTGCACCTTAGCAACAGACCTGCACGCCACCTCCTCCTCCTTGGGTGACAGACCTGCAAGCTGCTGCCGCTGTCTGCCGCTGCCGCCGCCTCCTCTAGGTTGCCAGTGGGAGTTACGACAACGGGAACGAGTGTGGTCAGGCCCCCCTTGCCCAGCTGAATTATTTAATAAAGAGCTGAATATTAATAAAGGCTTTAGCCCTACTCATTTCAGTTAGCAAAACCAGGTCTCTTGAGCCCCAACTTTGCCACTGACTGGGATCTCATCTCAATGGAAGAATTTTTACTTCTTCTGTTACATTGCCTCTGCTGCCTGTGGGAGAGGAACCCAGCTGCCCATGCTCTCCATTATCCATTATCCTTCCTGTCAGAGCAGCTGTCCCTTTCACTATTTTTTGGGGTTATTCAGAACCAAGTGAAACTCTGCAGCATTTACACACATCTGTTTACAAAAAGGTATGAGAAAGTTGCAAAAGACTTACTTCCAAGGCAATTTACTTTCAAGGGCAACAGACCCATGTGGGTAGGTGGCAGCTTCCTGAGAAGATCCTCAGTAGGGACCTGGAGACTTCCCACTCTGTCAGAGATGTTCTGAATGACTCCATGAGCTAACCCAACCCAGTCTGTGTGCCTAAAGCCTCTTCCAAATATGACTGTCAAGGCACATTTGGAAAACTACTTCAGGTAGTATTCAAGTATCAGACAGCGTTGGGCTGAGACTATGCAAACAGACCCAGCCTTTGAAAAGCTGCCCAGCTGTGCCCTGAGAAACCACTACTGTCCTCCCCCAGTAAAGCAAACGACAACCCAGCATGCATAACCAAGAACAGCCACTCACTTGCGAGAGAGCACAGAATCTTAGATACTCATTCTTTCACAGCCCACATGAGCATTGCAGGTCGGAGGGTCTATTTCACAGTTATCAGTGGCTAAAGGGATGAGCGACACATTGTAGCATCCACAGGCAGCAAATCATAGTAGCAATGTGGTACTCACTTTGTGTTTAATGACAAGATGAAAGACTGCACAAAGTACACACCAAGGCAATTTCAAAGGCTGGCAATGAAAACAAGATACTACACCTGGAAAAGATCAATTGGCCCAACTAGGGCTTAGGAAAAAAAATAATTATCACATTGATGCTGGATGGGGGGGGGAGAAAGAATTCAAACAGCAGCAAGTAAGAGCATCCCCAAAGGGGAATCAGTAACATGGGAATGGACCGAACAGGCAGGGGAGGGAGTCACTCAGGGTTAGTCATAAGCACAGCTGGACCAGATAACAGGAACATATTTCACTGCATGGAGCAACATGCCCTATTAAGAGGTGTGTTAAATTAGTCTGTTTTCCCCCCTTCCCAGCCACTTCACAGTCCACGAGTTAGTTATAGCACAATGTGCACATCTAGTTAAAGAAGGTGGTCCAGAGCACCCATCCTTTTTAACAGACCTGTGTAACTCACCAGGGGCTTGGGAAGTGTGAGCCACACAGTGCACAAGAGGGTCTCCTGCCAACCACCCAGCACTACTTGGTGCTCTGCTTATGCAGCAATTCCAGACAAGGCTATTAAAGCGGTCTCTGGGTACACTGACCTTGCCATGTGGAGGGCATCTGTCAGTGAACTCCAGCACTCCTCGGGCTGACCTGTACTCAGATGGCATGAGAGCACAAAGAGAGACACTGGAAGTACTGTAAAGGCTTAGACCATTCCACTGAGAATTAATGTGGCCTGTAGTTCCAGTAACTGGAGAAAACAGAGATCTGGAAAGCAAGAAGAAAAGTGGGTAAGTTCCTACACCCCTTGGACCACAAAAAAAAAGAGCACAAAATGTGTGAGGGAGGACTGAACTTCACAGCATTATACACTTCAGCACAGCAGGGCAGGTTTGCTGCTGCTGCTGCTGCTGCTGCCGCTGCTGCTGCTGCCGCCACTCAAGGAGCACGAAGTTACTTGCTCAAGTTTGGCTCTCTGGATTCAGCACTACTAGCCAATACTGGGCCCTGTTGTTTTGCACGCTGTTTGGAAAGTTGTTAGTTAATTTCGGGAGGTTTTGGGGAGAGCCACAAGAGTGAGTGGGAGCTGATCTGCTTGCCCTAATGTGAGGGACTCAAGGAGAATGACAAGAAGGGAAAGGGCAGCTTGGAAATGAGCTTATGTAATGTCAGAAAGATGTAACTGCATTCAGGGGCTGAAAGCTGAAATGGGTCAAATATAGCCACATAAAGAAATTCTAACAGAATTTCTGACAGAAATGCTCCAGTTCGACCAGGAGCTAATCTAAAGTTATATTGCGTCCTTTGAGTCACACGGGAGAATGGTCCTCTCTTGCCTTGCAGGATATCAAACACAGATGGGCTGAAACCACAGAGTTCCAGTCTGAGATCTGAGCTTTGTAATCAAATTGGTGAGGTTTGGGTTAAATAAAATACAAAATGAATACATTATAATCTGTTCGTTCCTCCCATTTTGCTTCAGGCACTAACTGGGAAAATCACAAAGTTCTTGGCTTCTTCCCCAGCTCAGGCAGTAGCCCACATCTCAGAGGCAAGATGGCATATGCAATGTTCCCTGTTTCCAAGCATTCCCTGTTGGGCTACTGGGTGCCTCTTTCCTGCAGTCCTGTAAGCTGTGCTCCTAATTCAGCATGGGTAGCACCTCGGGGCTTGGTGAGGAAAGACAGATTCCCTAATGCATTTCTGTGTGGTCCTTACTGTATTGCTCATGATATTTGAGAGAGTCCAGTGATGTAAACATACCCAGATGTGTGAAACATGCCCTTGGCCTCATCTGCCATCCTGCTCTGGGTGTGCTGTGGAGCATTCCCATTCCGGGTTACTAGTTTCCGTGGGAAGGGGGGCGTTTGGAGAATAATAAGCATGTATGCAGCAGGCCTGGGTACATGTCCTTGGAATGAGGCAGCTGGATCCCATCCCTGGTTCACACTCGCATTTTCTGTTGTGTGGTGGCACTGGCACCATGAAATGTCAGGTCTCAAAATGGAAATGGCTGGCATTGTTTAGGACCGATTCCAGCAAATGCCTTTTGGATAGAAGCACTCTTTTGCTGCCCCTTCTCCGTGACCTCATGAGGATAAGTATCTAAATTAGGTCATTGTTATGCATGGAGAGAACCCTGTTCCCTAAGCTCCCTTGGTTTTCAAGTAAACGAGCTTTGGAGGTAAGTTAGCAAAAGAGGCTGATTCATTAGCAGCAAGGGAAATCTGTGTGTTGGAGGGTAGCCCAGCTTCACAGAGGGATTTACGTAGTGACATGCTTCTCAAATCTTTATAGAACAAGCTGAGTGATACACTCACAGGCTTGAACTGTGTCACCATCACATGCTTGCTAGGCTCAGTTCTTATCTCATGGGTTTCTCTGGAGAGTATCAGTTGCTCCAGTCCTTCACAGGGCTTTAAATTTGTAAGGGAAGAAGTCACAGTGAAATATCCTCTAATGTGAGAAAATTCTGTATGTGTTTTTTTTTCCAAATTAGGTCACCTTGTAAGGCAGTTCTGGATGGAGTTTGTCCCCACAGTTATAGAGGCTGTAAATAACATAGGTATTACAACATGTTTGACAGGATTTCATTGCGCCATCACTACTCTATCTGAATATCACATCTCAAATTAATAACAAAGTAATTTTTTCTGCTGAAAGACCCCAACTGCCACCCTCCTGTCCGGGATGAGATAATCTTGGCCAGTTACTCACTTAATGGAGGAACGGGGCCAGCACATTCTTCTGGCATCATTACTGAGGGCAGGCTTGTGCACAAGGGTGAGTGCTCTCCTTTGTCCAATCATTTGGAGTTCAGGGAGGAGAATTCAGTCTCTTTGGAGCATCTTCCTCCTCTTTGTTGGTGTGTCGAGCACTGGTGCCAATTAGTGCAGTGGTGAGAAGGGCACTCATCCACAAGATCAGAAGCGGAAATGCACAAACTGCTCTCACAGAGGACGCTGAGCAGCTGTCGGATTATAAAGATCACTGGCCCCTCCTGACCTGGGCCAGATTTTGACCATTGACCTAGAAGTGAAAAGCTTGAAATCCCTGCACAAGCCACGGGATAAATGGGAGTTGCAGAGCCTTATTTGCATTCAGTTGCTACCATCTAAAGGCAGATGGAGAGTGGAAAGGCCTCAAGCAATAGAAAGCAACACAAATATCACCCTTGGGGCTCTAGTAGGTCGTAGAACCTGCACAGATAGTTCTCATCAGAGTACTGGGGAAGTGTTGTGATTTAGGTTGGTTTTATTCCTCCAAAGAATAGTTTGACAAAGGACTGCTGTACTGCAAGTCAACACAGAAGCGTCCCACTACAAATGCCAGGTCTTCACACTGCTTTTGCTCTTCTCTGCTAGGTTATTTCCATACAGGAAACCTGAGGGAAAGTCTGTGATTGTACCCTGGTTTAACAACTGCCCCAAGGGCAATGGCAACAGAGTGGTGAGTGCCTGTAACAAGGGGAGATGATCAGAAAAAGAAGGTAAGAGATGGTGCTTTTAATTTCTCTTAGTGTCACTGGTGCACACAAAACATCTGGACTTCCGAGAACTTTGTATCAGAAGGAGAAGGAGGTGGAGATTAGAACAAAATTAACTCAACTATCTAGAAATATTGGGCCTGGCCTAGCAGACAATAAAACTCACTTTCCTTCAAATATTACATAAAGGAAAAGCAAAGAGCTATCTCCTTCTCTCCCATTACCAGCTCCAGGAAGTTTCTTCCTGCTGTTTTCTGTCTCTAAATCATCAGATTTATAATGCAAAAGGTATTGATCATGTATCAGTTTTGCACTGCCTGTTTCTGACTATGCAAAAAACTCCAATTAATAATTATAAGCCATGCTAGGTAACAGTGTCTCGCAGAGGAGGAAGGCTGAAGAATGCTTATTCCTTTATGCATCCCTGAGCTGCAGTGGCTGGGTAAATAGAGGCATGTCTCATGATGGGAATGCAGCCTGATGAGCCATGAGCAGTCTCCAACAGTCTTAACATAGCCCCAGTGGTGACATGGGAGCTTGCATGGCCCAGCAGTCCAACTAAGTCTGTGACCAGGGCTAACTGAAATAATAAATCAAGATTTATATTTGAGAAATGTCTCCAGTAGTCCCTAGTCACTCAAGAAATGTCATTTTATAGGAGAAAACTGGGAAGGAAAAAAAATCATGTCTTCAGACAGAATACTGGAAAAAAGCTGTAAAATTCCACTCTTCTTGGCTGAGGGAATAATTGCTGGAAAGAAAGTCCAGTTTTGAAGCATCATGGAAGAGACAAAGGGAACACCAATCTTATTCTTTTTTTTCTGCCAAAGGAAACAGTCTTCAAAAGCACTGTGGAGAGAAACAGAAACGAGTGTATTGAGTCCTCAGATGCCCTTGCAACTGCTGGTGCTACCTGCACCTGTGAGAGAGCAGAGAAAAGCAGCACACATGAATTGTAACTCAGGGGGGAGATAAAACATTTTGGCATGAGGCTGCTCAGCCTTGTGCCAACAGGCACTTCCCAGGCTGCAAGGAGCATCTGAGCTATCTTATCTAAAGGGTCATTGGAGCTCTGTTTGCAATCAAAGTCCAGCCACTGTTCCCTTACCTCAAAGCCGGGATCTATCCAAACAGTGCTGCTGCACTTCTGAGAATGTGCAGCCTACTCAAATACAGACCCGCTGGGGATGCTCCAGGGACTGCAGCCTGGTACATCAGGTCATGGCACATGAGCCAAACAGGTCCTCTGCTCACAGAGTGAGGTCTGGCAGGGAGCTGGGAGCTCTCGTTGTAGCTGCTGCTCAGACCCAGGTGTGAGATCCCTTGCAGAACAGTTACATTCCTGGGCTGGAAACATTACCAAAATGCTCTCGTCAATCAAGTTCCTAGGTAGAGTTTTTGCTTGCTCTGTAGATATTTTTCTTTGAAGCTCAGTGGTAAAATGATAGGAGAATACATTTAACAGGTCTAAAACTGTCCTGGCAGTTACTTTTTAAAACCACCTTCCTTCCCCTCTTATTTCTCACACCAAGACGCTGACTTCTGACCACTCTCAGGGAAGCATCAGTTGCAAAGTAAAGACGTAAAATTACACCAAGTGAGCTGAAATTTAAAGCCTTGCCCTTAGAGAGTGACGTTCAAAGTCATCGTGCACCCTCGACATGCAGCAGCTGCAGGATTTCGTTACTGACACAAAAACCTTCAACTCCTTTTGGTGTGCCCTGCTTTGAGCCAGAGGCACCATTTTATCTGTAAGAGCTCTTTAGTGTAGCATGACATCTGAGAGACTTCAGCAGGATATAAGTTTGCTCTGGTACTGAGGTATGATTTAATATCCTGAATTGTTCTGGAAATTTGAGCTGCATGATTCAGGAGACTTGCATGAGTATGGTTACTCCAGTGCTTAATGAGATTTATGTGCTTAAATGTGATGGATGCTGTAATCACATTTCTAACAAGCTGATTCAAAACGGGAGGGGGAGAAAAAACAAATCAACAGGAGCTCTGCTGTGCCAGTGGTGGAGGCAGGCTTTTGCACAGGAAGCTTGCAACATGACCTCTAGCAAATGCCAAAACGAGGAGGAAAAAAACCCCACCAACCAACCCAACAAAAACCACCCCGACAAACCCAAACAGAGGAAACGTCTTTCCGCAGCTCTTAATTGCAGCCTCCTGTTTAGGCTGCCCACTCTGGAAGCTGTCAGTCCCCCTTTCCCTACCATCCTCCACGGGCTTCGGGAGCGGGGGGGGAGAGCGGGGGGTGCTCCGGCCCCCGAGCGCCGCCGTCCCGGGGGCTGACCCCCGAGCGGGACCCGTCCTTGCTGGGAGTGCCCCCGCCGTGGCCGGGGGGTNGCGCCCGGGCAGCGCACGGAGCCGGTAAGCGCCGCGCGGGGACGGGGCCGCGTTTCCTCCTCCCGCACAGCGGGACTTTGTCTTGCTCATCCTTCCTCCCCGGCCGTAACTGGGGCCTCCCAGCTGTTTCCTCTGCTCCCCAGATGTTGGGCAAGAAGAGGGCTGGTCCTGCCTGGGGTAGCGCAGGGCCTCGGGGTGTTAGGGGTCCATCCTGAAAATGAGAGCATCGGAGAACATCTGGAAGTGGTTAATCCAGATGAGGGCTGGCAGGAGGTGGTGGGCGGAAGACTTGGGGCACTGCTTGGGCCAGCAGTGGGACAGGCAGTATGAATGACAGTTCTCTCAAGAAATGAGATCTGATAGCAGCAAAAGGGCTCCTGGTAAGCATTTTGCATGTTTTTTTTTTCTTATAAGATGCTGTGGGGTCATGGCAACTTCCCTGTAGATAGATGAGTCGTGTAGTGCATGTGTGTTAAGTAAGGCACAAAAGGAAGGAAAAGTATCCAGATTCGCATGAATATCAAAGAATTGTGTTGTTATTGATGAGTGGTGGACAGCTGTGCTAGGTAGTATGCATAGCACACACCTGGATGCCAGTCCTTTGCTGGACTGTGGGATGCTAGGATATAAGGAAGTCAACTGCTCCCATTTCTTGGCTAGGGGTCAGGTCCTGAAAAGGGTTGGATTCTGCTGGACTCATAAATTCTTGTGACTCCCAGTGTGAGAGCTGGTGGGTCAGGAGTTCAGGCCATGTGTAGGACCTTCTGCATTCTACGTGTTCTCAGGGGAAGAGCCAGGATGCACAGCAAGCACTGCAGTGTGAACACAGACCTAGGAAGAGGTGCAACTGCAGGAAGGGAGGTTGGTTTGACACTATACAAAGAAAGGTAAACTAAGTACTAGTATTTGGGCCAGCAGAGTATCTTGGGTTTGGGGAGTAAGTGGTAATTTGCCTCAGGTTAATGGAGTGCACACAGTGCCAAAGGATTTCCTGTCTCTCACCTACTTGATACTTCTTTTTGTAATCTCATTCTTTCTGACTTTGTTTTTCAGAAAAACTGTGATTCAAGAAAGCCACCATGAAAGGTGAGGAAGTTCGGCAGAGGAGAAAAGAGGGCAAGTCTAGGAATGGAGAGCGATCCAGGCACAAAGGAAAGAGCAAGGGTAAACACAGAGAGAGCCGACTTGGCAGCCAGGAAGCAGAGGATGTCTCTCTGCATGCACAGCAGAAGCTGCTGGCTGAGGAGAAAGCGGCCACGGCAAAGTCACAGGAAGAGTCAGCCATCTCAATTTGCCTGCAAGTGCTCCTGCCATACCTCCTAGCTGGGCTTGGCATGGTCTTGGCTGGCATGGTTTTGGATTATGTTCAGGTAAGGGGAAGAAACTCATCTGACATACCTGATATGGGATAAGAGGGGGACTTCCCTTCAGAGGCAGGGGATTTGCTCTGGGAATGGCACGGTAAGGGGAGATATGCAGCAGTTTCCTATGCTGGTATGTCCCTCAAAGTCAGCTATTATGTACTGTGCAGCTCTCAAGAGACACCATGTGGAGCTTTTCTGGCACCTTTCCTCCTCTGGATAAAAAAGGGAACATGGTACTAAAGAGTACTGAAGGATGATTAGGAGCATGCAGTCCTGTGCAGAGATCTCCCTTTGGTCCTGGGAAGAGGGTGGGTGAGTGCAGCCCCAAGGCTGTCCTGCAGCAGATAGAGTGATGGTTCCACTCACAGATGTAGCTCTGGACTGTCCTGCATCCACTGCTTCCTTGCACAAGGCATGAGCCAGCTCAGCCCTGCTTGTGCACCACGTCCTTTTCTAAGGCCTCTTAGCAGATGACTTGAATCCTTTAAGTCCTATTTCTGACTCTGTGATGGTCGGGGTGAGACCATTCCTCCTATGGTGCAGCAATACAGACCTTTAAGTCAGTTGTCAGCACCTTATTTTAGACTGTTTAAAGCTGCAGTTAATTTCCAGATTATAAATTGCCATGCCTCTGCACTCTGCGTTACTCTCACTGCATGCCTTTTTGTTAACCTTGTTATTTGACTAATTAGCTGTGAGGTCAAACTATCCTGACCTATCTGATACAGTGACACTGAAACAACTGTGCTTACCTCGACAACTTTTACAAATCTGGAGCTGTGTTCCGTTGTCATTAACCCAGGGCTGATCTCCCTGAGCTAGAAGAGCTATAAAGGCTTAGGAGTGACACAATGTCCTTAATTGACCTTAGCCTGTAGTTGGTATCCAGCAGAATGTCTAGTCAGATCACAGAACACCAGGGAAATCCAGAACCCAGTGTCAAACTGCTTTTTGTCTCCTTAGACATTCTTCCCCAGAGTCTTGAACACTGAGCAGCCACTTCCATTTTAATTTTTTTTGCTTTTTAGACCTGCCTGTTCCTATGGATCTCTGACATTAAATGTATGTTTCTTCCTACTGTGAGTTATTGAAGTGTGAAATGGATTGCAGATGGGTTTATGATGTTGGAGGATGACTTTTCTTTCAATGTTTCTTCCCTGGGAGTTTTGCTGGGAGTTTTGTTGGTTTTTTTTTTTTTTTTTTTTTTGGAAGAACTGAGCCACTAATATGAACAGAATGTGAGGCAAACCTCATTCTCCTCTGAAACAGCAAAAGTCTGGTTTCTGTTTTTGCAAATAAAGAGCTCACTAAAAGCTATCATGTTAGTGCTTAAAGTATGGGAAATCAACCCATGCAACATCTTATAGGAAACATGGCTTCTGGCAATGTTCGTGCATGACCGTGGACTGCCTGAGCACATCTCATCATTGCTGCTGCCCTTCCTTCTGAGCCAGTCCTGGCCTTTGCCTGGCTGCTGCTGCTATTTCTGTGGGACAGCAGTGGGTCCCTGAGAGTCCTGGGCACTCTCCATCTGCCTGCTTTCCATGTCTCCACACAAGTTCTCTTTTCTGCCCTTTCCTAAAGTGGGAAAGAGAACAGCAAGGTTAGAAACAAAAATACGCTGCTTGGTGTAACAGAGAGCTCAGTCAGGAGTAGTAGCACTCGAACATCTGGGACATGCACTCCCTAAAAAGCTTCATCCTCGCCTGAGTCCATGATGCTGTAATAGAGCTGCCTGTTGCTCACGCTGCCATGGTGTGAGAGCATTCACTGGCACTTCTGTCTCTTCTTTGCAGGGATGACAAGGTATGTATGAAACTGTGCTCTCAGACACTTGTTACCTTTCTGTTTTGTTTTTCGTACTGTGCCAGTGGATGGAGGCCCTAGATGAGGGTCAGGACTCACCAAAGAGGCTGTTTCTGCTTTGACTCCTCCAGGACAATGCTACTTGACTAGCTGGCAGCATGGGGATAGGGCATATCTGTGTGCAGAGAAGAGCAGCAGTGAACCTCCCCAGGTTTTTCCATCTTGAGTGGTAGAGCCATGAGCTGTTGGGGATTTTTTTTTTTCATTTTTTCACTAGCTAGTTACAATCTTATTCCCGTTGTTGAGCAATGCTGTCTTTCTTCTCAAACCTGCTGCATCTTTTCTGGACAAATAAAGTGTATTTCTTTGCCAGGAAAATGTGATGCATCTCTCTGCTGACAAATGTGTGCGGGCTCTTTATCAGAGGCTCCTTAAATGCATTAATGAAAGGACCCAATTGGTCACCTGAACCAATTACCTTCTCTGCATACTGATTTGGTTGAGGGCTTTTTATGGTGCTTGCTTAGAAGGAGAGAGATGGAGCGTGATAAACTCATAAACCCTGTCAGGCTGACGCGTTAGTACAGGATGTGTTGCTGCTGTGCTTTTTAATGTCATTTGAGTCATTTAGGCTCATTGATATTTCCTTTACATTAATGTTTCTGCCTGTCGTCAATCCAGTTGGCTGATACAGTGTAATATGGGACTAGGTAGGCACATTATTAGAACTTGAAAACCTGTGGTAGTTGTCCAGAAATTGTTTTTTATTTCCTTGAAGCCTCTGTGAATGACTAACCAGAACTGGGTCTTCATACTGTCATTTCTCTATTCCCAGCTGGTATAAAGAGGTTGGGTCATGTGTGGTTATGACAGGATTTTTATTAACCTCCCTCTCCCAGCTATTGTGGGACATTTTTTCCAGTTAGATTAGCTGAAATGTACTCTCCTGTTAGCTTTCAGCTAACTGGACCATTGTTAGGTGGTGGAGAGACATGTACACACCAAGGCAGTGGGGGGTAGAGAAGGTTTTAGGGGCTGTACCAAAATAACAGTCGAGAAAGCAGCAAAGGACAGAGCCTCTGTATCTTGGGTTTGTTTTCCACCCTGCCATGATTCCAGGGAAATCTGCTCTGTCACCTCAGCCTGTTAGGCTCCGGGCTTTGGTTTGTGTGAATTCAGACCAAAGAAACACTCTAAATGGCTGAGAGCTTCCTCAGTTCCCTATTTAGCTGCAAGCATGTCATGTTCTCCCCAGCTCCCCTGCAATGCTGGGGACCCCGTCACAAGGACAGAGTCCATGAGCTTTTTCTCTCTGCAGAGAGTGTGAGGGAAGGGGTTGATCCATCTTAAATTGTGGTTGTTGATGATTTTTGACCCTCTGATTCAATTAGTTTACCCAGATTAATTATTAGAAAGGAGCCCCAGCCAAATATGACTCTTTTTCCTACATCCTTTGAGCTGAAGCCTTTATGGAGCAGGATACAAATTTTTTTGGCTGTCTGTAGCCATGGTGCAGCTCTGGTTTTTGACCTTGTGTCAGCTGCTTTACCGTGAAGCCTCTGGGGTGAGACGCCCCTCTCTCAAAGGCAGTACCTTCCCGGGAGCGTGCAGGAGCAGCATGTTTCACTTCAGAACAGGAAGGGAGACCAGCTCACAATGTGCCCTTTCTCTCCCTTGCCTGTCATGCAGAGAGATTATGGAGCTACCTTAAATAGGCTCCGGCTATGACTCTTATCTTGGCCTTTGCAAACTAGCAGAAAGTTGAAGTGATGACAGCAGATAAGGGTGTTCGCTTTCGAAGCTTATTGGCTGGTTCTCTGAACTTTTTTCCCCTGAGAGCCAGTCATTCAGAGGTAGAGCTGGCACAGCCCGATTGTTCCGTCCCGCAAGGACCATGGAGTGCACACCAGGGGCTGGGGTGTAGAAGGGCAGATCTTGTGTCGCCAGCTGGCTCAGCCATGTCACCTGCCTGGGTGAGACCTGCGTAATGCTGTCAGCTGAGAGAAACATGGGCTCCTGCTTCCCCTGACCTTCCTTCACCTTGGAGAAGTGCAGAATGGATCGTGGCTGGTAACTTCCCACCTCCTCCGTCTCAAGACACTGAGGAAAGTTCAGCAGTGCTTGTGGTGGGAGCGAGGGAGCTGGGCTGGTTTGCAGCAGGCTTACACATTAAACCATCGTATCAGAGGCACGCCGCGCTCTGACAAGAAGTGTAACCCGAGGAGAAAGGACACCAGTGTGTTTGAGCACGCTGAGGGATTCTTGTATGACCTGTCACTCTTTCAGTGCTGTAGCCTAAGCAGGTCTTACTGGTTTTTACTGAAGTGGTGGGAGCTGAATGGGGTGTGGGCTCGTTTCTATTCGTCCACAGGCATCTCTGCAATCTTCTCTTCTCTTTTTTAATTCTCACCTGGATATAAATCAGAGAAATTGTGTCCATCAAGTTTGCTGCCACCTGGGCTCAACCCAGCTGAACCAATTTTGGAGGATACCCGTGCTGCAATCGTCTGGACGTGCTCCTAGGAGGAGAAGAAATTAAAGCAATTTGGCATCATTGCTGTAGTTTGAGGAAAAACATTCCTTCTGACTTTGGAGAGAGCCACAGGGAGGATCTGTGTGATGTCCTGATCTCCCTCCATTTTCCTGCTGAGCATGGGGTAACAGTGTGTGACCATGGTGGTCACCCAGCTACAGTTGGAACTGTGCTTTCATGGCAAGAAGCTGAGAGGTTTCACCTGCAAGTTGACCAGATCAGCTAGTGGATTTCTCCCAGAGACTTCATTCTCCATTGCCTCCCAGATTTTTCTGCCATTCCTTCTGGCTGGCTTGGGAATGGTAGCTGCTGGCCTCTTGATGGATGTGGTTCAAGTAGGTACCTGTGATTAGGCAACTTGTGGTGAGAGGGTGGGCTCAGGCTCTGACCTTGAGTATTTGTGCTTGTTTGTTTTTAATGAGTGCAGTCTTAGCAGCCACTCAGCAGTGTGGCTGTAGGCTGTTGCTGTACTAGAGGGATGCTATCCGTCTCTTTTAGATCAGTAGCTGGGCTCCCTGTAGTGTGAGAGAGTGGTTTTCAGACTGGCTGCCTAACACTGTACTGGGTGTGTTGGACTGCGTGCTCCCTTTTCTGTACTGAGCTAATATAAAGCATACTTTGGTAAAGACTCCTGTGAAGCAACTGGATCAGATGGCAGCATATTCCCCTGTTGCATGATATCATTTCTTTCCTTCAGAAATTTCTGATAAGGAGATCTAGGTCAGGGTTGTTACTAACTATCTATTTTACTTAGAGGCAAGTTCATGCTTTCAGTTCTTTGGAAACAACCTAATGCTATCTTTGGTCTAGAAAGCGTTTAGATACTGTGATGAGAGGCATGCCACCATAAAATGATTAGCATTGCCTACAAACTGAGGGCTTCTTGGGCAGTTTCTGAGGTGGGTATTCTAAGCTGAGTAAATTCCACTGACTTCCAGGGAGTGCTGCTGCATTTACACCATTTTGCCCACAACCAGGATCTATCCCATCTGTCTTTCCTTTGTACCAGTGGCACAAATAGAAATGCAAAATTTGATCCAGTTTGGGCATCTCATGCTGGTGGATTTACAAATCAAAAGGCTGGCAGAGTTTCCCAAGGACATATCCTGCACTCTGAGCTCACTGGAGTACATTGGATTCTCTGGCATTAATACCTCAGGAAGAGCTAACTATGGATACTTGAATATTTGGACAGACAATATGTTACTTGTTTTTGTTTTTTTTTTCTTGCCCTGGAAGAAACAAAGAGGGCAGAGAAGTTGAATTAAAGGGAACACAAGGAATATCAAAGAAGGGTTAACTGGAGTGGCACAGGCTGCTGCTGTGCTGTGTTTGTCATCCCCACCTTATGCCGTGCTTAGGCACAGACTTGTCTTGCAGCATTAAACTACCCAGGATGTTATGTTAATAGTTAGCAGTTGTCTTAGAGAAGGAGAAAGACAGAACATACCCACTCCATACCTTGGAGTGAATAAGTCTTTGTCTAGAAGGAATCAATTCACTTGCTAAGAACTGAGCTGTGTTCAAAAATGTAACTGTATCCAAACTGATGGAAAACACAAGCCATGCATGTGTACATTGTACCTGTCCTTTAAATAACAATGTACAATCTAGTCTGTGTATTTGCTCACTAGACTCCTAGAAATGGGGTCAGGCGTGAAGCACAACCACAGGAAGTGCATTTTTTGTGAACTGTGTTGAAATAGAAGCTGTCAGTCCATGGGTTCAGCTCCCAGAGGAGGGAGCCCAGTGCACTTAGAGTCACAACTGGCACAGGAGAGATGTTAGTGAGGTGAGCTGCTGTGAACAACCCCATGGTTAAAAACAAAACCAGTAGCTGGGAAAATGCAGAGATCTTAGCTTTTAAAGGTTTGGGATATTCTTCTGGGCTTCTTTGTCTTTGAGCTGTTTATTTTCAACTTCCTGCAAGTGTGACAGGTAGAAACAGTTGTGTCCAACTAAAACGTGACGCGAAGTTTGTTTGCTTGAGGCCAGGTACCATAAAGCTCATATTGCCAGTCATGAGAGCTGTCATACTAAAACTACAGGTTTTTCAGGTCCAGGAGTCTGTGATTTGCCCATTTTCCAGGGGTTCATCTGGCTGAGGGATGTTTTGCCCTATTTGTAGTGACTGCAAAACATTGTTAGAAAACTGTGTCTGCCTTGGACAGGGAGATATATGGACGAGCTTAAGGATGGTATCTAGAACATAGATAATACTGAGTTTAATCCTGCTGCCCTTCTTTTATTGCATAGAAAATATCTTGAAATAACTTGTTTCTGCGTTGTCAGTCCAGCTGATGCTGTCTTTTGCAAGGCTCATGTTGCTGCAAAGACAACAAAGTAGAAATTGCTCTTTCGTATCTTATCAAGCTTCTCAGGATTTTACCAGTTTCTGATCTGCCCTGGGATGAAACCCAAGAACTGTTCATGTTACTGTTTAAAAGAAAAATCAACAGAAGAGATTTATCTAGCCCAGTTGACTCTAAGGCTCTCCCATGCTGTAGGAAAGGGATGCCCAAAGAAGTAGATGTTTGCCATTTTCTCTTCCTGTGTGCAGGCGATGCAGTCTCTCTGCATGGCTGATAGCATGGCACAAGTTTTTTTTCTTCTGGACATTTCTGCCTCTGCTCCAGTGATCCTTGGCCAGCTGGTCATCTGGATTCTGGGCTGGCTGGTGTTGCTGGAGACCTTGGAGGGCCCTGCCAGTGTTAGGCCCACTCTTTTGCAGTAGGGTGAAGAATCAGATTGAAGCTGGATGATAAGATTTCAAACCAGAGATTTCAGGAGGAAAGCTTCATTTTCCTTTTCCACACCACTGGAGTGGGACACAGTCCAAACAAAAGTCACAGACATAAGGTATCTCTCTTCTTTGTTGACAAAAGCCCATGAGATAATTAGCTTTGAAAAGGATTTTGAATTGGCTTGCATTGTGTGTTCCAGGATATTTTGATCTTTCTGTTGACTTGTTCAGAGCAACGAAAAACCTCAGAGGCTTCTGAGCTGCTGCCATGGGAGATGGATGTCCTGGGGCATAACAGGACTTGTTTGGGTCTGTGGGGACAGTGTGAGGAGCAGGACTAAAGCACAGTGGCTGCGGAGGCTGGCTCAGTGCATCCATCATGACGTGTCTGACAGGCCCCACAAGCAGATCCAGCCTCCATGGGTAGATCACAGGGTTAGCCAAGTTTCTTCAGAGCTGAGTTTTAGGGCTGAAACTCCATTATGAAAATGTGAAGTGGGAAAGAGTCTCTTTCTGACTCTGTGTCCCTCTGTGTGGGTTTGCAATGCTGCATGGAATGTTTTTGTTCTTTCTAGGCCAGTTTTCATCTCAAAGGACAGAGACATTTCCTAGACTTTGTTCAGGTGTCTTCATTCAGGTTGTTCCTTGCCTGCATAGCTCCAAACTGCCCCACTCACCCACTCCTCCACCTGACAGTTCTGCAAGCTGATGGCACAGGCATCATCTGTTTATTCTGTATTTCTGCAGTCACTAACACAATGGATTCCTGGATGCTGTGGTATAAATCATTATGAATCTGTCCTTAGGCTCTTGGTGAGTCACTAATGAGACTCAAATAGAGGCAATTAAGTCAGCTTTTTTTATTAGCACAGTTGTGTGATTATTAATTGTTCAGAGCTTTTAGGTGTAATGATATGTAAGGCAGAGTCCCAAAAAATCGTACTTTGTATGCTGAAACTTCTGTTCAGATGGCTTGAGACCTGCAAAATCCATTATGTCACAAGGATTGGGGCTTAGGTGTACCAAAGTTGTATCTCCCAAAGGTGGCACGCACAGAAAATACAAAACAGTTGAGTTTTTCTGCTGCTTTCTATTTATGTCTTTTTATGTGCAAATTATTCAAGGTCTTAAGTACGAATTTCTGCACACCTCTGTGCTTTAAATTGTATGTTTTAACATTGTGACTATGAAGTCTGTTTTTTCTCCTCTTTCTTTTGAGCATATCAAAGATACATTTGGATCTTTATTCTTAATTAAAGAGAGAGGGGAGAGGGGGATATGAATCTTTAAAGAGATGTCCGCCCCTAGCTTTTCTCAAGTATTTAAGTTCCATGTTAACAAATTTAAACAGAACTGTAGTGTGTCAAATAAGGGGACTATTTTAGTGTTGTTGGTTGTTTACACAACACTAACATACCTTGAACATTTTGAAATGTGCCTATTTCCAGGTCACCACTGCCAGGAAAAGTGCCTTTTTAATATTGATAATAATGTTTTGCCTGTTATCTGCACTTCTGAGAGGTGCCTCCCACAACGTGCTCAGGACTGGCTCAGCCCCAATTTCATTCATCCTGACTGAGAGGGAAGCTGGGAGTTCTTCCCAGCAGACAGACACCACCACCTTCCCACAGCTTCCCTCAGCTTCCCGTGGCACAGCCAGAGGAAAAACAACAAGCTGTTACACCCTGTATGTATTTCCTAGCAGGCTAGCAGCTGAATGTGTCAACATTTACTGAGTCTGTCCAACTGCCTGGATAATCAGGTTTATAGAACCCCAGTGGATGTGGAAAAGGTGGGTGGGGATGTGTGGTTTGTTTTGTCCTCTAGTGCCAGAATTCAGGACCACCACGCATACTAGCCAGTGACAAGTTGGAAATGAGGGACAAATTGATTCTTCACATGATGCATAGCTAAACTACAGAAGTTTTTGGCACAGGATGGCACATGGGTTGGAGGGGGGAGTTTGGATGAGGACCTGAAAGAGCAATCCTTTCAACACAGGTAAGTGTGCAGAAAACCCCCACCAGCTCACTGCCCTGTGCCAGATAGTCATTGCCTGGAAAATACACAGGAGAATGATCCCATTTACTTGTCAGTTTTGTAGATTCTTGTTTTATACACCCACATTTGATAATTGGCAGAGTTGAGGATGGGTTAGATGGACCTTTGACCTGACTCACTGCAGCCACCCTTTTTTCCTTGTATTCTGCTCTTAGATGTTGGGCTTGTTACTTTCCCTTCATGCTGAGCTGACCCATTCTGTGATTCCATCCTGATTTAAACCTCTCTGGCTACAGCAGGACTTTGCCAGCACCCTTGAATGCATGGAGAAGGAATGAATTATATTCCAAGGCCCTGTATGGTACAGAAATTAGAGAAGATATGTCAGTCAATGAAGTTTCTTAAATTTTCAGATTGTCTCTGGTGTTGCAGCTGATTCAACAGCTTTGTACAGTTCAGCTTCAGAGGAGCAACAACAGTCAAGATATTTGCCCTGCAATTTGGCTTATGAGATATCTTAATTCAAAACCGTTTTCCAGCTGTACTGGGAATGTACTTAGTAACAGGAAGATTTAGGATCTGCCTGTGGAGAAGAGATGCAAAAATCTCGTTCCCTCCCAACACCAGTGTTAGATGCTTGACTACAAGTTTGGTAAGTCTGTCTTTTGACAGACACAACTTCTTGTTGTTAGATCATTTTCCAGATCTTTGTTTTGGTTCTTATGAGTTTGGTTAGCAATGGAGGTTCCTGTATCTAGTGTCAGTGCGAAGGATGGAGAACATGCTCTATTTCGTTTGGCTTGTGAACCTGAATTATTTTTTGTGTTGTTCTTAGCTAATGCTAAAGGCACATTTTAATTTGTGGGTTTCCAAAATCTTCTGTTGCCCCCAGAAAGAAAAATCCTTCCCCATGAGGGTAGTGCTGTGTTGTGCATGAGGCAAGAAAGAATACTGAAAGCTGGAAATTCCCTGCTTCACTCCCAGAATGCAAAACACAGAATGCATCAGGGCAGCTTCTGTCCCCCATGTGCACAGGATACCTGGAGGTGGTGAGACAAGAACCTGCTGCCCTGGGGTGCAACAGCATCGGACTGGTCAGCATCACAAACTGAGGTCATTGCCTTTGTTTTCTTCCAGCACTGGGATGTGTTTCGGACAATTACAGAAGTGTTTATCCTGGTTCCTGCCTTGGTTGGCCTGAAGGGTAACCTGGAGATGACACTGGCATCCAGGCTCTCCACTGCTGTGAGTGTTAATGTGCTGGTGGGAGGTGTGGGGAGGGGAGTGGTTGGCAGGAGGCATCAGGAGATTCTTCATTTATATAATCACACTGTGTATGAGAGATGCCCTTTTCTGCTAAGTAGAAACTAGTGGGGTGTGAGCGTTAAAATAATGTGTTTGCCCTCATTTTGTAACTGGAACAGAGAATTTCCATCTGCACTTTGAAGGTGAATTAATCCCTGGGTGGCCACTTGCTGATATTTGGGGCCCTGTGACACATGAAGGAGACAAAGCCAGGGCTCCACAGCTGTCAGCTGCAGTACTGGATAGCTTTTCTGAGGGTATTGATCCTTGAGGGCTTCCTAGCAATCCTACCTCGGGGGGAGCAGACTGAGGCTTCTTGGAACCTGCAGCAGCTTTTGCTACTTTGTATTCGATCTCTTCTGTCTCCCGAAGCAATTTTGTTTACTTTGGCCTGTTTCTATTGTGCCTCAGGAGAAACTGTAGTTTACCATAGCAATTTAGGGGGAATAGAAGACGAAAAATGGTTTAATTTGCTCAGCCTTTTCTCTATGTGGGATGTGGTGGATATGCACAGTCCACCTTTAGCTGCATGCCCTGCAGTACCTCTGCACTTCCAGTGTGAGCCTCTGATGCCTCTGGGACACGGGGCTGGGGCATGGTGGAGAAGTGTCAAGGAGGAAGTGCAGGGAAGGCTGGGAGATGGTTGTTGCTAACCCTGAGAAGATTTCTTTAGGCACTTTTGTACCTCGCTGGTTCTTGCAGCCTTGAAGCTGTTGGATTGTTTTCAGTTTGATAATATGCAAACATCGCAGCTGCTCTCTTTTACATGTTGCACTGTTTTCTTCATATATCTCAGATTGTTTTTTCTTTGGCCAAAGAAATCACTTCTATTTTGGGATTTGTTTTCACACTTTGTAACTGTACACTGACACTGCTTCTGCTCTGTTCCCACAGACAGAGATGGACAGACAGACAGAGAGGATCCCAGAAGCCGAGCAGGCTGAAGGGATCTTTCTCCCTTTCTCTTCTTGTTTCATTGTAAATATCTAATCTAAATATCTATTTATATTAAAAGTCTTCTGATTTCTAATCACTCAATTGATGGACTTTGTTTGTTCTTGGAGCGGCCCTGAGAAGCAGGGCTGTCTCTGAACAACAGATGGTGACCTGCATTTGCGTCTCTCTAACAGCCCCTTTCCCCCAGGGACCAGGTGGAACTGCCTTCAGCAGCCACCTGCATCACAGAAACAGCTTTTCAGGGTGTCTCTCTTGACTCCTAGGCTAACACTGGACAGATGGATGACGCCCAGAAGCAATGGAAAATGGCCACCTGCAATTTAGCCCTTATCCAGGTAAGTCACTTCAGCTGGGAGATGAGGAAGTCCCTTTTCTCTTGCTATGCTGCAGACCAGCAGCATCTCTTCCAGCAGTGCTGAATGCAGAGCTGGTGATTTGAGGTAGGTATCCTCAACACAGCCAAGCAGACCCAGGGCTTGACCTCCAATAAAGCTCTGTGTGGCCCCACAGCTTGTAATTTAGCTATAAAACACACCTAGACATTCATTGCCTTTGTGGAGAAACTGTAATAATAAAACTCCTTTTGCAACGGTAGCTATGGCACGATCCCTGTTCCACAGCAGCCCCTGGATAAAGCCTGTCATTTACTGGCAGTGTTTGGGAGTCAGCCTTGGGCAGGAGCGGAGAGATGGGAGAAATTGCCTCTTGTAGCTCCTTCTGCTTGTTAAATCCAGGAACCAGCCTAGAGTTTGCACATGGCAAGACCACAGGGCTTGTGACATATGTCTGTGTGCTTTCCCTTATCTCCTCCACAGCTCCCAGACTCCGAGGAGTGCAGTGCTGACAGGGAGCCCATTTTAGTGCTGACTGAGGCTATTCTTTTGCCGATGGACTCAGTGTCCTTTGCTGAAGTGCTATCTGCCCTTTGCAGGCCCACAGAGTTGTTCTCCAAACTTTGTCAGGGTTTCTTTTATGATCTGGTGGAGCCTTGCAGGGATGCTGTTTAAACACATAAACAATCAGCATCTGTGCCAGGCTTTGCCCTCCAAGCTGTGTGGCAGTGCAGCAGTCGTGTGGAGCCAAGGCTGCCAGGGAGCAGATGTGGGCAAGTGCTCACCAGCTGTCCTTTGGTCCCCAGGTGCAGGCCACCGTGGTGGGACTTCTGGCTGCCGTTGCTGCTGTGATCCTGGGAGCCATCTCCAAGGGCTCTGTGGAGCTGAGCCAGGCTGCTGTGCTGTGTGCCAGCAGCGTGACCACAGCCTTCATAGCTGCACTTTCCCTCGGTGAGTGATTCTGGTTCCTCAGATCAAACATGCAGGACTCAGGTGGGGAATGAACTGTCCCTACCACCAGGGAGGCCCAGCTGGCATCCCTCTGGTCTGGCAGAGGGAGGAGGGATGCAGAGAGCTATGTCTGTTGCTTTCATCCTCTCTGCATCCTGCCTTTGCTTCTCTTCCCCATCCCTGTTGTTCACTGGGCCCTTGGCATCCACAGGCAGCAATCAAAATGTCCTTCACCTGACACATGAAAAATGCCAGATGCTGTGCATGGGTGTACGAACACACACCATAACGTGTCCCTTGGGTGCCACATGAGCCATTTACACTGGCCCTTTCCCAGGGGAGGGGGAAATAATGTCACCCAGAGAATGGAGGGTCTGTGAGCAGACAAATCCAGACCATGCTTGAGATGGACTTGGGTCACCCGATACCCTGAGCAGGGTCGTGGCCAGCGCTGAGGTTTGCCTCCTGTGAGCTGGGAGCCAGGAAGTCCTCTCCCCTGGCCCTTCATCTTCCAGGGGAACGTGATGGGCTGGACAGTAGGAGCTGTTCTGAGTGTCCTGAACATCTCCAGTTTGTAGGTCTGCCATATGAGGGCAGCATGATACCCTGATATCCAGCTGGCACACTGGATACAGCCAAGTTTTCTAAATGAAAGGGACAAGTTAGAACAAGTGCATATCCTGAAGCTAGAGTCAAAGGGTGACTGTAGATGCCTTTGATGAAAAACATGGGATGAGGCAGTTGTTAAAAAACAGCAGCTCAGCTTTCATTACTCTTCCCTACAATATCCCTGCTTGGTGTGGGGCATAGAGGCTTTGCTGGTGTACTGTCTCAGGTTTGCTGCTGACATTATTTTTTTCCCTGGACACAGTCACAGGCAGCCCATGTGTGGGTGCACATGACGGGAAGCTGCTATTTTTATGGCCAGGGAGGGGAGCAGCATGAACTGTGCAGTGGGGAGGGGAGCGTGGGTGTCTGGGAGGGCTGCTGTGGAAATGTCATGCTGTGTGAGGATGTGTTTTTGTATGAGGAATGTGGTACCAGGGAAGGTGTGCATGTGGCATTTCTTGGGGTAGAGCTGAGGCTCCTGTGCATGTTCAGCTTTGGAGGGGCTATGTAGAGAGGCACAGAGAGGTGGTGAGCTGGAGGGAATCACCATTTCTCAGGCTCCCTTTGGTGCAGCCTGTCAGCCACGGAAGGACTTTGAAGACATTTCTTATGCCTTGTCTCAAGGCTGCCCTTGCTACTTACACAGCAGGGGCGCCTGGCCAGGCAGGGCTTATTCCAGGTGCCTCTTCCACAGGCAGAGAGAGATCTGATAGCTGAGGGATTCCCAGATGTTCATCAGGGTTTGGGGTTTGTGCTCCTAGACTTACCTGGGCAAGCAAAACTTCCCTCCTCCCCAACAATGCTGGAAAGCAGCTCAGTATTCCAGGTGCACCTCAGAGGACGAGGGAAAGATGCGGGCCACCTCCATAACCCCTTGGCTCTGGAGCTGCTCACAGCATCAATATCCATCCTATGCAAATTAAAGCACCCCCAAAGACTCTGGGACATGAGGGCTCAGTCTGATGGCTGGGCTGAAAGGCTAATGCAGGCTACTGTAAGGAAAGCTCATTGCCCCTTGGTGATTCAAACTTTGAGAAATTTTGGTCTAATATGGAAAATATCTTCATGCTGTGGAATCCAGAGGAGGGGATGGCACCAGGAGGCTGCTGCATGCCTGCTGTGTGCTTATCTATGAATGTGCTTTGGGCCTGGTCCTGCTTCAAGGCAGCAAAGATTAGGCTGCTGAGGAAGTGAGCTTCTACATTTGGGCTGCCTGCTGGTATCACCTTTGATCCCTGGAATTTTCTTGTGTGCCTCTGGGCCCTTGGTGCAGTTCATAAGGGCAGACTCATGCCTTTCAGGTTGGTGAAAGCAAGAGGACAAATTCCTGGGGTGTCCAATCTGCAACTGCATAGTGCTGCTATGTATAATGTGCTTCTTGCTTCTCTTAGACCCCCCATGTCCCTCTGGGAACCTGAACAGCAGCTCTGGTGTGAAACACAGCAGAATTCTTTCTCTGATACCTGCTCTGTGTCTTCTCTAGGTCTGGTGATGATTGGTGTGATCATCGGAGCAAGGAAAGTTGGGATCAATCCAGACAATGTTGCCACACCCATAGCAGCGAGCCTTGGAGATTTGATAACTCTTTCCCTCCTGGCAGGAATCAGCAGTACACTCTTCAAATACATAGGTACAGTGTTCAGCAAGCAATTGCAGCTCAGCAAGGGAGCTCACAAATCCTTGAGAAATTACTGCAGGCTGCCTAAGCATTTCTGGCATGTCATGCCACTGGGGTAGAAAAATGACCAAAGAGGCTTTTTCAGACTCTCCTATAGCAACAAACTGGAAGGCAGAGTCTAATAAACACAACTGGGATTTGTCAAAGAAATGACCAACATGTATTGTGCGGCTTTATAACAGAAGGCTGCCATATGTGACACTGACTCTGTTCCTGGATCTGTCACTGGCCAAGCAAAACTACTTCCTGTGCATGGGTAATAGCAGGTCCTTCCTCACAAGGCAATTTCAGGGTTTTGGCACTTGTAAAATATTCTTGTATTCTCTCACGTGGAGAGTCATGGGTATACAAGCTATCCAGTTGGAGGGAAGCAGTCTACAGTGTTTTGTGCTTGCAGGATGCTGAGTAGGAATTGTGGCTCTGGGGTTAGCTGTGCTGCTGGTTCCCAAAGACTTGGGTGCCTGCTGACACTCAGAAGCTCAAAACATTGGTGATATATGTCTGACTGTTGCTTTTAAAGTGTTAGGCTACTTCCTGTGAGCCTAACCTAGAGCAGAAATGGAAAAATAAAAAGATCCAGCAAACTCAATACCATTTGAAACCCAAAGTGTTGCTTTAGACTGTGAGGAGAAGCAGTGAGGCAGCTGTTCTCAGTTTGCATAACTCATTCCATGTGCAAGCACGAGTGAGGTAGTGAAGGAGCACACACTTCAGGGAGAGGCCTATGAATCACTTCCATCCAGTCTTCCTTGAGCTTCAGAGGTGCTTTTTTTTTAATAGGATTTTTCCATGATGCCATCGCACCTGCCTCTGTAAAGCTAATCTGTCTTTCAGTTGCTATGCCTCAGATAATATCTCCCAGGGAGCACAGGGCAGAACAACATGATAACCTCTATGACCGTGACCAGAGAGCATTTGTAGGGTTGCCAGAGTAGTTTAAAGAGCCTCTTGAGATGGAAAATAGTCCTCACACAGACACCAAGTCATTGGGAGCATGAAGTGAAGAAGGTAGGAGGATGGCACTGCTGATGGTGCTTGAACAAATCCATTTCCCTCCCCCATATGTAGTAAGAAACAGGTCACACTCTAAAAACTACCAAAATGTATTTGTATCCTTCAAAAATACTGATGAGTCTGTAAAGTTTGTAGTACTGTGTGCCACCTGATGCAGCACCATCTCCTTCTGCAGAATATCCTCTTGCCAGAGAAGATTCTCGGTTTTTTTAAAATCGACTCTGGTCCTTCTTGGTCCTGCATAATGGAGATACAAACTGTGCCAAAGGGTTTCACCTTGCTTGTGGGCTGCCTGTGAGAGAATGTGGCAGAACTGGAATGTGGAGCCTGAAGACCACTCATCCTACCAGGAGTCTTTTTGCAGGCTCTGATAAGGTTTGGTATACTCCAGTGCAGTGTCTGCATTAAGATGGAATTAATTTCTGGAAACAACAAGGGCTGTGGGTAAGAGACCCAGCACAGCAGCTAAGTCTATCATACAACCCACCTGTTCTGGATGACTGCAGGGGGTAAAGTGCACTGACAAAACTCTTAGCTCCCCTGAAGCAGCTGCATTTCAATGCACACTGAAGCCACTCATAAAGAGTTGCATCTCTTTGGTAAGAGCCTTTCATTCACAGAAGATGCCATCACATCGGTGCTGTCGCAGCCAGGTAGCCCAAGGCCCTGGCAATGATGTTTTTAAAAATGCACACTTTGAGCTGCTTCATCTCCCGGATTACCTGCAAAGTCGGTGTTACATCCCACTGCCTCTGGCCCCAGGTCAGGGACCAGATGGAGAGCTTTGTTGAAGGAGCATTTTTGTATCAAAAGGGTCAGCATCAGCCCCATTGCTTGAAGGTGTTTCTTATGCTTCTGAGTCATATTTATTCTCTTCTAGTGCTGCACATCTACTTATTTTTTAATTTCTTTGCTTCTAAAGATCACTCCAAGGCTATGCCTCTGCCGAATGGAAAAAGCACCTAATGGAAACACATGCAAGCTAGCACAAAAGAAACCCCAGCTCTTAACTGGCATATACATGCCAGAGAATATTTGTTCTTATAGAGCAGACCAGCTGCTCAGGAATTCTGCTAGCTTGCCTCCTAAAGTACCTCTTACCTCTTGTTTTAGGTGGTGTGAGATGTGAGCTGTGCCCTAAGTGGGATACAGATTCCACACAGGAGTTTCCCCCTTGCCCTGCTGTTTGATTTATACCCTGAAGCCAGAAATTTTGTAACTTTTTGTCTTTCTTAGTTGGAGATGGAATTGGAGAGTTGTTCGTCTTCAAATATAACTTGCTTTGAATCCTGCTGATTTTCAAACAGCATCCTCTAGCAGTGATTTTCAGGGATTAATTATGTATTTCTGTGGTGGAATGGGGTGGCTTTGTGGGGACTATCACGGTTCATGTGATTTTTCATCTAACATAACTCGGTTGAAGTAAGAGTCCTGCTGCCTTTCTTGCCATCTTCGTGCAATACAATTCTGGCAACCACTGAAGCTACAGGCATTTAATTCAAGATTTCTTTTCTTTGCCAGACGTGAAGTACCTTTCTCCTCTGATCTGTGCTGTCTTCATTGTCATGATCCCCCTCTGGGTTGCTATTGCCAAGCAAAGTGCTTCTCTGGCCGAAGTCCTGAAATCAGGATGGCAGCCGGTGATTGTTGCCATGAGCATCAGCAGGTAAAGGAGGCACCGCTCCCTCCCCACCCTCTGTGTGCACACTGCAGAGAGACCCTGGGCTCACTTAGGCCTTCAAAAGTGACACTGGAAGGGACAGCAGAAGGGTGTTTGCTCAGAGCTTCTCAGCCATTGGTGATTCTCCAACAGGCTGTGAGACAGCAGATAAGGAGCCCCCAGAGGACTGGAAAAAGCAAATCATTTTAAGTCTCACTCGCACATCCAGATACCACATGGGTGAAAGCCGGGAAACTGAAAGCACAGATGATGAGTATCACAAATTGTCAGGCTTCAACCTCATTCTTACCCAGCTGTAAAGAGAAAATACTGGTAAATGTAGAACCAGGTAGAGTTAATTCATCTTTCACAACCAGCTGAGATCTGGGAGACAATTTTAAAAAACTGCTAAGGCCAGTATAGAAGTGTAACGAAAGTTTGTGGGAGGATGATAAAGCTTTCCTAACTACTACCAGTTTTGCTTGGGGGTGGGCAAGGAGGTCCTCCTGAACTCATTATGCCATTCACAAAATCTGTAATGTTTTCTGTTGGTGAAAACTGAGCAGTAAAAGGGGTATGTGGTGAACAGTCCAGCCCTGGCAATAGGAAAGATGCAGTAACCCACGTCAGTGTGCTATTTTCACAGTGCAAGAATAATTGCCCTGGGAAAAGATTGATCCCCGCTCACTGCCTGTCCTTTTCTTAACAGCATTGGTGGGCTCATCCTGGACAAAACTGTAACTGACCCAAACTTTGAAGGCATGGCAGTTTTCACACCTGTGATTAATGGTAGGTTGGGCTTGGGGGGTTCTATGCATGCTTTTACTTATCTGCCCCTCCTCCCCCCAGTGTTCTGGTATCCACCCTTGCCCCTGCAGAGAGATCAGTGTTCAAATCCCTGCTCCCATCATGAGTGGAAGTGAAGCTAGTGGTCCCCATCACATCCCTGCTTATGTTTTGAAGTGTCTCTGGAGAAAAACAGTGGCAAAAAAACAGTGGCAAGGACAGAGCTGTGCAAAAAGGTTAACAGCATCTTTGAGAGCTATGTTGACATTTCTCATAACATCAGACCTTCTGGGATGTCACAATAAATCCATTTTCCTTTGTTTCCTTCCGTCCACTCAGTAATTTGATTGTTGATGAATATTAATATAATGATTATATAAATGTAGGTATATAAAAGATTATATATATGGATTGGATATAATTGGACTTTTTAATATATATCTCAACATATTTTGTGTATGTTTATGTTTATATTCACAGTACTTTTATACCCACACCTATCAGTACAAACTGCTGGGGATCCTCCTATGACTGAAGATCCACTGGCTTATTTTCCTGCTAATATAACATTCTCATAGGACAGGCCATTCCAAGGGAAACCCAGGTTCCTAGGGCAGGCTTGGCCTCATGTCACCCCCACAGCATGGTGTCCTGTGGCAGTCCCTGAGGGTGACACCCAGCCGCCACCTCACTGGATCTGCACAGAGACAACCGCCTTGCTGACAAACCCTTTCCAGCATGGTTAGCCAAGGAGCCTGCTTGGGAAAGTCAGCAGCCATTTAGTTGGGCAATGATTGACCTAGAGGTGGCTCCGTGGGGACAGGTGACTCGTTTGGCAGAGCTGGTGGCAGAGTTGTGCAGTGCTCTGTGTCTTTGCATGAGCAGCACTTCACTTTGCATGTGCAAAACATGGCAGTGCATGGCTCAGGTCACATCTTGAGCTACAATGAGACAGCCTGCATATTTTCACTTTGATTCCTGTCTGGAAAATCTCACATTTAGTGATGATTTCTTCTCCAAGGAAGGGAAAACATGAGAAGCCTGCAGCATCTGGCTCACTGCTGTCTTTCCTATGGCATTTCCACCCTGAAGATACTTAGGGTGGTAGAGGTTTGCTCCACAGATCATTATCCCTCTATTTTCTACTGGAAAATATAGCTGCTTTTGCATGTTTGCTAGAATTAATCAGTCTGGAAGGAATTAATTTACTTTGATTAGCTAACATATTTGGGTTCTAATTCATTCTCATGATTCCTTCTCATTTAACAAGCGTGTTAGGTACCTTCGGACAGAAGTATAATCACTCTCTGTGATGTTTTGTTGTCTTTTAAACAAGAATGGCTCTCTTAGTGAGTAAATCCAAGAAGTGGCCATGAGCAGCATCGGCACTGCTTTCCCCGGGTGCTGTTCACAGACTGTGCCAGGTGCAATTACATCCTCTTCAGAGGATGCACGGCATTTGCATCCAGTACTGGGAAGAAAGGGAAAATGCTTTCAGTCAGCAGTCAGAAGGATACAATTCCTGGAGCCTTCATGTTTTTTTGAGAACTGCTCCTGCAAAGTGAATAGTGCAGCACCACTAGGGGTGCGGGGATCAGGTTTTCTCTTTCTCTCACTGCTGCTCTCAGTGGATGCAGATCGACTCACGTTGGGTTCAGCTTTAGACTGATGTTTCCTGCTGTGGTGAAGCTGGCTTACAGGTTTTCTGTTTTGTCCTCACAGGTGTTGGAGGGAACCTGGTCGCCATCCAAGCCAGCCGAATTTCTACATTCCTGCACTTCTGGAGCATGCCTGGAGTTTTGCCGTACAAAATGAGGCAGAATTGGCCCAACCCATGCACCACATTCTTCTTATCAGGTAGATCCTGAACCCTTGGTGTCCATGTCTCCAGGCCTGTCATCACAGATAGCTCCTTTCCCAAGCCTGGTTGGTGAAGGACTAGGTGGGTTTCAAAGGCAGAACTTCCCCCTTCCACAGAGAATGCTTGTGGGAAAGATGAAGCCCTAATTCTAGGGCTTGTCCACAAATTGACTCCATGTTCATAGGATTTTTCAGAAGGCTTTATTTATTTATGGAGAGAGCAAATTTTCTCTCTCCAGCCATGTTAGCTGGAGCGATTGTCTGTGTCTGATTGTGTCTGTCTGTCTCTGCAGCAGTCTCACAAATATGAAAACAAAATCCACAATAGAAACTCTCATTGGCCAAAGAGAATGCATTATCAAAACAACTTCCATTATTTACATTCTTGGTCCTGGGAACTGACAGAAGTTCCCTTTTAGAAATGGAGTAAGTGTTATAATTTGAGACAACTCAAAAGGAACCTGCCCTTCACAAGCCTGTTGCTGTGATCTGTCTAAGATCCACTAAGGAGTCAGCACCACAAATGCTCAGATCAGAGAGGAAGCATCTTTGCAGTGGGCAGCGTGAAAAAAAAGGCTGATGGCGTATTTGCTCACTGGCATGCAAAGAAAGTGGCCTTCAGGGAGCACTAAAGAAAGTAATTGAAAAAGAGTCTTAGATTTGATCTAACAGAAAGTCATTTTAATGGCTTGCCTAGAGCCATCACCTGTGGACAGAGCAGTGAATAGACCACAATCTTGCTGAAAATCAGCAATTCCTCCATCTTCAGCACTGGAAATACTTAAGCATCAGCAAAACTCAATTTTGGGTCTGTTGTCTTTATACAGTTCCTCTTGATTTTCCCTGTTAGGTTGAGAGTTAGTGTTAGATCAAATTATAAACTAGGAAAATCTGTTGCACCAAGGCAGAGCAGAAGCTGTGGGAGGCAGGGAGCAGCTGAGAGGAGTGTCTGCAAGAATCAGAGTGGATCAGTATGGAGCACAAAGTCTTTGGTATGTTCTGTCAGTGCTAGACAAAGCTGCTGGGCTGATCCTGCAGATGCTCCCCATGTGAGTGTGATCTAGAGAAGGCATTAGCAGTGTGGTTGTTGGGAGGGGACAAACCCGGGTTTATGCATTAAAACATGCACTGTGTCCTGTCCTCCCCCCAACCTCTGCCCCTGTTTTTGTCTCTGCAGGGGTGAATTCCACGTCAGCTCGGGTCCTGTTCCTCCTGGTTATCCCAGGGCACCTTGTGTTCCTTTACACCATCCATCTGCTGCAGGGAGGCCACACGTCCCTGTCCTTCACCTTTGTGATGTTCTATCTGGCTGCTGCTTTGCTGCAGGTAAACCCCAAACTCTCATCCAAAAGGGACCTATCAGATAATATAAAACCAGCATTCTCCAGGTTAAAAAGGAGTCACAGTCAAACATCCAGCAGCAGCCTGTTTCCTGTCATCTCAGGTGTGCTTCTACCCAGCATCATGTAGGTCCAGTAACACTTCACCCAAATTGCCAGGCTCTGGTTTCCCACATGAGCACGGCTGTGCTTTAGGGTGAGTGAGGGATCAGGTGTGAGAGGAGGAACGAGTTCTCAACATCCACTGAGCTGCACTGAGTGTGCAGAGACACACTTAGCAAGGAAGCACCTTGTCTTAAAGTGTTCACTCCTTGAGTCTCTGAGCTCCAAGTATTTCTAGACTGCCACTAGTCACCCCAGCAAGGGGCAAGTGAGAAGCAGTGAACTCCAGTGAAACAGCCAGCAGGTTTCCCCACCCTTTTTGGAAACCGGTGTCACATATTATGGTGAAGACCTAGAGAATCCCTCTGGGCAGGGCCATGTGGGTAAAAAACAAAAGGAAAACCCAGGCCCTGAGCAGTTCTTCTTCAAAAGTAAAAGTTCCTGGTAGGCAGTGGGCATCATCAATCATCTGATTTGTCCTGCTTGTTCCCTTTTGCTGTTTTTTCTGCCCTGAAAACTTTATTTTTCTCATTCAGAAATGCATGTGGCTGTTGCCTGAACTCACAGAGCCTCTGTCTTCACTTGCCCTTTTTAATCAGTGGTTCATTAATTTGCATGGTGAAGTGGCTGGCTCTCACTTTGCCTTACAAGCAGCCTAGTGTCTGAGGGTGAATTCCTTGTGTGCGTAAACAATCAGTTTTCCTAGACCTTTGCACAACCCTAAGCCCAGCAGTGCAGCCATAGCCGTAAAGGGAAAATATTTGTTCTTCTTTTTATGCATCGAGGTAACTCCTCGACCAAAGCCAAGCGTGAAAATACAAAGAATAAATGACAGCATAAAAAGCAGCATCCCAGCAACACCTCTGACCCCAAAAGATTCCCATAGAGGCCAGTGGAGGAGAATACACTCAGCCTGGTCCTTTCCCCCCCTCTATTATACTTTATAAAGAAAGAAAGACAGAAAGAAAGAGGGGGGAGTGGGTCAGTTGGAGGAAACCCAAAGACAAAGATCAGAGGCCCAGAAAACATGATCTCAGAGGAGTGATTGAATGGATTGGGGTTAACTAGCTCAAAGTAGACAGGCTTGAGAAAAATCTGGTTAACAGCCTGTAAACTACCAAGTTTCTGTAGGGAGGGACAGAATAACATTTGCTATGTGGTCACTAGGGGAGGAAACATGAAATCATGGATTTCAAATGGAAAAAGGCAGATTTATGTTAGGCCTTGAGAAAAACAAAATGGGGAAAAAAAGCCATGGGGCTGATTGCTTAGAGTGTGGCATTTCCATCTCTGAGGGTTGTTTAGCACAAGTTAAACAAATTTTCCATCAGGAAAGATGTGGATATATTTGATCCTTAATAGAGGAAGACGAATGATCTATGTAAAACACTCGAGTTTCCAGACGGTTTTCGTTTCTGTGATTCTGTTATTTAATTTACTTCCCACATCTCTCCTCCTCCCTTTGTCCCAACCCAGCTTGCAGTTTTCACCTTTAGAAATGCTGCCTCAGGCTTTGGTTCCTGATGCGCTGTGGTCTCCCACGGAGGAACCACAGATGTGGGGTGCAAATTCTCTCTCCCTTCTTAATTCAATTAACTAGACAGTCTTTAATCTTTAACCGAAGTATTTTTTTCCTCCATCTGTTTATCAGAATTGGGAATGAAATAAGAATTAAAAGAAATCACAACAAAAATTTTTAAACTGTTGAGATGAAAAAAAAAAAGAAATTATTTTACTTTTTTAATGCGTCAGTTCTGCTTGGGATAGCTTTGATGTAAAAACTGCCTCAAACTCCAGTTGTTCACTGGGACTTTTAGGAAAAACAAAGTACACATGATTTGAATTTCTAATGGAAAAAAAGAAGGATGAAGAGAAAAAAGTCTGGTTACGAACTCGTCCTCTGGGGTTGCCTGCATATTCACAGGAACCTTTCCTCTGGTGGAGCGAGTGGGAGCGCTCCCATTCAAGGCATAGGAAGTAGGAACCATGGGAGATGCTTTTGGTGTGGCCAGGCTCTGGTTTGGCCAGGCGATGCTGGTGAGCAGTTCAAGCAGGGTCTCCACACTCGTGGCTGGCAGCAGAGGGATGTGGCACTGTGGGTAATGCCATGCCAAAGGGTAGGAGCCAGCTGCACCCATCCCATCCCATCCCACCCCATCCCGCTGAGGAACACCAGTTCTCTGAGGAAGGTGTGGAGGCTCAGTGATCCCTGTCAGCTCTGGTGCCTTGGCCATGGCCACATCACTTTGGCTTTGAGCCGAGGGTTCCTGTGCGTTCCCTTCCCGCTGCCTCTCAGCAGTGCCTGTCTTGCCCCTCTCAGGTGGGGATCCTGCTCTACGTGGCCGACCTGATTGTGCGCCTCATGTGGAGGAAAGCTCTGGACCCGGATAATTTCTCCATCCCCTACCTCACTGCCCTGGGTGATCTCCTGGGCACTGGATTCCTGGCCATCTGTTTCCGCCTGGTTTGGCTCATCCACGGCACAGACATGAACCTGGGGAACTGAGAGTCCACGTGCTGCTCTCATCACTCGTGTGACGTGGTGCTTTCCTCAGGACAGTGAGGTACCTGGCGATCCGTGCTGGGTCACCCTGCTGGGCTGGGCCTCCCCTGCCACCCTGACACCCCTCCTGCCCTCCCCATCGTGCCTTAAACCCAGGCTCCCCCGCCCTGAGGAATCAGCACCCCCAAACTCATGCCCTTGTGAGTGAGTGAGACGGTTTTAAGAAGCACCCACTGCTCGCACCTGCACCCAGCAAACAAGGCAACAAGGAACGTTTGGGCCACTGGAAGGAAGGAGCATTTGGGCCGTAGTTTCAATCCCCAGCACTGACACAGCCCTGAGGCTGTTTCAAAGCCTGCTGAGGTCACTGCATCTGATCCTGCAAGTGGTTGTTGCAGCCCCTCCATCGGGCTCTGACTTTCCATCAAGGGAAATTCTTTATTCACCCCACTTTTCTCTTGATGAATCCCTGGAGTAGGAGAGCAACCAGGTCTTTAAACTTGTCTCCTCTCCACTGCTCAGAGGCTCAGGATCTGAGGCAGTGAGCTGCTGGCTCATGGCTAGTGGGAGGTTATCTAGAGATACCACCCCCCTGCCCTGGCAGCATTGCTGGTGTCTGACCAAAAAGCTGGTTAGACTGCATTTTGGGGGCAGGAAGGTTTGTTTTTACGGTTTATGAGATGTCCAGTAGTTAAAATGTTTATAGAGACACACACGTAAATAAAGTGGGTAAAAAAAAGTAATGCTATGGATATGTGGGTTGCTTTTTTCTTGCCACGACTCTGCCTGTTTCTAGTTCTAACTTGTCAGGTAGAACTTCTTGCTTCTTTCCCATCCATTCAGGGCTGGACAACACAATTTTAATACGGCTTCAGGAAAATCAGTGTTTCCTATCCAAGAACATTTGCCACCCACGTTTCATGTTAGAATTAAAGCCCATTCCCTCTCCCACAGTCACCATCCACTCATTAACAATTGCTGTGGGATGAGTCCAGAAGCTGCCTGTGTTGGTCTGGGTGATGATCAGGCACAAGGCTGTGGCTAGTGCCTCCTCAGGTCCTCACTCCAGGGTGGCAATCTGGTGCTACCCAGGGACATGTCAGGGAGGCTTCTGGGGCTGAAAGCAGCCAATTCTCACTGAAATTGAAGAAGCAATAGAGTCCTGCAGACAGTAAGATGCTGAAGAGTCAGGAGTCCAGAACACGGATCAATCTTTGAAAAATGTCACTACGCTTCACCATTATTAATTATCTGCCTTCCTGCTGGAGATGGGAAAAGGAGAGGTCAAGTCCCCCTCCCCCAGTCTGCTGGCAGACAAATGCCTTATTCAAGGACTTGCCAGCTCTAAAACACTTAAATCTGAGCTGTGTTGGGTGTCTGCTGGTCTTGAGTGTTTCTTTGCTCCCAGTTCTGGTCTGGCACCCCAGAGCTGCTGCAAAGCTGAAGCCCCTGCATGGGTTTGACACATGGCTGAAGGTCCCTAAGAGCAAAAGCTGAACAGCTTTGCACTGCCTGGCATGGGGAAAAGCGCTCACTGAAAAAAAACTATTGTCTCCCCTTTCTCCAAGCTTCCTCTTCCTTTTTTTGTCATGAAGGACAAATTGTCCCACACCGCTGAGCTGGAGAGGCTGCACATGGCAGCTCCCGGGCAGGGAGGTTTCAGCATGTGAGGTACACACTGCCCTGGCTCAGGTATCTCTGCTTTATCTTCCCCTGCAGCCCCTGTGCTGTCAGCTCTGCTCAGCCAGAGCACCCATGGGTGCCAATTGCAGCAGCAGCAGCTGAGGGGGCCTGTGGGGAAAGCGAAGTGTCTGACTGCCAGTCCTGGTTTGAGGGGCTGCGTTAGAGTACATGGATGTATATATTTTAATAACTTGAGCTCAGTGCTTTACCTTGTAAACCTTTATTAGCTCCAATTTGGCACTGGCTTGAGCAGTCCTGGCAAATAACTCCTCCTGCCTCAATACCATGTTTCCTCCTTGCTGCATTGTCCCCACTGCCTTAGAGAGGTCCTCCCTGGAGCTTGGTGCTTTTGCTGGTCTTGTGAATCAGGTAAGGCTGGTGCTAAAGCCAAGCTTCTGGGGACACCCCAGCCCTCTACAGGATCCTAAACAAGTCAAACTCTCTGCTTTTCTCTCAATAACACATATTTGCCCTCGCTCCCTGTAATCCTTCAAAAGACCTAGACTGGAATGGGTGGCTGGTGCAGACTACAGGGGACCCCAGTCACACTCCTCCAGCATCAAATCCCAGTGCCCAACACACAGCTGCTTCTCTGCTATGTGCTTCCAGCAAATCCCTGGCACTGGTATGTCCCTTCATTGGGGGACTTCTGGGCAGAACTCAACTTAATCTGCTTGTTACTGTTGACAGAGGTCATGGATGGGAACACGTAATAGATGCCATCTGTGTCCTACTTGTGGGACTCAGCTGCACCAAGGTGACTTATGCTGCACCTTGAACATGCTGGTCTTGAGGGTTCCCCCCTTGCAGGAGGCACTGGGGCTCAGAGGTGATGTGGGAAGATGGCAGAGGGCACAGCAAGATGTGCTGCTCTCCAGGGCACCCCTTGGTGGGCAGCCAAGCATCAGCCTCGTGCCCGTGCACTTAGTGCAGGGAACGCACTTAAGACGTAAAATTGCTTCCAGCCTCGGGAGAAATGATATAACCAAAGGAAATGGTTTCAATAAAAGGGGATTTTTTTCCCTTTATTTTAAGGGCAGTGAGAGGCTAGTTATTTGGCTGCTCAGCCTGTTTACTCTTTCTGTTTCCTCCTTTTTTCTTCTCTGCAAATGAGAAAGAGCCTTTGCTAACAAAGCTTATATGTAACCCTGGAGCACAGCTTGGATCAGCATTCCTGTAACTCCATCTGAACTTGCTCTTCTAAGAGAGCACCCCCAGCCCTTCCAGTGAGTGGGCAGCACCACTCTGTCCCCTGGCACCAGTTGCCCCAGCCATCCCTGCAGGGCCAGAAGCCTGTGAGTTGTCCAGGCATCCTCCCCCTTCCCTTCCCTTCCCTTCCCTTCCCTTCCCTTCCCTTCCCTTCCCTTCCCTTCCCTTCCCTTCCCTTCCCTTCCCAAATTTGATGCTTAAATACCTGCAGGCTCCTCAGCTTTTAAGAACTTTAGGTACATTGCAGCACATCCTACCTGATTTTATGCTCCCTGTGGTGTTGTGTTGGAGTGATTTTATCAGGAGGTTTGGGGAGGAGGTTGTTTTGCTCCCTTTTCCTCCACAAATTTCAGTTTCAGAGCAGACTTCCATGGGCAGCAGAGCACAGACAGGGCAGGGACATTTCATAGTAATTTCTGTCTTCAATCTAACACAGCAGGAAAGTCACCGCCAGCAGTGGGCCTGGCTTCTCTGCTGCTGTGTTTGTGTCATTGACATGCTCAGCTTCTCACTGGGCTGGACCCACCCTGAGAGAGTCACCAGCACCTCAGTGTCAGCCAACAGTGACTTTTATTTGTATTTAGTCCTCAGAGCTCCCAAATAAGCAGTAGCCTTAAAAAAGGAGGACATGGGAGGAGAGAGCTTCTCTCTTGCTGCTCTTTAGGCCTTGGCTGCTGACCTGCCCCTTTGGGCTCAGTGCTGGCCCTGCACTGAGAAACCCATCCAATGCTATGAGAAGCTAGTAGAAGGCTTACCTTGCTGTAGTTTCTAGAGGGAATAAAGGAAAATGTGGAGTGTTGGCAGAGAATGAGATTGGCTATTGAGATTGGCTATTTTTGAGCCCTGTGCAGTCATCAGTCAGCTGATCTAGACTCTAGTAGTGGGCAGTGAAACAATTTTTTTTTTTAATGTCCCATGGTTTTATTTCCCATTTTATTAGCAGTGCAGGTAGGCTCACTCCTGACATCAGCCACTGGTTGTCCCCTCATAAACTAAATCTCATGTTCATATCAGTGTTGTGGGATGGGGGCTGAGGAAGAGCATGAAGTTTGGGAGGGGGTGGGTGCCTGCCCTGCACCACCACATGTGTTGGGGTGCTGGAGTGGCTGCTGGCACCTTGGGGAGATCCCAGCTGAACTAGGGAGGAAGATCAGTCAGGGGTTCCCCCATTCCTGGGTGCCAAAGATAAGGATTTATCTTTGCAGGCAAAGAAGGGGCTGCCACCATCTGTAGATGCAGATGGGAACAGGGGATTGTTTTCAGGGATAGTCAAACCATTTATTTTTCTCCCCCTACTGCTTCCACTCACTGCCACCATCCTGACAGAAATTTTCCAGAAACTCTCTGTGAGATGTAGCTTCCTTACCAGGGACAAGCCAAGTGCCAGGCAACAAACACAGTAAGTCTGAAAGGCCTCCTTCAAGGGAGACACTGCTTCCAAGACATACTTGAACACCCTTTTTTTTTTTACCTCTTCAATGAAAAGTCTATTTAATCCTCCAGCTGGTAAACAACCCAATCTGTGGTGCACAGCAAGCTCTGGAAGGAAAGAAACCTCCTGATCACTGAAGCTCCATTTGTTCCACTGGCAGGAGAAACTCAACAACTTCACATGGGCCATGAGGGATGGAGCCAGCAGCTCCATAGCATGGAAAACCCACAGCACAGGCAGAGTGCCCACCACACTCCGAAGGCTGGAGCTGTGGGAGGCACTCGGAGGAAGGGGTTGGCTCATCATTAACTGCTGAACCATACTGGACTGCGGCAAAGCTCAACTGTGCAGCAAGGGAAGGTACTCTCTCTTTTATTCTGGGGGGCATATGAGGATTTACATAATGAATGGGATGGTGTACATACATATGTAGACGTGCATAAGCCAAATGTCTATTAAGTATTACAACTATATACAAATGAATTGCTCAATATATAATACAGCAGTAGTTCTATTATACATTATAATATAATCATTATTTTCATTGTATATTTGTGCACACGTGAACGTACCAAAGTGAGGCTGTTCTTGGTTTTTGTGTCCCTGGTGCTCTGAGAGCTCCCCAGTAGCTCCCAGGCCTTAGGCCAAACTCCAGGACCAACCTGACTCATGTAGAATTGCTTGTCCCCAAGCTCTGCAGCCTGAGGCCAGGATGGGAACCTGGCAGGGGGGTGGGGGACATTACTACCACGGTCCTCTCTTCAGTGAGGCCAGGACTGGCACCTTCCCCTGGTCACATTCCCTGCTCACAGAGGAGTGCTCGGGCAGGACTGAGGGGACGATGCCCTGCTCTGCTCCTGGGGGCAGACCCCATGCATCCTCTTGTAGTTCATGCCTTTGCTGCACATCAGGCACTACCACATTCCCACTTCCAAGCAGAGGAGAAAACCAAATCCAGCTACACTTTAGAAGTGGCCCAGGCCTCCTTGGTATTTTCTTCTCTAAAAAGAAAAAGGGACGCAATGAAACAGTTTAAAAAGCCACAACCAACCAGGAGCCCTCGGAGAAATTGTTCCCATCACCTGTACAGGGAATTACACCGCCTGTAGTTGGGATCACCGGTCACACGGGGTCCTCCTAGCTCCGTCCTGCTCCCGTCCTCCAGCTCTTTCCGTCAGACCGGGAAGGGTCAGATCGTGCCTGCGACGAGGGCCGCGGCTGCCCAGTGCCGGCCTCGGCCCCGCAGCATCCCGACTCTCATCCCGCATCATCCCGGCTCCGCAGGATCCCGACCCTCCTCCTACAGCATCTCCGCCCCGCAGCAACCCTGCCCAGCAACATCCCTACCCCGGAGGATCCCGGCCCTCGTCCCGCAGCATCCTGGCCCAGCAGTATCCCGATCCTCGTCCCACAACATCCCGGCCCCGCAGCATCCCGACCCCACAGCATCCCAACCCCGCAGCATCCCAACCCTCATCCCGCAGCATCCCTGCCCCACAGCATCCCGATCCTCGTCCTGCAGCATCCCGGCCCCGCAGCATCTCTGCCCCACAGCATCCTAACCCTTCTCCTGCAGTATCCCGGCCCCACAGCATCCCGACCTCCATCCTGCAGCATCTTCGTCCCACAGCATCCCAACCCCTGTCCTGCAGCATACCTGCCCTACAGGTTCCCACCTCCAAAGCTGGCCCCAGAGCATCCTGGTCCCAGCAATTTGACTTTGGCATGGTCAGAGCGATTCCTGGCCTGGAAAGCTCCAGCCCAGGCTGAAGATGTTCGCTTCAGAAATACAGAGTACCTTTTTTCTGTTTGCAAGGTTAGGTTTTGCTTTGGAAAGCTTTGGATTTAGGCAGAGAGGAAGCCAAGGGTATGACCTAAGTGGGTTTGATTGTGGATGCTGGGATTTTATAGGAACAGCCCAAAGGTGGGTATTTCTGAAGGTCCTATGTAACCCAAAAGACACCTTTACAGGGTACTGCCTTTAGCAGCCCAGGCTGAGGCTGGAGGGCTGCGTTTGCTCCATTCGTGTGTGGCTGGGCTGTTGACTGGGTCAGTGGGTCAGGTCTGATGGGGATGCCAGCAACAGGCTGGCAGTCAAACAGCCACTCACAGCTGGGACCATCTCCTCATTGTCACTGCTAAATGAAAGATTAGAAACCACCTGGCTGCAGAACAACGCCCAGAGGTTGCTATTCCCTCACTTTCACACCAAAGAAAGCCCAAAGCAGCTCCCAGCCAGCCAGATATTGTCTAAACACCCACAGACAGGACAGCTGGGAGCAAGTATATCTGTCCTTGCCACTCACTGTGCCATCAGCTCTTTAGAGGTACCTGCAGGAAACCATATTTAGGAAAAAAACAACCAACAAACCATCCAAAAATCCACCCCTTTATGACTCTGCATCTGACCCCAAATTATGATTCAAAACCAAAAGCGATGAAAAGATCTTGTGGTGATTTGAACAATAATTTTTCCAAGCAGAGGGAGCTCTAAGCAGGGAACACGAGACTCCTGAGAAAGTAGGAGAAATGCACTCCAAGCCTGAACACTGCAGATGAAATTTGTTGCATCATATAATCTGTTTTTTTGCTTTGTGTTTCAGCTAGACAGGGAGATACTATGATAGCATGAGAAAGGCCATTTCTGTGAGATCTCCAGTCCAGATTAGGAGAATCAGTCACACTGCCAGGATCAGCAGCTTCATTTACTTTTCTTTTTCATTGCTTTTCTAAACCAAATCTCCACATGGAGCAAGTAAGGAGGGACTGTCAGCATATAGGTGCCAGTCAGAGGCAGAGAGGAAAAAGGTTACGATACCACAGCTGAAAGTTGTTAGATGGAAACATCTTTTTTTTGCAGAGCCTGAGAGCACTGTGGTTTTATAAAACCACCCATTGTATTGCACTAATAAGTCAAATGTTTGCAGCCGAGCCAGCAGACACACTCCACAGCATCTATTATCAGTGTGTTTATTTACAAAGGCAGCCAGCAAGCCAAAGCCAAACAGAAAAGAGGAAAGACTAAAATTTTAATTAATTTAATAAAAAGACTGGTTTTAATTTAAAATCCTAGGACTCGGTTTGTCATGTTCTTTTGTGTTTCTCCCCATTTTTTCTCCAAGGAATGATTATCCAAAGGCAGCCAGGCAAAGGACTGTTTCCCTCTAGGTGTCTCTCTCCCCGTTTTTATTCTCACTTTTTTCTCTCACACACACACAGGGGGATGCACACACACAAACACAGACTTCTCTGGCCCCCCTGTCCAACATTACCTCTCCATTATCACAGCAATCTCCCATACCCCAGCCCAGTGCTCCCCAAAACACCTCATAACTCCTATAAAGGGGCTGCACACAGGAGCAGCCCGTGCTGTCAGGGAAAGAGAAGCCAGCGCTGCCAGCAGGGCCCTGCCTGCCCAGCGGGGCCATGGGCAGGACACTGTGCATGATGTGATTTCATCAGAGCAGACACTTGCACCGTGCTGGACACATAGCTTTACAACTGTTATCACTTCTTTTCAAAAAATGGGAGGTGTGGGGCCCGGATTTAATGGATTTGACCAGAAATCTGGAGACATGCACACGCGGGCACTGAGCACTCTGCTGTGGTAGTTCAGGAGAACATACTGTGGACCTGCTGCAAGCCTTTCTGTCTTTGGAGTATTTTGCACCCCAAATGAGAGCATGTGGAAGGAGAGGAACAAAAAGTTCCTCCAGGGATAAATAGGTGGTCAGAGTAACACACCTCTGTGTGTTACATCCTCCTCAGTGGGGGTGCTGTAGGAAGTGGGACAAGGACAGAGGAGAACAAGGCAAAAGGAAAAGGTGACAGCAATTTTAAATAAAAGGAAAAAGTTAAATTAAATTATTGCTTTATTTCTGTTTCTATGCAAGTCTCTGATACACTCCACTCTGACCCCTGAGACTCCCCAAACAGGCCAGTAAGGAGGAGAAAGACCTGATGGGATCCTGCCTGGAAAAGGAGCCTTCCCAAGACTTGGATCTACAGAGGAGTTCTTAGTTAAAAGAAAGTCCCCAACCAAGACAAGCAGTGTCCAGTCCCACCACCATTCCCTGCAGATATTGAAGGCTGGGAGAGGAAGCAAAGGAAAAGCTCCAGCCCCAGTGTTTTGAGAAGAGTTCTTCCTCCAGACCATGCATGAGCAAGGCATCAGGAGGTGGAGCAGACCCTAATAAAAGGGCACAAGGAAGAAGTCAACCAAGAGATGAGTACAAGGTGGGAGGGAGGAATTGTGGCAAGATGAGAGTTATCCAGCTCTCCCTCACCTCTTCCCTCCCAGGCCCTGCCTCATCGGATGTGGAGATATGAAGGCATGGAGTAATTGAAGAGCAAATAGTCCATTTTGTATAAATTAAACAGTCTCCTTTGGTAGAAGGGGCTAATGTTCTGGAAGAACTGGGCTGTCATGTCGTCTGTCGTCCTGGTGGTCTTGGAGGAAGCGGGGAACTTGACGCTAGTGTCGGCCCCCACCAGCTGCAGGATGTAGTCGGCATCTTCGGCCAAGGTCTCATACTTGCCCACCACGTCATAGTGGATGATGCAGGGGTGGCAGAGCGAGTGCACCCTCTCCCAGTGCTCATTGAAGGGCCCCTCCTTCTGCGTCCGCGGATCCAGCAGGTAGTACACAAACTCCTCGAAGCGCACGTCGTCCCCGCGCTCCAGGGCCCTGTCGCTGGGATCCTGCCGGTGCCGCCGGATGATCTTGGTCCCGTAGTGCTTATGGAAGGCCGTGTTGTAGGTGAGGGTGAACTTGTTGCGATAGGCCGAGACCAGGCGCTCAAAGGGCTCCCGCACGAAGATGAACTTGAGGTAGCTGCGCAGGCGGTAGTTGATCTCGGGAACGCTGTAGTCGGAGAGGGTACGCAGGTTGGAGGGGATGTGGGCCTCGTTGGCGGGGATCTCCAGTGGGTCCTTGTACTTGCCTTGCCCTGTCAGGACCATCATCACCCGCTTCCAGTTAGTGCAGGCCACTTTGGGCACGTAGCAGTAGAGCAGCCCGTGCGTGTCGTCCACCACCAAGTGCCGCAAGTCATCCTGGTGCAGGAGACGCCGCTTGCGGGTGTAACGGCTGCAGACGTTGCTCAACATCTCCCGTCTCTGCTGGTGAACTGCCTGCAGGGATGACTGCTCAAACTGGGGAGAAAAAACCCAACAGAGATGGTCACCAGCTTGCCCAAGCTGACTGTGGCCTACGCACAACACTTGGCCCACAATTGTCCCCACTGCCTCCCTGTTTCTAAGTTGGTCACCCATGAGGGATTTTTGGAGACAGCACAGACTTTGAACACAACTTTATTTGGTGTGTTTAATCCTTGGACAGGCTGGCATCAAAAGAAAGGATAAAATGTGATGAGGAGCTGGATGAGGAGAAAAATTGAAGGGAGTGAGGGAAGAACAAGCACTGAAGACCGGGTCAACAACAGAGCATTTTTTTAAAAGCAGACATGCACACACTGGGCTAACGTGCTCTCCCTTACAGCCTTGGGGCATGCATGGCCCCAGGGACAGAGAGCACAGCCTGTTTGCTGGCACAGGGCCCTGCACACCTCCTGCTGCTGTGGGGCATTGCTGCCTCACACTGACATCCCTCATGTGCTTGCTGTGAACATCCAGCCGAGGGCAGAAATGTGCCACACACATTTGGGCATTCTGGATGGAAATGGCCTGGGTGTCCTGCCAAGGAAAGGCAGATGGAAAGTGTCTCTAACACTGACAGTCAAACTCTGGTGAGCAGGAGGGTAGCTGGAGATGAGGTGGGGTGGGGTGGCAGGTACGATGGAGAGGAGCAAGGGGCTGAGTATGTGGTGCTTGGGCCCTTCCTGAGGGCTTTGGGTTCCTTCTCCTGAGGGACTTCTTCCACACAGGCCAGTCCAATGCCTCAGCTCTGGTCACAGTTTCCTTTGGCCATAGGGACAAGGAATCAACACATGGTGCTTTAACTTTAACCCCTTTGACCCTTGCATCAAGAACTGGCAGCTGCTACACTGGCTTGCCAGAAGCCCAGAGTCCCTTAACCCCTGACCAGCTGAAAGTCCCCTCCAGCTCTGGGGATGTGATCTTTCCTGTCATGGATTTCATCAGAAATCCCAAAATGTCATTAGAACATCTGGGGAAGGAAACCATTTCCAGGAAGCCAGAAGGGGAAGGTCTCCTCCTCCTCCTGCCCACTCTGTTCCTATTTTGCTCACAAGGGTTGAGAAATTCTGTGTTCGTCATTGCTGGGAACATCCAACAACCTCATCTGGGAAGGGCTGCACCAAGCACCTGTTAACCTGGGGCGGCCCTGACCCTGCAGGGCTGTGGCTTTAATGCCGTGTAGTGACCACCATGTCCCAACATCTTGGTGGCTCCCACTCTGGGGCTGTAAAGACAGTCCTCCAGTGTCAGAGGGTGCCACAGCAAATAGCTCTGCAGTTGTACAGATGTGGCTGCCTCCAGATGAAGGGCAAGGGCAGGCCTTGGTGCCTGCATGGCTGCTGAGAGCTGTCACTGACTAAGCATGCCTAAGGACACCCTTTGCCAGGTGCTTCAGGTGCTCCCTCACTGCTCCCTGGGGGCTCATGAGGTGTTTGAGGGGCAGTGTTGTAAGGGCTTGTAAAGTTCCTGACAGGAGCTGGGATGCTGAGACAAACTGTCCATCCTGTGGATGATCCAGCAGACCTGCCATCTTCAGAGAGACACTAACATCTGGGCAAACAGCTCCTTCTGCAAGGGATGAACCACACTCAGATCCTTTTGGATCTCATTTCCACAAAAGAAATAACCTTGTCCAAGTCACCCTAATGACCACTTTCTCCAGGAACCTGCATGGGCAGTAATCTGAGACAGGGACAGGAGATAACATCCCATCCTTGCTCCTTCCAACAGGGAGATGATAAGGGAAAATGTCCAAATGAAGGAAATGGAGGTGAATAGATGTGGTGACTGCCACCAAGATATGACTCTGACATTGTTGGCTACTAGGCTACAAAGAAAATACAGCACCTAGGGAGGTGATAACCACAGCTGAAGAGGCATTCTCATGCTGCCTTGCAACACAGCCAAACATTTCAGTAGAAATTTCTTCCGTTTGGAGCTTCCCTGTCAGCTTTTATAACTGGAAAACCTTTTTGCAAGGGCTTAAAAAGAGAGACATTTTAATAATGTGATTTTTTTCAGGTATTTCTTCCTGCACTTGCATAATTCAAAACTATTGGACCAGAGAGACAGACAGACAGACACTGTCTGCAGGCATGGCAACAAATGTGACTATTTTTTAGAGCCTCCCACTGGAATAAATACAGGTCTTGCAGTTATTTCAGAGCAAACTGCTCCCTTCATTTCCATCTCTTTAAAAGCCAGGGAAATTAAGTATCATTTTTAAGGAAATAACACCACGACATTCCAGCAGAGTCAGGGTTTGCTGGCATCGTGGCCAAGGAAGTCTGTTTTTGCCATTTTTCAGACAGTAGATGTACTTTGACTGCTAATAGACACAAGAGCATGGAGCTGGACAGTAAAACAGAGCAACACGTACGGGAAGATCTGACTCTGGCTGCACTGGGCACTGCCTACAGGCAGTGGGGAAGCAGCAGGGATGGCAGCTCAGAGGGGCCACCAGCACTGCCCTCTGCTCCTGAGGGCTGCAGCAGATGACAGTCCCATGGACACGGGGAGCTGCAGGGCGCAGTGGGAGGCTGGGGCACGTGGCAGGGCACCCGTTGGAGGGTGGTTTCCCGCAGGACTTCCTGTAGGGAAGCTATGGGTGAAGATCCCTCTGCAAAGGCAAGCGTGGCTGCATAAGGTGAAAACTGCCTGCCCAGGGGGAAATGCAGCAGAAAGAAACCAATGCTTTTTGCAGCTCCAACCACAAACCCTGATGTGAAGGGCAAGCGGGACACCTTCCCTGATTCCAGCACAGGGAGGGAGTGATTCTCTGCCCAGGCTGTGCCTGGCTGCTCATTTTTCAGCAGGTATAGCTGGCACAGCTCAGAATGATGGAGAGATGTCCCAGTATTATAAATCCCCCATGGCCGAGTCCAGCTATACATATGTAAATATATATATAAAAATATATACCTATGTGTTTGCATATATACACAATTGACAGAAATATCTGTCAATTATTAGCTCAAGAAGGGCAGCAATGATGCTCTTGCCCTGCTATGATGGCCCACAGTTGGCTTTGAAATGTTCAGATGGCGAAATCTCCCAGGTTTGCCCAGCTATGGCTCAGCGCACTTGTAATTAAAATGCAAGTACCAGCAAGGGCCATGAGCAGTTTTTGTCAAGTTACTCCCCCAAGCAGTGCGGTCTTGTCTTTTAGACACAGCCAGAGGCTCAGCTGCAAGGACCTTGGGGGTGGCTGGACATGGCACAGTGCCCCACACACCAGAGGGGTGGCAGACAGGGTCAGCACTCAGTGCTCCACTCCATCTTTGCCCCACCACTTCTCAGTCCCTGTCCCCTTACCTGGTCACTGTCATATAGGGCCTGGAGTGGGCTACGACCAGCCTTGCCTTGCCAGGTGGATCTCATGTCTTCAGAGGCTGAAAAAGGAGTGAGGAAAGTCAGAGGGTTTGGAAGGCTCTGCTTCCCTCACCTTCTCTTGAGATGCTCAAGTTGGGATAAGACAACATCTCCCAAGAACAGACAAACCCATTTTGCTCTGAAAGTGATGCTCAAGCAATGCTCATCCCTCCCCCTTAGTTTTTAACAAAATCTACAGTAAGGATTCAAAAGGTGCAGACCTATTTTTTAATAAACAAAAGATGACAAATAAAGGAAACAGCTTGTTACAATTGCAAGGGCAACTGGGAAAAGTTTGATCCGTATGCTTTTGGGAAATGCCACCTTCTCCAGGCTGTATATTTGAGGCAATGGCCCAGGACCCCGATCAGCATTGCCACAGCCCTGTGAGGAGTGAGATGGCCTCCGTGCTTGGCAGAGGTAAGGGGCAGATCCAACACTGGCAGCTCTGTGCTGAGCCCCCACAGGCTCAGTTTGCATTTCCAGGCTCAGAGACACAGGCAGGAGCACTCAAATGGGTCAGGTGCTTTGCCTGACAGGTAAATCAATTGAAGTTCTTACTTGCTTGTTATTGTTTTTCTTCCCTTCTAAACCAGCAGCATCTCCTCTGGTGTTTGAAGCTGAAGACAGCTACCCAGGCAGTCCTTGCACCCTCCCTGCCCTGCAAATGAGTTGTTTTATTTTGGAGGTCACTTTGCAGCAGCACCAAACCCAAGGCTGGATCTGGCCAGCCATGAGTGCTGCACCAGAAACCCAAACAGTGACAGCTGCTCAAGTTCTCATGCTCATAAATTATTTAGGGATGCAACCAGCTTCCAGGCTAGGAAGCATCTGGTTCAGCTGCCATTCCTCAGCCCCAGGGACCTGTTCCCACCACAGTGGGGGCAGAACCGTGTGGCCTGGATATTCCAAACCCAACACATGGAGCCAGCCATGGCAGGGGCACAGGCTCTCACTTGCAGCAACACCTCCAAGCAGCTCTCCTGCCACCAACCCACCCGCTGCTTCTTGGCTCTGACTCTCTCCATTGGCAGAGGGTGCCACGACAGTTTCCACATGAGAAGGTTTGTAACCATGGTGGGTGTGCAGCCCTGGAGTTGGCTTCCACAGAAGGAATCACACCATGAGTTTTAAAATGGAGAATTATGTTTTTTCTGAAGGGGAAGATAGGACACATTATTCAGGAAACTGTGGCCTGGGAGGCTCTTCCAGTCCTCCAAGCTCCTGGAAAAAGCATCTGCTACAAGCCATTTCTGGCAACATGAAGATTTCTAACAGAAGCATTTCACATGACAGTTTGGGGCTCTGGATCTTTTCATTCAGTGACCATCACCAAACAACCCCAAATTTTTTATACAAGTTGGCATCTGTATAACCAAAATAACCAGAAGGAAAAGTGCAGATCCTGTGTTCAGTTTCACATGCTTGTATTTTACTTAAATGAAAACTGCTCCAGAGCACAAAGTCAACAAGGTCTCAGCTAAACCTTATTCATTCCTGGAGCTGTAATTAGGAGGAAATGACTGCCTGACCTCACAAGATTTCATCAGCAGTGCCTGTACACTTGCGCGTCCGTGGGAAATGACACTTCCTGCAGCCCTGGATTGATCAAGATGTGGCTCAATGAGAAGATACAGTTTCTTCCTCAATCCTCTATATCAGTTACCCCACAGGAGGGTGAAATGGCATCTGTGCCAGCAGGAGATAAGCAGAAAATCCAACGTACACTGCTGGGCTGAGATGCTCATCCCAGAGGAGCCCCGTTTCACATTTCCAGGCTCAACTCTCTTCAAATGACGGGGAATGAGATTGACTTTAAAATCTCAACCCACTGCAGCTCACATCTGTGAACAGAGAGCACTAAACTTGAGCCCCTTTCCCCTTTGGCTGAGGCTGATAAACTCTTGTTGGATGCAGGACCGTGACGCCACTGAGGGCTGCAGGCAGTGTCTTACAGCAGACACTGCTCCTATATTTAGTAAAAACAATGTGGAGGCGTTTGTTTTCGAGATTAACACGTGCATCAACCAGAATTTTTCTCACCAGGACAGAAGCAAAACCCTGGTTCAGTCTGACTTAAGGCTGCTCGAAATGCAAATAGCTTGTGCTGGTGCTGCACAGGACGGTGTGGAAACGTCCCGGGGAAAGGCTTCAGTGCCTGTTGCAGTGTCATGGTCCCAGAGGAGCACTGGCTCGGCAGGAGGCTCTCTGAGCTCAACAAAAAGCAAATCTTCAGTAATGCAGGGAGGGAGCAGAGGTCAGGCAGGTCACAGCCATGCTCTGACCTCTTTAGTCCTCTGTTTTTAAGAGGGACCAGACTGGCCAGTGGCTGCTGCACCTCATGGGGCTCTTGCCAACAGCCCCAGCAGAAATGCTGCAAAATGGATTTCCTCCAGTCATTTCCCAGTGCAAGATCTGGCAGAGAACCAGGCAACTTCTCTGGATAGCAGCAAACCCCCTGAGATCCCTGCTACGCTCTTGCTGTACAGGGTTCCAGAAAAAAAACTGGAAGAGAGAAAAAAAAAGGAAAAAAAAAAAGCCTGCCAGGCTGCTCCCGTGCAGCTGGAGGAGGCCAGGAGTGCTGAGCTGGCAGGGAAAGACACCGGCACTCGGCACTGGCTGCATCCTAACGGCCTGTACGCTCCAAACCAATGACACCATCCCTGCCCCGGCTGCTGCCAAAGCCTTCAGAGCAAGTTCTGGCCCAGAAGCAGGTTTCTGGTTTTTACAAGGCTCCACTGCAGGAAGCCTCCCTGCTCACAATACACATGTGTGCACTACACAAGTACACACTACTTCCGAGGAGAAAGGCAGCTGGGATCTTGGCTGGGCCACGACGGTGACTTTTGGAGCCAGGGTTAAGCCCCGTGGCAGAGGGGCAGCTGCAGCTGTGGCCCTGCATGGCTCCATGCAGCACTGGTGCACTGTGTCCCCTGGGATGGAATGTCCGTTCTCCATAAGGCTGGGCCAGAGCGGCTGCAAGTGCGTGAATAGACATGAGTCCTGGCTGTCTGTGCCCAAAGCATCCCCAAAACACCTGGGATCACCTGGCCGTCACAGCGGTGGGCAGGCCAGGGCTGCTGCAACCTACTTGAGCCAGCAGCAGGCTGCAGACAGCGATTTAATCAAGTCTACCCCACTAAGATCAGCCTTTGACACTCAACACAGCCCTGCCCTGTGACCCCAAGCTCTGGCCACCCCCTGTTCGCCACCCCTCAGCCCCACCAGCTGCAGCATCCCTGCTCACACACACCTGCCCCAGCCCTCCCTGTTGACAGATGCTAGCTGGAATTTATACATCCCTCCTATTCCACTCATTCGTGCTGAGAGTGAGTCAAGCACCCCATTCCCTCTACCGTTGGTTTACCCATCTCTGGAATGCTCCTGGGACTCCCAAGAAATTTGGGAAGGCCAAGGAATACTGAAATAAATGACAGTGTTGAGGAGGGAGTATCATGTGAGTGAATTAATGGTTTGTGCTGCAATTTTGGCACCATGATCCTGAGAACAGCAGGATATTCCATCATGGAGGAGCTGCCAAGACCTTTGCATCCTGGCTTTTCTCCTGACTTCATAGTTGCCGAGGTTCCCAGATTCCACCACATGCAGTGGTAATCTTTGGAAATTTAGCATTCCCACAATTGCATCTGAAAGCAGGGACATCACGTAGCCAAGGCATATCAGCTTTCTAAAGGGGAAAAACCACCGACCCTTGGCAACTGCAGGATGACTATTTGGGTGAGAAATATCAACACAGTGCATGTCTGTGATCCAAATCTGAAGTGTTTTTCACTTCAGACAGAAGAGAAGGAAGAGACATGCAGAAGGAAGTATCACATTTGTCCTTTGAATCTTCAAAGGATGAGGCAAGGGAATAGGAGTGATGTGGAGCAGGTGACCAAAACCGCTGTGCTAAGGCAGAGACACTGACCAGAAATCACTGAATAAGATGAGCCTGAAAGGAAGCTCAGGCACATTTTTGAGTCTCCTGTGCTACCAGGGCTTCCATACTTTCTTTTGGAGCTTAAAAAGCTGCCACACTTCCTCCCTTCTTTCCTTCTGTAGCCCAGACTTCAGTGCTGTCCCACCACAGCTGAAACTACTCTCTTGCAGCATTGTGGCATCAAGACCGCAGCAGGATCTGGGGCTTCAATGTCTTGCCAGCTGTCCTTGGAAAAGGGAATAGATTTTAAAGCTGTGAATATTTAGGTGTACTATCTGATTGCAAAGACAGCCAGACATGTGAAGGGAGGGAAAGACTGGATCATGCCTATTCCAGACTTCTGAAAGTAGCAGAGAAAGAATATGCTGTTTTGGCTGCAGAGACCCTTAATAAGGGAGCAACCACAACAGCAAATCCAGTGTGTAAATTGAAGAGTTTGGCTTGGAGACAGGATTCAGGCAGCAACAAGCCTGCTAGGCTGACATCAGCATTACCCAGGCTTTACAAAACAGTCTGAGGGAAAGAAAGCAATTAAAAGATGTGGGTGCAACTGGATAATAAATAACTTAGAATGAAAATCAACATGGCATTTACCAGGCACTGCTCATATCCATGCAAACTTCTCGGTAAATAAAAGAAGATGTTTCTGTAGATCAAGCCTATGTGGTAGATCCTCACCCAGATACACACAGTGCATGAGAGACAACACAGCACAGGAAACAAGGACTCCAGTCAGAGAGGGTGAATTTTAGCAGGTGAACGAGCAATGAGAAAACAGGTGGCACTTAAATGAGAGACACTGGGCAGAGGGCAGATTTCTAGAAAAGTATCTCCCAGATTAGCTTTGGAATTAATACTTTGAGAAGGAGTTGACATAAAAACAGAAAGATACTGATGATGGAGAAAGAATTGAGAAAGACTGCCAGGCCAGGGAGAGACTGCAAGACCAACAGGGAAACTGAAGTTCATCCTGGATGAGGGGAGTGGAAATTTAATAGAATTTAATTTCACAAGGTTGGAATTCTGCAGCTTCTGCTACTTTGCTGCTGCAAGTGGCAGGAGGTCCCAGATGCATTAGTTCTGGGCCATCAGCTGCTAGTGAGACATTCATTAAAAAAAGCAAATGAAGCCCTGAAACAAATCAGGTGAGATATTTACCATCACAGCAAAAAAACCCATTATCCATATGGTATTATCCATAGCATTGGTGACCCTCACCTGCAGCACTGACAGCTCTGCTCTCCTGGGACCAAGGCAGATCCAGAGCTGCTGAGAAGGGCTGCCAGGTGACCAGGTGACCCCAGGACTTGCTGTGCCTTGGAAGGCTGCACGGGCTGGATGTGTCTATGAGCTGAGCCAGGATGCAACTGCCCCTTGAACAGGCCAGCAGAGAGGGATGGGAGGTGTTTCACATGCAGGACATCTTCATGCCCACTTGCTCAGGTGCCAGATAGGACGAAGTTTGGAAACCCCAGATCAGTAGGAGTCAGTGGCCGGGATGCAACAGGGGGAATCCTAACTCATTTGGGAGGATGAAGCTTTCAGGTATTTTCCAGGCTGGACCCTGGGGCCACAAGGAGCCAAAAACTCCACACATGGTCTCCAATATGAAGCACTGGAGAGGGTTAACACCTGGAGGAGATCCAGTGGTCTCCAGCCAAGGGAAGTGAAGAGACAGCACATGTACTTGCACATGAGCAGGCACCCCAGAGGGCCTGAGGAGCTAATCCTGACCCCACCACTGCCTCCCCGCTGCCGTCTTGCAGCCCCAGCTTTGCTTCCTGTTGTGTCTGTGCAAAACCTAAAAAAAGAGAAAAAAGTAATTGCGGTGCCTGAAATGATCAGTGTAAATTACAGCCTGCAAATGCCAGGGGGGCAGGGGAAGAGGTGCTTCTTTGTTCTGTAGGAAAAGTCAGTTCTCAGGGTAGACCCTCTTGGAAGGACATGTTCTCTCTCACACCAAAGAAAAATGAAATTGAAGGTGATATTTTTGATGGATTCTGACTTGAACAAAGGAAGAAGGACTGGTGACAGGAGCTGTCTGCCTGGCACATCTGGTGTGTGTGCAGCTGAACTGCATACATGGAAGAAGCAAGAGTGCACAGTGGGAAACAAATAACTGCATTACCAGAAGGGTAAACAACACCCAGAGCTCTATGGTGTACAGGGATTAGCACTTGTTTTAAGTCAGTCACTGAAAGAGCCAGAAATTAGGGCCTGGATCTCCTCATGGGCACAGTAATGCCTTCCCCATGTCTTGCTGACTCCTCTCCAGGACCTGCCAGGGACAATGAGTGAGTGCTTCAGCCACAGCAGTGATGGCTCACTCACCCCTGACCACAGAGATGCCGTTCCACAAAGACAGGCTCCTCACTACTGAAATAAGGCACCCATGAGACACAGAGAAGGATCCAGCCATAGAATTTCTGAGAGGATATTGTGACTGTGCTAGTCAAAAACAAACCCTAGCTGCAGCCACTGGCTGCTAAATCTGTCCAATTTTGATTTTAACATCAAAGCAGGACAAAAAAAAAGTTAAAAAAAAAAGAGAAAAAAGAAAATAGACCTTGGCAGCAGCAGTGACAGATCCAGACAGTTCTTGCAGTCTGAGCTCAGTTTTCCCTCCTGGTTTGACAGCAAAGACTGGGACGTGTAGCTAAACACCCAGACTGCATGAGGATGATCCAGGACATGGAGGCCAAGAAATCCCACATGAGAGCACCAGTGGAATGCCTGGACAGTGTTCAGTGGTCCACGTGAAGAGCCCTGCCTGGAAGGATCAGAGCTATAGGGTCAAACCATGCTGTCTCCAGAAAGCACTTTACTTCTAGGAAGCTCTGCCTTTTTTGCTTGGGCTTCTACTAGTGGAGACAATATTTCCTTAATTTCTGCCTAAGCATAAAGGCTGATTATTGTTTGTTGGTTTGTTTGTTTTTTTTTTAAAGACAGATACTTTTCAAAACAATGGTGATGTGAGAAACCAACACCAGAATCCCATAGAGAGTCACATACTGCCTTAACATTGTGGAAGGCAGAAACCTCTCTTTGACAGACAAGATGACCAAATAAGTGACCATTTGCTTTCTTACATCATACACTTGGCTCCAGCAATTCTGGTGTTCACAGAGCTAAGGGAGGACCTCTGGCAACTGTTCCTATTTTAATTTTTACTGAAAGGTTTTGATTTGGGAACGGGAATTTTTTGGCTCCAAAAGCAAATAAAATTTTTTGCTCCAAGAGGCAATCAAATCTCCTTAGATTCTTGTGACTGCTCATTTTTACTTCATCTAGAAAGTCAAGGATATAGACAACAGAGGCTTAATTAAAAAGCTTAAGAAATGAAAAGAAATCTAATAGAGCCACATGATTAATTTGATCAAATGCTTCTTTCAGCTTTGTGTATTCAGACACAACCACATCTGCTGGGGAGCTGCAAGTGTAAGGAGGTGTAAGTGGCTGGGCTCATCCAGGTATCTGCACCCAGAACACTCAGAGGGAGTGGGCAGCATCCATGTCCCATTCTGGCAGGTAACTGCCAGAGAACATACACAAGGAAGAATCTGGGGAGAGAAAACATGCCACAGCAGTATTCAGACAAGCACAAGCAATGACAAAAAGCAACCAGCCCCATGGAGAACAACCGGAAGAGATGATTCCTGGTCTTTTCCCTGGGTCTCTCCCAGGCACAGCACCACTCCCAAAGAAGAGGAGAGCTCAGCCATCAACCCATGACAGCCCCCACCTTGCACAGCTTCCATGTGGCAGCGAACAGATCCCTGCAGAGCAAATGCTGTACTTGACCTCTTTTGTTCATCCTGGGGCTGTGCCAGTGAGCGGTGAGCAGGAGGAGTGATGGAGGGGAGCTGGCATCAACTCACAAACACTGTAACTCCAGTATTTACAATACAAACACCCATTTCTTGTTCCAGACCAACATCCCCTGTAGCTCGGGAAATGCCCCTGTGGCCCTTCCCACCAATGCTTCTCTTCTCATGGTGCTTTTCTCCACAGTAATGCCTTGTTCGGCCTCTTCTGCCTCATGACAACGTCCTCTTGCAGAGGCTCCGCACTCACTCAGGTAACAGACTGACACCTAACACAGCCCCATGCAGTGTGGGCACAGGCAGACCCACCACTGGCCTCCTCCAGTGTTTTCCCTGTTGATGAACAAGCCAGCAATCTACAAGCCAAGCCATTCCTGACAGCCTGCCCTCAGCTCTGTGGGTCAAGCCTTGGAAAGAGCTGGCTGCTCTGCATGTCTCTCTGCTGAGGCACAGGCGGCACAGAGTCTGTTGGAGACGTTTGTCTCCACTCACTTGTTAGGGAACAGGAATAATTCTTCCCCTGCCAGCTCCCCTCCTGCTCCCTACAGCAGACTGACAACCTGGAGCATCCTAGGGAGCAGCAGGACCTTCCCATGCTTGCTCCAGAGCATTTTCAGACATTAGAGCAGACCCTAGGGCCAGGATGGTTGTACCCTTACAAGGATCCTGGAGCAGGTCCTCCCCAGATAACCCAGCCAGGCTAATGTAGCCTATCAAAAGGGCCGGACCTTTGTGATTCTGCTTCCCTGAGCAGATCAGCAGGCAGGCACATCCCTGTGCCCTGCAAAGCTATCACGTGATTCAGTGGCATTCCTCCTTGTCACCAGCTGAGCCACAACCCTCAGGCATTGGAATGACACCAGGAAGCTCAACTGTCCCTCTGAAACCATGGGGTAAGTGTCTTTTACCAGCACTGCACCCTAACTCTCAGGCTCAGAAAGTGCCTCAAGTAGCTTGTTTTTTGGGCCATACAACTCTATTTTGAAGCATAGCCAGCTCCTGGATGTTGTCAGCCTAGTTATCCCCATGGCAAAGGGGCTCCATTTGGTGGCTCCTAACTTCACAGTATTTCATTTAGCAGAAATTAAACCAAGCGACTTGAACCTGGCTGGGTCAGACAGAACTGAGTCCCAGGAACGTGGGGATGCTTGAAAGCTTAGCTCAGCCTTTTCTTCCCAGAGTTGCATATTTTCTCCCATCCCCCCTAGTTCTCCTGAAACAGCCAAAACAAATAGTTAAACCCACTCCCCCTAACCTCCCAGCACTTGGAAATAAAGATGCACTGGGAGGAGGTTACCCACAAAGCTAAGGGAAAAACCACAAGGAAAGCAGCTCAGGGCAAACCTGTGCGGGGCAAGACAGGGCGTGCACATGAGTAGGTTTACAGAGAGAACAGCTCACGTACAATGAGCTGCAGCAGGGGATGACAAATCTTCTCTCCCATGAGCTCACACAGGTGAACCCGCACATGTTTGCATATGGGAGAGGGTGGTTTTGCATCTCCACAGGCACCAGGGTCACTTAGAAGTGATGTTTTAGCCACAGGGATAAGTACCATTTCAGGGCAAGATGAGGGATGCGGTGCAGAAGAGGGATGAAGGCTGCACAATGTTCCACCATCTTCCTCTTCTTCAGTACCTAGCAATAACATGTCCCATTCCTGTGGAGGCAGTGGAGGAGTGCCACCAGTCTCTATCACACAGACCTTCCTCCCTGGACATCTCCCCTTTTTGTACAAATGACTCTTGTTTTTTGGGAAGCTGCTTAAGGCCAACTCCAGGTAGTCACAGATGGCTCCTGAAGACTGATGGGGCACCCCATTCTAGGACCCATTTTCATCCCATGTCTGTGCTGCTGGAGCACCCCAGTTCCCCCTTCCCAGCCACAGTCCTCAGAAGAGGCTCCACAGGCACTGAATCGAGGTGACACAGCTCACTTCTGAGAAGGCACAGCAGTACAAACCTCTTAGCCAAGAGGAAAGGAGCATGTTCCAAACTCCTTCCAGAAAATGCCTATGCTCCACAGCTACCATCCCCTGGGACAAACCGTTCTGCAGCATTCTTTGCCACAAACCACACAGTTCCTACACACATTCAGATGTGGAGGTATTGGGGATCCCTGGACCTCACCATTACCAGGTCTGCACGGACAAGATGTCCAAGACTGCACCCTTTGGGAAGGAGACAAAAGGAGGAGTCACCCCCTAAAAATAATACCCTTGTTTTCAGCAATCACCCCCTTGCAGCTTCTCCAGAGTGCCAGGGCTGTGTGGCACAACTGGGTGGTAACAGCAGCCAGGCTCCCTGGCACTGACAACAGCCTTCCTCCAGCCAAGAAACACACTCCAAGGAGGCGACAATGAGTCACTGCTTTACATGGGATAACTTGGGACTGCACCACCTTTCACAGGAAAAACCATTCACGCCTCCAGGGATGAGGCTGGCTGGAAGGCAGCAACACATGGGCAAGAGTGGGACAAGGAGTGTGACGTCTTCAGGAAATGTTAATGCAGGGTGTGGAAGAAGGTTCTGAGCTATTCTCTCTGGAAAGTGATGGATGGGAAGAGCCATGCAGAGGCGTGAGTACATGTCCTGCTCTCATTCAAGGTAACAAGACAGGTAACAGCCAGGCACGCCAGAAGCAGCAGTGGCTGTGGGGAATGTCTGGAGGTGGAAACACACAGCCTCAGGGAACTGAACTGGGACCAAAAATCCAAGCACACCTGCCTCCACTTGTGCCCAAGATCCCTGATATCTGTGCCCAGTCAGCACAGGATGTCAAGGATGCAGGCAGCATCCCTGTAAATGGGGCTCAAGGGACTGGAGCACCTCTGGCATGCTGCTTTGGGGGATGGAGAGGCAGCAGAGCTATATCACCTCTCTGTCTGATATTGGGGCACTTATCCCACTCACATATTGCAAATTACTCACAGCACAGGGCTCTCACACAGAAATCTGAGGGCTGACAGGCATAGGGAGAGCCCAGAAGCTCCAGGCACATTAAATGCACTCACATGGTTTCCAGCCTATGAGAGGCAGATGGATGATCCCTGCTTCCTCAGTCTGGGGTAGCAGTAACCTGTGCTTATGTCTGTCACCTACCCGCAACCATTTCCATGCTTGGTCACTCGTGCCAGATGAAATAAAACCGCAGACAGCAGATATGGGGCAGTGGCCAGCAAAATAAGGTGCCACTGGCACCAAGTGCCACCAGACTTCAGGTTTCTCCATCTGGATCCAGTTCATGACAGACACACTGACTTTCTTTGGAAAATGCCTCAGCCCAGCCCCTCAAGTGCTGTGGCAACCTTTGTGGGGCAGGCAATGCCCCGGCGTCAAGAATAGTGCAGACGCCTCCTGAACGGGTGCTGTTACAGGCAGCAGCCCCACTCACAGCTAACCTGATCCCCTTCCCAGCCACAGGCTCCTCATGGCTGTCCCCTTTGCCACCAACTTTTCAGCATGCTCTCTTTTAGCTTGAACATGTCCAGCCATGTTCCTTGCCAGGAGTCACACCTGAAGAGAGCCTTCTGACAGGTCACACATGGGGCTGGCACTGCAGAAACATGACAACTGGACCTTATTCCATATCACCACTCTCTCCTCCACTAAAAGGATCCAGGAACTGCCTCTCCAAGGGGCAACTTCTCCATTCCCACTCCCCAGGATCTGCACAGCTCAAGGCTGGAAACAGGACACTGGGTGAGATCAGCCCCTGCCACACCATGGCCTGCGTGTCCCATTCAGCACCACGTGGGCTGTGGGATGGGAGGCAGAGAGGCAGCAGTCCAATGTTCAGAGCTATTTGGGTTTTTCTCCAGACCAGGGGTCTCTGCTGAAAGTGCTCCAAAGAAACACAGCCAGAACTGCTGACAGTATAATCTCCACTGTCCATTTCTATTAATGCTCTTACAGGTTTAGCGGGAACTGGAAAGCTTGGAGCTGACTTTTCACAGGCCAAGGCATGCAAGAACTCCCAGATGAGCAGAGCCAGCGTGACCCTGAGTGCAGCCCCCACCAGCACCCTTAGGAGGGGCACTTCCCAGGAGGCCGCTGGAGCACTTGCCTGGCAAAAGAGACAATGGACCTGTGTGTGTTTTGCTGCTCGTGCCTGCCTGACAAACCCAGCCTTCATATTCGCAGTGCACACTCAGCACTCTGCAGCCAGCATAGGCTGAGGGATGATCCAGCGCTGAGGGGTTTGCAGCCAGCTCTGTCTCTCTGCCTTTCATCTGCTGTACACAAACCTCAAGCAGCAGCTGCAGAGGTAGCTGCGAGGTTTGAGGGGGTGTCATCAGATGGATGTTTTTTTAAGCTGCTACGAAAAGAACATTAAACTCCTGACGTGACATGGGGTCAGAACATCCTGCACTAGTTTAGATTTCTACTGCGTGTCACACACATTGGGCAGGAAAATAATTATCTTTCTAAGTTTATTTTTTTTACTTTCTTTTTTTTTTTTTTTTTCCTAAGAGGAGATTGCTCAGCTTTTAACTACCTGGAAGAGACTTCTGAAATCTGAAATCCCCGGTCTGTCCAGGCTTCAGCTAGATGCCTACTGCTTAGGGCATGCTGACTGTACCCAAGCCAGTTCAGGGACTGGCTGCCACTGGTCCCAGAAGTGACTGTGATTCAGAGATCTGGCTTCTGGACATGCTTTAAAACCACTTTTGCATTACTCTTGATGTTCAAGATCCTGGAAGGCTTGCTTAGGAAGAAGTCATTGCCATTAGGAAGATATTAAAATTACATTAAGAACCTCTTCATTTTCTGTAAAGATTCATGAACACTCTTTCCTCTTCTGGCTCCTGCTTTCTTGTACAACTTACTTTGCCTTTATGTTTCTAAAGATAATTTTTCTTTATTTCTCACCAATGACACCTCTTGGACCATCACAGTGCTACCAGCCATAGCCAGGCACAGGGGCTGGCACAGCTGGGCCTTGGCTGCGTGGCTCCATTCTCCCCAGAGGTGGGGATGGCTCAGGCTCTGTTGTTCAAGGAAGGCTGCCTTATTCCCATTTAGTCGAGTCAGGGATCAGCCAGGGAAACTCTAATCAAGTGATGGAAAATGGTGACAGTTACAGGATTAGTTCACAATAAATCATGCAGAAAGGGAAAGAAGGAATCCAGCTGCTTCAAGGAGCTTGCCAAATGCACCACATCATCTGTGGGGATCATATTAGGAACACAGACAATAGCAGCTGGTCTGGACACTCTGCCCCATGCAGTGGTTCTTCCTAAACCTCCATGTCTCCTCAGCAGCAGGAGGCTCTGGTCACCTGGTACCAGCCTGAGGCAGATGCCAGGAAGGTTTAATAGAAAGATCATAGGAATTTGAGGTGGAGGGATGTATTTTGCTGGGGCAATGTCCCTAGGTCTCTGTTGTCACAAGACTGCAATTAAGATCTTTGTAGGAAACAGAAAATTAACAATATCTAGCAGGAATGTGGCCTTTGTGAGCAAATAAAGTATTTGTGTGTAAGTACCATGCAATCTTCTGTTTCCAAATGGTTAATTCCTCCTGTAAGCCAAGCTAGAAGTTTTCCAAGAGCAATTTCTCTTCCCCATTATGCCTGTCGTTCTCCAGGCCAGTTGGCTGCTTGCATTTATAATACAAGCCTGAACTGCCAGCATTTCCATTCCTTGTCAATAAACTCCTCCTTTGCAGCCTGCTGCCCAAAGAAACTGCAGAAGAAGGGCTTGCACCAGCAGTGCCAAGGCAGGGGCTGATTTTCCCTGGGCAAGGCTGCATGTGGTGTCCGTAGCCCTGCAGTCCTTACCTCCGGGCAGGCTCAGGCAGCCCACAGCTGCTCACACAGCACCATGGAGCTGCCAAGCCAAGAGACCATCTGCACCAGCCTGCTGCCTACTGCTCAGCTGCTGAGGCTACGGCAGGCCAGCATGCAGGGGACCAGGCTGGGCTTGTTAAAAAACCTGCCTGCACTCAGGTCTGGTTTGGGCAGATGCTGTTTGTGCCCTCTGCACAGAGGCCACCTGCATAGGCACAACAAAGAGGAGCCTCATGTCAGATGGCTCATCTTGCCTGCCGAATATGTTTCAAGCCATGTTCTCAGCTCTGTGTGTCTGGGATTGATGAAAGCCTCAGCAAGCTAATCTGGAAAAATCCGCACACTCAGCAAACTCTTCCCAGCGCAGCACCCTGCACACAGCCATCCCTCCCCAGGGTTTGCTTCATGGCTCTCATCCCTCTGCTCCCAGCAGAGGCAGCTGAGCAGCTGTGTCCTGCCTTTCTAAATGGCACAGGTCATTAGCTGGTGAGACTCTGTGTCACAAGATACACAAGAGGCTTTACAAACAGTTGAAAAGATGCACGAGCTCACAGAGGAGGAGAGGAGCGAATTACAGCCTGCTGGAGACTAGGGAGAACCATCTCTGAGAACCATCTCCAGCACATACAGTCCCACCACACAGTCCCTTGTGCCTACTTCTGCTGCATTTAGTAATAACCACTGCCTGGGGCCACCAAAGAGCCCTGTGTCCCCAGACAGCATGTTCAGCAGAGGACACAAACATCTCCAGTGCCATCGCAGCTCTGAGGCACAACAGATCCAGCATCACTGGTAGCTGCTTGTCTGGGCAGCTGCTGGATTTAACCCTTCCCGAGAGTGGCTGCTGCCTCTGGGGACATCTCTCTCCTTTTCACAGGGAGTGAGCAAGCTCTGATGGGAACCTCGGGAAGAAGGGGACTGGAAGGCTTGTGTCTACACCACCCAGCAGCAGCTGTGGGCTACTGATACAAAACTCCACCAGCATTAAATCAGCCTTGTTTGGGTCTCGCAGTGTCTGTGTCTGCTGATCCTGTTAAGCTAAAGGGAAATCAATCTCCCTGATACTCCCAGGAATAAACTTGGAAAGCACCCAGCTGTGAATATGCACCCTTGCCAAAAGGAAGGGCCTGGCTCTTTAGATACGTGCAGGACTGAACTCGCTGCCTTCTCCTGCCATGGGGAAATCTGCCTGTGCAGAGACGCTCCTGTGGCAGGCAGAGCCACACGCTTGCAGGGCAACATAGTACAAATGGGGGTGGGGAACTGCTAAGGAGCTTCTGACCTCCAATTAGTTTGTGCTGATTCCTCAGGTCCCTGCTTTGAAGAAAGCCCCTGGGAACAGGCAAGGCAGCCCCAGAGACAACACACTCAGCAGTTCCAAACAAACATCACCTTTGAACCTCATGTCGATATTACCCATCTTCCTGCGAGGTCAGTGAGGCAACATCTGCCTTGGATTGGGTTCCACATTAGCAGTGAGGCTGCAAACTTCTAGAGAGAGAGAGAGCACTGCAAGAGATGCCTCAAATGTGCTGCTGGTCTCTCCCTAGAAGAGCTGGGAATGCAGCCAGGAGATGGAGGGCTATAAATCAAGTGACAGTTACAAGGAGAAGGAAAAGCTGCGAACACTTTGTGACTAGAGGCCCTCCATATCACAGGTGACAAGCTGATGGGAAGGGACCTACAGGCCCTGTGCACTGCTGTGAAGATCCAAAACATTAAATGGCACATCTCCTTGCACCAAGAGATGCCAGCATTGCCCATCTGCCATGCCCAGGCTAGAGGCTTCCTCATCTGTCACTTGAGCCACTGCAGAGGCAGCAACACCTTCAGAGACACTCTTTGGGCAGAAAATAGCTTCAAGTCCAGTTGGATACTTCTCTGAGGGAGTCTGTGAAAATTAAGTCCAACTGTAAAAAAGCTAGGTCTCACCAGAATCAGGGGCTTCTTCAGCACAGCAGGTCTCAGCACCCGTGCTCAGCCTGGTTTGTGTACACAGCCACGTAACAGACTCACCCAAGCACAACACCACACACAGACCCAGGGCACTGTGGTTTGCAGCATTTCACAGCTGCCAAAACAGCCCCACAGTGTGACACCACCCTGAGGGGTCAGGTGACAGGGTTTGGTGACAGTGAGCAGGGATGCAGCACTGCTGGGAGCACTGAGCACCTTTGCCATTCATTGCTCCAGCATATCAGGGACCACTGGCAAGCTGGAGGGAAGGCAGGACATGCCAACAGACAGGGAGGCAACTAGGACTCAAAAGAGCCAGGCTGGGGCTGTCGACAGGGCTAGGGGTGGCTGGTGCTTGAAGAGTCCTGCTGTAGGTCAGGAAGCTCTCATAGGGAAGGACCTGAGGTGGCATGGGAAAGCATGTTCAATCGAGACAGAAAAATCAGCAGACACTGAATCCACACACACTCACACCCTCAAAACCAGGTTTTCAACCATTTCCAACACCAAATGTGAGGTGATTGTCCTCTCAGCACAGAGCTGCCGGAGGATGTGGGTTATGTGGCCAGGCTCTCCTGCACTGGTAGACAGTGATGAGCCACCTCAGCTGTGGATGTAGCTGCTGAACCCTAGGGTGGCGGAGTTGCTGGAGTCCTAACCAGTGAGGAGAAACCCTGCTTTCTTCTCCCAGGAAAGACCAACTCCAAGCCCTTCCCAGCCAAATTCCCATCAGTCCGCCTGCCCATAAATTTACAACTATTTATTTAGTCAAACCTCATCCAGATAGTAAGAGCTCAGGGGCACCATGGGGTGCAGGCAAAGCAGCCAGCCTCTTCCTCCAAGAGGCTGCAGGAATTCCCCACTGGCTGGTTCAAGGCTGGATACCTCCATGCCCTGAAGCTAAACGTGTTCAGTGCCACCCCAGCAAGCTAAAGGGAGTAGACTTGCGCAAGGATCTCTGAGGCAAGAATCATGTTGTCTAGAAAAAAAATTCAGGCAGATCTTTGCCTCTGAGACTTCAAAAGGCAGGAGGTGGAAAGGGTTATAGGACAGGGACCTTCAACAAGCCTATAGACCCCAGACATCCCAGTAAGGGCTGCTGCAAAGGGTCTGGGAAAAAGTGAAACTTGCCTGGTAGCATTCAATGGCATTCAATTCAATTCAATGGAAGAGAGCTCAGTTTCCCTCCTACTTGCCCTCTCCCTGTTCACCAGAAGCCAGCATAAAGATGTCCCCACATCCACAGCTCCTGCCAGGCTGGCAGGTCAGAAGGACAGTCACACCAGGTCCAAGATAGAGCTCCGATGGCATGGCTGTTGCCCTGATCCCATGTGGTGCCCTCTCACAGCCTTTCCTCAGCTTTTCAGACTTTTTCTGCTTTTTCTGACTGTGGACTGAAAATCCACATTTTAGGCAGCTGCCCAGGGCAAGTCACAGCAATATGTGGGGCTGATGCAGAGACCAATTTGCCAGCAGCAGGGGAGCGTGTGCACAGGGCAGGGTGTGTGTGCTTGCTTTTTGCAATCGCTGTCCTGTTGGAGGGGCTCACACTGAAAGCACACCTGGGGCACTACTGAGCTCTGACAGATTCAGCCCAGCAAGAGGGGAGCAGAGATTTGTGGGCTGTGAAGCAGTGGGGTGACAGCTCAGGATGTCGGTCACTGCAGGTTCCTCTGGCTACTGGGTGTCCTGGGCTTGCTTTCCATGCAGAAGGGAACTGGCAGTGGGGGCTGCTGGAACCACCCATGCTGCCTCCTGCAGAGTCCAGCTGGTGCTGCTGCAGCCCCTGTCTGCTGAGCAGCCAGCACACCAGGGCTCCTGACAGCATGAGCCTGGCAGTGGCAGTGTTGGTATCATTTGTGTACAGGACCCAAGTCACACAGAGCCATTTCTCACACTGTGTCGTCTGGCTCCTCTTCTCTTCTCTTCTCTTCTCTTCTCTTCCCTTCCCTTCCCTTCCCTTCCCTGTCCCCATGCACACCAGGTGTCCCTCAGAGCATCATGCTCTCCTTCCAACACAATGAATGAAGCATCATCTCTGCTCCCCAGCTCATTAAACTGTAAGAGAAACCAAATAAGCCCCATGGCCCGGTGCTATTTCCTGCACTCGGTGATCTCTTGTGAAGGACGTGCAGGAAGAGTTTATCGAAGCAGTGGCCACTCAGCTCCAGGGGATACAGAGAAACTCTTTCTTCCCACCTTTGCCCACGTAAGGCTTTGACTTAAGACTGAAATTTTGGCTTCCCAGTGGAAGCCACAGGCAATTGGAAAATGGAGAACGGAGCAAGGAGACATTTGGAGGTTGAACCCTATTGATCAGAGCTCTAGAACTGACTTTAATGGGTAATTTAGTAGAATGACAATATGGGCAACAAAATTGCAACAGCAAAAACTGGCACAGCCAGAATAAACCACAACAGCCAGCCATGAAGCAAGGATCCTGTATCTGGATATGAGCATCAGCGATGGGGGACAACCTCATGGGGCAGCAGCATATACAGGAGCATTTGGCAATATCTCCCACCATCCAGCCCTGCTGGGAGGATTTTACTGCCAAGGGGAGGGGGGGCGTTGCATTTGAAGAACGGAAAAATTAAAAGATCTGTGTGAATCAGTGGGGAAATTGCAGAGAGCTTGTGGTTGAATACAGACTTGTCCCATAGCTGCAGACCCAGAGAGGAGACAGAGACAAGGTGTCCCAGTTTACAGCACTGCAAGCTCTGCACATAGAGGTGCATGTATGGGAGAGAGCAGAGTGGTCTGAACTGGGCAGCAGAGCCTGGGAATGTGGGGTTCAACTCCCCATTGACGTCACTCTCCTCCATCCATGAAGAATTTTACTGGGGGAAAAAAGTACCTCCAGCTCCTAGGGTACATCCATTTGTCCCTGTTTTCACTCTCAGTGCAAGCTGTGCTGTGCAGGCAGGACCAAAGCACAGTGGTGTTAAACCCAGGCCTTTCAGGCCACCAAAGCTGCTCAGTGAGATGCTTCCCCCCCTCTCAGACTGCTAGTAGTCCTTAACTGGCCTTGAACAAGGAAAGTTTTGGGCTTTTGCCCAGCTGTGGCTCAAAGCAAAACATCCTCCCTTGGCCCCTCAGAAGTTTTTAGGGAGTTATGCTCTTCTTTGGGTACTCAGCTCCAAGAAGAAGTACTGGGAGTTAAGTACCTAATACCTTTGTAGTTCTTTCGCTTCTGATATCGAGTCCTGGGAAAGACAGCTGTGTTTGCACTGGAATTAAGATGGAAGGCTTGTCATGCTCTCCATTCAAATGCCTTGGGAAGTGAGGACCAAGAAAGAAAACCCAGCACATAACATATTCCAACACCCCCAGGAGAGCCCTTGTCACTGCACAACACTCATCTCCCAGCCTCAAACCTCAACGACCTGCATCAGCACAGGCAAAAGTCCTACTGGTGATGTTTTTGTGGAGTTCTTATTGCAGGATACTGGAGTTTTGTGGGTGGGGACAAAACGCAGGTGCACCATGCTGCCAGAGAGAAACAGCCAGACTGAGATGCCAGAGGAATGTGGGGCCAGGAGAGGCTGGATCCAGCCAGCAGAGCCACTGGAGATGAATCTCTCCTGTGGGGACAGAGTTAACTCTGGCTGTGCTAAACCCACTCCTTTCCCCTCCAAAACCTCTTGCACGTATCAGAGATTCTCAGGAAACTGTATAAAGCCAAGAAGGACTAGAGAAAGCATTCCTCATGAAAAGCCTGGCCCTCGGGAGCAGATGGGCTTCATTACTGTCCTGCTCTCAGCACCACACTGGGTGGATTTTTCTACCCCGACAGGTCACGGATGGAGCATTTCACATGTTTTCCAAACACAGCAGATCTGAGGGCTTCCAGCTTGTGTTTGCCAACATCCTGGCTGACAAACATTTCTGTACCTTGAGTACTGGCTCCTCAAAAAGAAGGGGCTGCATCCTGGGCATCACAACACTGTGACTGGAAAAATGAGCTGGGCAAAACTGCCCCATGACCAAAACAAAGAAAAGAAAATCAACACCATCTGAGGGTGTCTTAGATTTTTCATCCCTGCCTGTGCTTGAAGCCTTAGCCAGGGTAAGAGCAGCATCACCCTCCTTATCTGGAAGGCTGAGGACATGTGTCAGCCAGCTGCAGGCATGACCCAGGCTCAGAGCATTCACTGGCCAAACCGCGCGCATGTCCCAAGGCAGCGGCTGAATTTCACCCTCCAAATACCTTTAAACAATGGAGAGGAACTGAGGCCTAAAATAAGCTCTTTCCTGTTCTGAAAAAAAAAAAAATCCCTGGTTTGCAAAGGTCTGCTAATATTTAAGTGTGTATTTATCTCCATTCATGCCAGGTCTAAGTGCACTTGTAGGTTCAGGGACTACGGCTCTGTGGGTCAAATCACTCATCAACTCTATAACATCTAATAATTTGTAGCCCCTGAAGGAACCAATCTTTAGGCACAGAGATGGAGCTGACTGAGATAAATAAATCTGGAGCAATGAGAAGCAAGAGTTTCTCCAAGACCTGCTAGTGCTGAGGAGTGCTGGGCTGGGCAACTGAAACCACCTGAGAATTAGCAGAGAGTGGTGGCAGTGGTGTCTTCCATATCCACCTAGGCACATCAGAGGGCTAAGAAACACACAAAAACGGTGAGGCAGTTTCCTACCTGTGGTATCTCTGACTTGTGTTGATGTAGCTTCTGGCATTGCTGCTCATCCTCCTCCTGCAACACCACAACCCTTCTCTCTCAGGCTGATGACAGGGTACCTCCACCCCAGGAGTGGTTGGAGAAGGCTTTGCTCTATCAGTGCCCAGAGGAGATCCAACTGGTTGATACAGGGGCAGATAAGGACAGAGAGAGGGCTCTTGCTGCTTTCTTACTTGGAAAGCTTTCTGAAACAGTATCACAACCTTGGCACTTCTGGTATTTCACGTTGTGAGAGTCAGACCAAAGACTGAGTACGTCTCACCTGCAAAGCCCCATGAGATCCAACAGCTCGTGCTGTTATGAAGCAACACAGGGAGTGCAGAAGCCAGCATTGAGCAAGTGCTGCTAAAAAGACCTAAGAAACAACAGCTGGATGCTGCAGATGGACAGAACCAGAGTAGAAATAAAGGAGCACTTTGAGAGCTTTTCCTTCTTTCTTATTGGAGAAAATCTGCCAGTTGTCTGGATGTCAGTACAATTTGCCTACTCAGGGTTGCCCCAAAGACAAACCATTGGGGTGTCCCCAGAGCACTGGCCTGCAGAAGCCTCAGACCCAGATGAACACAGGGCCTTAGGACCTGCCACTCACCTCCCTCTACCTCCTTCCCGTGTTCCCCCTTCCCTCTATCCCACTAGCAGAAGCATCCCATCTCCCCCACTGTTGCTAAAATCAGTGCGGCCCCCCTGAGAACAGCAGTGACCAAAGCTCTGACGTAGATAAGGAATGGCAGCCTCCAGTATCTCCAGCTGTGCCAGCCTAGATGTGCCGCCAGCTAGAGATGAAACACCAGCTTGGGGGCCCCGCTACGTATTCTCACCTTTGTGCAGAAACTGCACAGCGTGAACAGGTCAGCACAGCAAATGGTGCGCTATTCCTGCAGGAACAGCAAAGGAACATCAGCTCAGAAGATGGATGACAATCATGCTGAGGCCAGACAGGATCTCCTGGATGGCTGTGGGGTGACACCAGTACAGCCAGGGCCTCCTGATGGCCCTCATCACTCCCTGAACCCAGCTGAGATGGCATAAGGTTTGCCTGGGAGGTGAGCAGACCTGCCCATGCAACCAGCCCAGGTGCAGGAGGTGTTGAAAGGTGACTGCTCCAGGTAAATCCTGGAACTACCCACTGTGGCAGGGTTTGGAAAGTCCAGTGGCCAAGTGTGCTCAGCACCACTTCAATACCTTCCTGCAACACAGACATCCTGCCCTTGGTCACGTATCTGTAAGCCTGGAGCGGGACAGCTGATGGCCAACAGGACAGACATCACTGACTCGAAGCGAGCAAGAGACAGTCCATGGCACAGCTGCACCCCAGGGCCAGGAGGGAGCTGGGACTACAGCCCCCGTGTCTGCTCACTGATACAGCCAGCAGGAAGGAAAGGCAACAAAAAACAACCAGGGCCACAAAGTCAGGGCACACTCAAGCCCATCTCCCCATGGAGCACTGAGACCTGTCCCACCTCTTTGGCAAACACACCAAGCCCATTCTTGCCTTCAGGAGGTACAACTGGCAATTCTGCCACTGACTTCAGTACAAACAAATTCAGCCCACCACCAAAATGACCAACTCAGCGGCATTTAGGAGCAGAGTTATTTCAGCCCAGGCTGGTGTGTGGGTGTTCCTGAGGCAGAATAAGAAAGCCTTATTCCAGCACAGCCATGGAGCGCAGTGCAAACCACTCCAGCGCACAACTGTCCAGATGAAGTTGTAAGTAGGCAATGAAAACAGAGCAGTTAATTCCCGCTCCCTGAGCTGAGTGACGCCTTAGCACTCTCAGGCTTAAAGGTTTCCAGGTATATCATCTTTTTTCTCATGTTTTATTCCTTGTCCTGGTCACAGGAAGGTTTGGTCTCTATGTGCCATTAGCAAGGATTAATTCAGCATGTTCCATATAAAGGACTGTGGGTGGCTCAGGGAAGGTAACCTGCTCAATCCTGCTAATGATGGAGAAAGGATCTGACTGCTCCTGGGGGAAACTCCTAGCTTTGCAGCTTTTTTTTCTAGCATTTTTCTTCATTATTGTATAAAAACCAAATGACACCAGACAACTAAAACTCCAAATACCCCCAGGCAGCCATCACTTTAAAGATGACATTTTCATTTGCAAATTGTTTACCTATTATTGTAACTTGTAACTTCTAAAATTCAAGTAATTGGCCTCAGTTTGTTTTCCTTTGGGATGAAAAATGAAGCAATCTTTAGCTTGCTTCTTTTCTGTATACGGTGATGACCTTTCCTCTGCTAGTGTGAGTTTCTCACTGATCTGAAAAGGAAAAGCTGTAAACTGCAAAAATAATAAGGGAAAGAAATGGCACAAAAATGAAGGCTGGACTCAGGGAGACAATTGTGTAGCTAGAAAATAATCTGATGTTAGAGAACATGAATATTGCTTTAACTCACCTTTTTTTGGAACCTAAAGGGGCAAATCCGCAGAGGGCATCCACCATCCTCACAAATGGGTTCCTACTGAGTGACAAACATTACCTGGCTGCACTAGCTGGAGATCCCTACCTCAGACCTATCACCATCTATGGGAACTTTCAGAAATCACACTTGCCCCATGTGAAAGAATAGATTTGCAGGGCAGTGCATTTCCTAAAGCCTCAGCTGGCCAGCACCAAATTCCCTCCAACCCCTCGTGAGACACCACTACCATTACCATCACCTGGTTTGCTCTGACCTCATGGGAACTCTGTATGAAACTGTTGACATCGGGTAAGGAATTAAAGTCAACTAAGCACAGAAAGTTCTGCTGACTCAGACCAGCGGAATCTCTTTTTTGAAAACCAGAGCCCTGAAAAGAGATATGTTTTCCAGTCAGATGCTAGAAAGTGTATCCAGTGTAGAACACAATCATCTCTTCATTAGCACCCCTGGTGATTAAAGATGATTAAGTGCTGCACTTTTTACTGAGCAGCCCCAATACTAAAGTAAGATGCATAAATCCTTTCCTTAAAAAAAGAAAAAATTACCAAGGAATACAATACTGGTTATCGTCTTCTGGGTTTTCTGAATTCACCTGACAAACTTCAGATGCTCATCTAGAAATAACAAATGCTCACTGAAACCCAACTCTTTTTCAATCTTATTCAGCCAATAAGCTATGCCTTTTTTTACTTTTAGGAAAAAAAAAACACATTAAAGTAATGGAGCAGTCCCTATAAAAGGAAAATCACATTTCATTTAGTCCACACTAATAAAATTCCATTAACGTTTCAGTCAAGTCAGTCTTCTGAATTTTAAGATGTAGCTCTAAAGGCCCCATTGATGGATTGCTGCTGTACTCAGAAAACATTAGTACATTGTTAAAACGGCAGGAATTACCCAATAACGTCTGTTAGGAAAGAGGAACTAATTTCCCCAAAGGAGCAGAAAAAGGCAGGGAAATAAATTACCCCCCTCAGTACAAAACGGTTTAGATTTTAGTTCAGAATTGTTTCCCAGCTCGAAAGAAATTTCTAAGAGCACACACTAGATAAGTCCCTTGAGCCATTCAAACAAATTCCCCAGGAATTTTAGTGACCGCGGGTGTAAATCGGCACTTGCGGGACAGAGCAGCTCCCTTTTCCCGTCCCGACCCCGGGACGGCTGCACGAAACTGCGCACAATTCCCTGATCGCACAGAGCACTGTTTCATGCCCCGCAGGGACACGGAACGGGACAGCCACCCGAGGGAAGGCGGCTTTAGCAGGGAGACGCGGGTCCCACCGCCGAGCAGCGGCGCCGGGACGAGAACGCCGCTCACGCCGCGGGCGAGCGCAGCGCCCAAGTTCGATGGGCTCAGCCGAGGGATGTGCAACCCCGGCGAGTTCACCGGCGGACACAACTTCAGCTCGCCGGGGACACCCGAGGGGCTGCGGGAGCCAGGAAGGGGCTGCCCGCCGTGCCTCGCTCCCCGCTCCGCCCGCCCGCTCCCGCCGGGGAACCCTCCGAGAGCGTGGCGCCCGCGGACCCACCTGGGATGAGGCTGCTCTGGAAGTAGAAGAGGACGAGCAGGACCGAGC
>VZTN01011681.1:71293-132121 GCA_013400515.1 Erpornis zantholeuca
GCGCGGGGCCGGGGGGGTTTCCTCGCCCGGTGCCGTGTCCGCGCTCTGCCGGCGCTCGGGAGTGCGCGCTTCTCTGCCCAGCTCCCGTCACGGCTTTAGGACTCCCCGAGGGGAAAAGGGAGTCGCTGATGGGCTGGCAGGGTCGGGAGTTTCCTGATGACTTTCCTCTGCACGGTCAGTGCATCGGAAGCATCACAAAGTTTCGTGGCCTTAAAATACACGTGGCCTTAAAATACACCTCTTTTTTTTTTTTTTTTTTAATGTTCTTTTGTCTACCCCGGGCCCTGCAGACTTTTACTGAAACCAGTAATGCTTCTGACTAATTCCACCTCAAGCAATAAACTTCTGTAGAAGGAGGACATAATTTTCTACTACTCTTGGCATGCTTTTGGAAAGTGAGAGCGCAAAGTTTCTTACTACATCCTCTATCCCCCAGGCTCTGTAATCACAGGCAGAACCAGCCCGGAGCTCCTGTTGCCCCAGTTTAGAAATAGCTGCAGTGTTCTTCACCCAGCTCTGTAAAACACTTGAGATCTACTCAAAGGCCACCTGCCAAATTAGCCAGGCCGAGAGCTGGATTCCGCTGACAACACTTGTTCCGCACTTCTCTTCAGCCTCAACACACCTAGTTTTAAGAAAAAGAGGACAGCTCAAGGAGGAGCCACTGGGAATGACAAAGAAAGCCTGGGTATGTGCACATGCTGGGCTTCATTTTGCCATCATTTAGGGCAGAGGAAAGCAGGAGGAAAATCTCATTGTAGTGAAGGAAGCTGGAATGAAAAAAGAACACACAAAGCATTTTGCAGTCTGTGTTGGGCTATGACCATGGAATTAGACAGCTCTTGGAAGTCCCTGTTGGATGGTCTAGAGAGGGGCAATAGAAATGAGACCTATGTGGACTCAGCTGCAAATGCACCCTTTTTCAAAGGACAAACCCCTTTTAGAAGGACAAGCACATTTTCCAGAAGAAGAGGTATATTATGGTAAGAGCTGATTGCTGGCAGTGGCACCAGCTGTTGGGAGGTCAGGCTTTTGCTGTTGCCTATCCCTGTGGTATGACAGACCTTCCTGGTCACACAGGTTGCTCTCTTGTACCATCCCACTTCCCCTGCAGCCCCATCACTCAGAAAACAGCAACCCCAGCCCGTTGAGGCAGACAACAGTGGCTGGTGCTTGCTTGAGAAGAAAGGTCACCCCAGATATGCAGAAGGGCACAAAATTAAGATGTCAGAGTCCCAGATTATTATCCCAAACCTATTTCTAATGGAATAATCAGATTTAGTCTGCATTGGAGAACCCCTTCTCTCCCTCCCAAGGCACCACTGGTGGCCAGAGAACAGCAGATGTACAAAGCATCTGAAAATACATGAAAAATACAAGTGCTCAGTTGTATGAAAATACAACTCTGAAATGAATGTGGCACACACTGATCCCCGGTGTCTTAATCTGGTGCTTTGCCAGGTTAATTGGAAGAACTGAGAAATTAATATTTGCTGTAGAATGGCAATGACTCCTTCCCTGACAGGCTGTGAACTCCTCGTGGAGGGGCCACCCTGCTCCCTGTCTCCCCAGTGCCCCCACCATGGGGTTCAGACCACGGCTGTTAAAACAATACTGATAACCAAAAATAATGATCAAAAGGTACTAAAAACATGCTGTGGAGAGAAATTATTTGTTACTGCCAAGGTCTGAACTGCAGCTGACTTGTAGGTGAAGAGGAAGTGCTGTTTGCCTGCAGAATGATGCTGTGCCTTTGATGCAGTGCATGCTTGATTCCCTCCTTGCTCATTAGTAGTGCTCATTACTGTCTTCTCAGCAGGTTTCTCCCACTTGCTTTGCTTTTTCCCAGGACCTTGGTGCCACTGAGTGAGATTAACCCCGAGCTTTGGTGTGATGACCATGTTGAATAGAAATTAAACAGCGTCTAGTTTCTGCTGGAAACTGAGGAATCTGTTGTACTCCTCTCCGAGGCCTGGTTGTCCAGCCACTGCGAAAAAGGGCCTTTCTAGGCCTATTTTGACTTTGCACCCAGTTGTTTAATTCTGGAGCCACAGAAGCAGTTTCCTCTGGCCTCCTGCCGGTGAGACTCCCATCTGCTGGTGGTCCTGGTGCACTGACTGTGCTGCCACTGCCTCGGGTGTCACCAAGGGCAGAGCTGCAGGGAATGACACCGGTGCAGCACAGGCTTTCCTCAGAGACCAACAGCTGGAAGGTGCTCCAGAGATGACCACGGGTCATCTCCTCTCTGTTTCCTAAGAACCTGCTTCTGGGATTTCCATGGGACTCAGTGTATCCTGATACTCAATGCTGTGTTTTAAATTTTATGGCATCACTCTAATGTGCTGGCTGAGAGGGACCTTGCAAAGCCTTAGCCCATCCCCTGCTTGAGCTTGTTCTGGAAGTTTCCCCAGGATGGACACCTAAGATCTTGCCAAGCAATCCTTTCCAAGTTACAAAACCACAAAAATTTTCCTAACACCTTATCTGAATCATCCTTGTCAAAACTGGGACCCATGACATTTTGCCGTGAAAGATAAGCAGAGTGCCAGGTTCTGTCACTTTTTTGTATTAAAAGGAAAGGTCACTGCTGCTGATAGCACTGAGCTGGAATATTGTCTTTCTCAAGCAGTGCATTGATTTTCCATAATCTCCTGTAGCCCTTGTCACCTGCAGAATGTGACTTTTCAAATATTATTTCATAAATGCACTAGTGTTTATGTTCACTTTGCGCTGATATACAAAAGCCTTAATTCACAGCAGCAGAGAACCATGCTGGCATGGGCCTTTTACCATTGAGTGCTGAACGAAATATCAGCAAGGTCAGTATATAAAAGACACAGGCTGGATAAAAGGTTAAAATAACATTAAATACCTCTGGAGAGGTAACTGGAAATTGCTATTTACATAGAACATAACAAGATGTTTTGTGTATCTTTTTAAAATCTAAGGCCAGATTTTGCCACTTATTCATACCAAAAAGCACTGACGCCTTGAGAAATCTCCTTGGTCTCAGAAGGACAAGGCAGGGAAACACCAGGAAGCAATCCCAAAGACATTCCACACCATGTGGAATCCCACTGATTTGGTGGGTATGAGAGTGTACATTGCCTAAAGTTAATCAGGTTCTTATGCCTCATCAGAAAAAAAGCACTAAGGGTTAGAATAGTGCACATGGCATCTGTTTCTGAGTAACCTGGCTAATTCTACAGCTTGTCAACCTTTCTGTTTCCCCCTCACCACCTGAAAAATAAAAATGTAATGACTTCCCAGGGATCCTTTTACGATTATCTCCCGATCTCCTTGGAAATCTTCCTGGAGACCAAGGAACTAAAAACTGGGCTGTCTTTTCTCATTTTGACATGCTGGCCTCTGTCAAAATATATTTCAAGGAAACATACCTTTAACTTTCTTTCTGCCACAATTTAAAAATGAAATAAAATAAAACAAAACCCAGCAGCTGTTTTCTTTTAAAAGCACCAGTGGTAATGGAAGCAAACCAAATTACAGGCTCTAAGGACAACTCTCTGGAAATGCTGTTGGTAGGATGGAAATTCCCATCAATCTTTTTATTCAGTGGTGGCAGCTAAGGGACTATATTGTCTTTTGTACCAGGCATTTATATTTCATTAGTTTATATACTGTTCCCAGATGGGAGCTTGCTCTCTGCTGATGTCTGATTGAGAGGCTCACCTGAGGAAGGGATATGATTTACAGATGCACACTGGAAAGCCAGTTGACCTTGGCATGACGATGGGAGTTGTGCAATTCCTTCAGCAGCAGAAGCAGCAAACCTGTCAAGCCTCCCATGAGGAGCACGGTCAGGGTTTACCTCCTGCTCTACTGTTTCTTGCACACTCAGAACAGAAAGCCACAGCTTTTCTCCCTGCTGCCCAAAGCAACTGGTTGGCTGTGCCCTGCACCTCTGTACCAGCTGTGGTCGGGGTTGTACAAAGAGAAGGGGATGGCTGAGATGGGAACCAGCCAAGGACCTCATGTCCCAAGGGAACTCAGTAAATCTGTGCAGTAAAACCCCACCAGGGTCGTGCCCATCGAGTAGCAGAGCACAGCATCTCAATGCACAGCTGCTCTGGCTTGCAAGGGAACACAACTCACAGGGAGGAGATGAAGGGAAGGATTTTTTCTGCTGTGTCACACAGATCTCCTGTGCGCGAGGCTTTGCACAGAGCAGAGACTCTCACGCTCAGTACTCGTACTTACAGCCTGGTTATGGTGGCTGGGAAAGGGGAATTAGAGCATTTCATGCACAAATAAAACCCCATGCATTTCAAGTTTCGTCTGGAGGTGGGAATTTTTCCTTCTCATTCCTGAAGCTGTTGCTCCCTCCAAGGAAGAACTGTGTCTGCAGTATCACGAGGGCTCTGAAGGGAAGGGTAAAAACCCCTGAAACAAGATCCATAGAATTTTGCCTGGCTCACAAACACCTAACTCAGACCAGGTACATTACCAGACATTTTATAGGACCCAAATTACCTTCTCTTGCAATTTTCTCAGTATTTGTGGCCACTGAGTATTCACTATTACATAAAAGTATCTTCTGTCTTGTTCATACCCTGTACTGCAAATCCCAACACAACCAAATCTCTCAGGATGGTCTCTCTCCCAAGGCTGTAATTTTTGAACCAATGGAAAAGCCTGACTGCATCCTACACCTTGCTGCATCACCTCACAGTGCAACACAGCAGTATTTAAATCCCATGGGGATTATGAGAGCTGCACTACTACCCAAATTTGGGGTTTAAAACAGGTCATGGCCAGTCTTCCCCAAAGAAATGTTTCACTTGACTACTTTTTACATCCTGGGGAGAACACACTGCAAGGTCTGCATTACTGGGTAGCCCTAAACCTCACAGATATTCACCATGACCTGGTTACGGTGTTTGGGAATCCAGTGTTGGCAGCTTTGTTAAGACTCTGTCTGCATTCAGGCACTCCTGGACCTCCCCAGCAAAGCCAGGTGAGATGGGCGCAACACCCGCACCTCATGCTGACCTTGCTACCACAGTTCCAGCATATCAGAACAAGAAATTCTCTCCTTGGAGGCACAGTTTGCATTCAAAATATTCCCAAAATGGGGGTAGAGGGGCTTGGCGATGGCGTTGAGAAACCACTCCATATTTCAGGGCACTTTGAGCACCATTTGGCTGAAACTGGTGATAGGAAAGCAAAAGGCAGTACTTGCCCATGCAGACACAGTGCCTTTGTGATGGATTTGCAACCCATGCTTGTTCAATCGAAGCCTGTAATGAAAAGGCCAGATCTTTGGCTGCTCTAAGCATTTGCTCAGAGACTGTATTCATTTTTATCCCAGGATACATACATTTGACAGAAAGAAATTTGTTAACAGAATGCTTTTATACCTTCAGAAAAGGTAGATTATTCTAAACCGGGCTTTATTTGCTTGAAAGCACATAACTCAGCAGCACCGACAAGCCTGGTGTCTTAGGAGCAGAGCAGGTAGCAAAGAGTACTCAGAAATCTCTCAGGAAAGTCCTGTTTCCTGGACTTCAATTTATTCACACTGACTGTTAATGACCAGGATCCTAGGACCAAATAATCTGGTCTTGGGATCTTCTGCATCCAACCAGCCACAGCCAAGAAACAGCATGAGAGAGACCTTAGTTTTAGTACCTCATCCTTTTCTTAGCACAGCAGCATTGAGCACAAGATTGTGACCTGGGGTGTTGCACTCCATAATTTCCCTTGTCTGAGCAAAGGTAAATTTGTCCCTGAGAGCAGAGTGAGGGGGTGTTTTGTGGGATAAATGCGTGTGTTCAAGGGAAGCATCTTCCCAGCCCTGCGGGGCATTGCTGGAGAGAGCTCTCTTCCCTGTAGCACTCACATTGCTGCTACAATGCACAGATCCATCTGAAATGCTCCAAAGGGAGGGGGAAATACGCACACTGTAGATAACAACAGTGTGAAGTGCCATCAGTGGTCAGAATAGTATTATAGAAGTCTCCCCAGCCACAGAATGAATGTGCTGAGAAACTTCTCTTTCTCCTTAAAACCCTGTGTTATAGGCAGGGACAGAGGTCCCACTTGTGCTTGCCCTGCTCACATCAGGGAAGCTTGAGCAGGTCTGTCCTTTCTCCCCTCGGCACCCCATGAGAGCACAACCAGACCATCCTGAAATACTGACATTGCTTAATCTTTCTACAAAGAAGCAGCCTGGCCCTGGGGAGACTGGAAAATGAACAAAGTATGGACTTACATTTTCAATGAAACCTGTGTGACTGTCCTCACTGACCATGTCTAGATGAGGTTGTAGGTTCCTAAATCCTTTTAGTACTGCTGAAACATTCCCTCATGACTAAAAACAGACCTTTTTGTTTACTGAAGGAGGTGCAGTTAAAATAATCATCATCAACAACTAAATACCATTAGTGAGGCTGTATCCTGTACGTGCTGCCACAAAGTCAAACTCAGGTTTGTTACTGCAATTTTAAGCATATAGAAGTAATTGCATATGTCTGAACATGACAGGGCTGGTCAAATCCAATTCAAACAGCTTCTATTTCATGGAAACCCTGGCTGAAAAGGCATATAAATATTCTCAGTCCAGCTCTTGTTCATGATACTCTGTGTTTTCACTTATTCTAGGAAGTCTGAGACCCTATTTTTATTTAGACTAAAAATAATAAAGGCTTTTCTTCAATCCTCTGGGTGCCCTAATTGAATTACATCTGCATTAGAAAATTCCAGCACTGCTAAAATCAGACAGCCACTGACCCATAATGTCTAGGAGGTCTATCAAGGAGGCATGGTGCCTGCCTCCACCAGAAACTATATCCAGAGATGTCTTTTGCAAGAATTTTGGTCCTGGAGAGGTACCAAATCAGCTTAGTATGAAATGGAGAAAGCCCATTCCAAGTCTCTGAGCCACTGCAAAGGAAGCCAAGCCAGCTGGCTTCTCTCTTTCCTAAAGAGATCTCTCAAGCAAGCACTTCAGCCCAGTGTCCATAGACAGAAGGAAACAGGGCATTGGATTTGCAGCTGGAGGTTTTATTACCACCACAATTAATTCAGGAGAAACAGCCCAAGTAGCCCTGCAGATTGCAGGCCAAACCACTCAGATCAAAGGTTTGCAGGTAGTGCCTTGGCTTCTTCTTGAAGAGATTGGCCATGGAGGGATGATTCATGAGCTTCTGCACCATGGACTCCCAGAAACTCAAGCCCCACTCTTCATTTCCAAATGCTTTCAGTTGCTTCCCATCCCCTACTATGAGCCACCCTGAAGGAGGCACCAGGATTCAAGCACAGATAGTGTGGATGAGTTATTGGTGCTCTGCAGTGTTCAGGGCATGGCCACACCTCCTCTCACAGCTCTTGGCTTGTTGTGTTAGTACTGCTGACAGTGTTGAAGAACAGTCTGACTGCTACCAAATCTATATATTGATGGCAACTACTAAAGAGGTTGCTGTATTTCCAGCTGGTTGCAGTGAGACAGGCTCTATCCTTTTCAGTGTCATGAAAATAATCCCCAGAAACACCCATGAGCCTGACCTTCTCTGAAGTTTGCCATCAGTGAGAGGGGAAGAGAAAAAGCTGCTTCGTTTCTACAGATGTTCTCAGCAACAGTGTGATTTCAGCAAAGCCAGAGACAATTCCAATTCCTCTCTCAGCTGAGGAAGACAGCACTGTCATATGCCTTGCCCAAACCCTCTTTCCAATGAACAGTGCAGCCAGTGTCATTGGAAAAAAAATAGAAAAAAAAATGAAACGAGTGTTGGTGGTTTGGGTTTTTTTTGGCTGCTATTTCTGCGGTTACAGCTACAGCTAAAAGCATCAGTAGCAGGTTACAGCAGAAACTGAATATGCTACTGTGCAGAGGTTCAATTCAGTGAACTGTGCAGATATATACAGGCTTTTAATCTTCAGAAATTAATTTAAGCAAAACATGATTATCGTTTTCAATGAAGACATGTCCAGAAAGCACCAGCTGGATGCAGTACAAGGTAGCTCAGGTGTATGTTGTGATATTTAAAACCTGAAGCAATGAGAACTGCACTGAAGCTTGCTCTGTTTTATTTCCATTTGGCATCCTGGAGCTAATGGAGTGAAGGAGCTTGAACAAAGTGCCTCAGTCAGCCTCTCCGTGGCTTATGCCCTGAGATGACCCTGGCCAACAATTCTGTCCTGCAGTCTTCCAGAGGGCTCTCCCAAATGCAGGATGGGGGACTACAGCCACCCCTAACCTCCTGCTTTGAACAAAGCAAGACAAGGAATACCTAAAAATTAGTGAGGAAATACAAACCTGCTGCTCAAATAGCAGGGGTGGCAGAGAGGGATACGCTCTGAATGAGCTATGAATCAGTGTGGTACTGCAACAGGGATCTCATCCAAGCTTGTATGGAGTGTGTGGGCTGAGGCTCCCAGTGCAGAGCTCCTTTTTGCACCATGAGGCTGGGGAGAGCCTGGGGTTGCTGCTGTGCCTCAGCCCTCTGCTGAAGCAGAGTCAAATCCCTCTGGGATGAAAGCACCAGGCTCATGTCACGTTTTAATGATGTCCACAGACCATGTGGAAAAGCTTCATGGTGCCCAGCAAAGCAGCTGAAACTGAGCTGTAAGACAATCAGAGAGAGGGAATCATGGTTAAACATTATCTAGAAACTGGGCTGGCCCAGAGTATAAACCCTGGCTCCATGCTAGGAAAAGATTAGGAATTAGGGGAAAAAAGGTAATAAAAGTCTGCTATTCTGTCAGTTATCATCCACACCACAGAGCAGTTGTCCTGTACTTTTTGTTCCCAGTTCTCTCCCCAGTCATGTGTGTGTGTCTGAGAGTCTATCAAGCAGCTGTGTGGTGTTTTACTGCCTGCTGGGTTAAACCATGACTACTGTCCTCTCCTATTCTCTGGTCATTGGTTTGTAGCCAGCCAAACTATTCCTGCAGAGCCCAGCAGAGACTCATGGTGTTCAACCAGCCACGCATGCAGTCAAGGCAATTGCTAACTTTTCAGAGGCTCCTCTCAGGATGTCCAGAGCTTGACAAAGTGGGCATGACTCCATGATCTTGTGAGCCACTATCTGACTACGCAGGAATTTACAGCTATGTGGTTGCTGCAGCTTCAGTTGAAGAAGAGATAGACTTAACTAGTTTTCCAATGAAATCTTCATTGGACAATGCAGATGCCAAGAAAAGAAAACCATTCTCAGCTGAAGTCTCTCAAATGTATTCTGCAATCAGTCAGGACTGCAGAGAGAAACTTAATCCTAAATCCCACTCTTTGTGACCACGGTTAGGAGTAGCAGTGAATGACACAAAGCAAAATCTCCTTATTTTGACTGCAGTGCCTCAAACACCTGCCCTGTGTTCAGAGAAGTCTGATCTGTGACTGCACGTTGATGTTTGTGAGTGTGACAATGGAACTTAAAAAATTGCTATGAGAAGACTATAAAGGAAAAGGTATCAATTAACAGCAGCATGAAACCTCTTCATGTCCTTCCTTAATGTGTTAAATTATGACTAAATAAAGTAAAAATATGTAACAGCTGAATGAAATATTAGACTGCACAGAAACACACAGCATTGATGCAAATATCACCTTTTCCTGCATGAAGAATTAGTGCTAGCTCTATATAGACTTAGCCATCACAACTTTCCATCCACTCCAGCTTTTGAAACAATCTCGTGGAAGCCAGAGCAGCAAATCCTGCTGGGGAACCTAATGCTTTTGGTGCAAGACCCAACAGCAATGAAAACAAATGCACCTGACTTTCTGGGCTGTGCTCAGAGAAAGTCCCCGTTAGTTACAGTGACAGATGTGAATATTTCTGTTTTCCTGCATCGAGTCTTTCTTGCCAACTTTAAATCATACTAAGTGATATTAAGTAAATATCATATTAACTAAGTGGGGGGCAGGAGGGGGAGAAATCTTTCCTTAACTAGCTTCCACTATCTGGTTTTCTCTTTGTCCAAAAAACCTCTTCTACCCACCTGCCCATAAGAATATTGCTGAAAAGAAAATCAATGATCTGAAGAAACCAGAAGAAATTCATGTAACACAAGCATTTCAGTGTTCAGCATTTCAGCATTCAACATTGGAGTTCTGTGTCCATACCCTCTTCAGATGCAGAAAGAGCAGAGAGGTTTTATCAAGTGGAAAATGTTCAAAATGTCCAGACTCATGCAATCAACTAAAATCAGCCCATTTGCTGACTTCAGGGAGGGCAAAAATGTACATCTGAGCACCTGGGACAGATTTGTAAGGACCAGCTCTGGCACACCGAGGAGGAGATGTGAAACCCCAAGTGTATGTGATTGAAAGAGGGGACAGCAGAAAGCTCCTTGGCTTGGATTGAGGACAGGAGCAGGGAAAGCAAGATTTCCAGGAGACAGACTGTAACAAGAGGCAATGAAATGGGCTGTGATTTTATCATTTCTTTCATAGAGGCTCTCAGGACAGCCCTGCCTGACACCAGAAAGCACATCCAAGAAAGGACAAGCTTAGACTACAACATATCTGGGTGGTAGGATTTCTTTTATGAAAGGGATAAAGACCTCCACCATAACCAAAGTAGTAAGAACAACATCCAGTATTACATCTCTTTAACCTTGGCCAAAGAGCAGCTGAAACATTTTTGCTGATGTTTAAAGCGAATTAATTAGCATGAAGCAGACACTCTCTGCTTAGGAAGTTTCAACCCAAATAGTTGCAATTTGGCAAAACTATGAGTAGCTGAAATGAATTATTGTTGCTGGAAGTGCTGGTCCATTGTAGCAATAGGTGGTATACCTGCATCACTTGCCATATGCACAAAATTCAGTATTGCAAAGACAGAAATGAAGGCTGGCACTGTTAATCACTAAAATTTAAAGCATTGTAAAGAAATCAGGGAAAGCAGCTTTTTCCTTAGAGTTAAGAGATGGCAATTTCATCCTCTCTTGCAGAGAAAACACTGGTTGCTGAATTTAAATTTTCACAGGTCAAAAAAAAAAAAAAAAAAGCCCTCCAGGTGGTTTCTAGTCCATGCAGTTAACTGAGTCTGTGAATTCTGAGACCCCCTCAGACAGACATCCTATTTTCCGAGGCTTTTTGGAAAGCCTAATAAAGATTAAATGAGCAGCATTTTATTGTCCATTCCAACACAAAAGCCAGGAATGGGAACAACAGGTATGCTGCTGGACACAGGTGCTGTGTCTTCTCCACATTAGAAGCTCAGGGGTGAAAGTGTGGGCATAGTTTGTATAAAGATATGGACCGAGATGTATAGGAGAGTGAGGATGAAGAAGGAGGTGATGGGGAGAGGTGCAGAAGGAGCAGACAGTGGGTGTACTAGTCTATGAGCTGGATTGACAATTGCATGAGATGACATGAGTATAATGACTTCATCCTGGGTCTCGAATTTAAATTCTTCAACCAGATTCTAGGGGGATACTTTTGCTATTACCTAAGCAAGACAGATGAATTGTCAAAGTAACTTCAAACACAATGAACTCCAAACTCTCACTGGGATGACTGTTTGCTGGGCAATACCCTTTGGGATCAGACTTGTACAAAAGCATATCAAAAAGATGTGCAAAAGAGCACAAGTGTCTCATCAAGTAGTCCTCCAAAGCCACACCCAAAGACAGGCTCTGTTCCCAGTTTACCACCCTGCATGAGTCCTGTGTAAAACCAATGGGAAGCAACTGGGGAAGGCAGAGCTCTGCTCACACACTCTGCAGACCTTCTCAAAGCTGGCACAGGCAGAAGGAAAGCCCACAGGCCCCAGGGTGTCAGCAGTTTCCCCCCACGCTTCTCCTCTGGAAAGGGGGTACTCAATGATTCATGGCAAGCTGCAACACTGTTTTTGTGATGCTACTATAAAAATACTTTGTTCAGAAGAGGCTGTGTTGCCAGACAAGTTAATGCCATTGGGAAAATGACAAATTTATAGTTCTTTATGGCAAAAAGCAGGCAGCCAAGCATACAATGAATCTTGAAAGCTTTGTAGGAGCCTCATAATAGTTTTTGTGTGCTGATGGGGTGAGAACATGGAGCTCTATGCCCTACCGACCACAAGTTCTTTTCCACTTAACTCACTCTTTAACCAATTACACCTTCACAACAATTTTAAACCATCTGTTTGCATGTTTGGCTCTTTAACAAAGACTTCTAATCCATACTACCCTCTTCCAAACTTTAAAGTCATATCTCCAGATCAGCTGAGCATGGACAAAGTAAAAAGTTAACAGAGCCATTACCAGAAAAGCATGGAACAGACTTCTCCTGGATGCATGTTCCTACAATCCTTATATCAAGATCAAGTGACTTGCCTGTGATGGAAGAACAAGTCAATGGCAGAGCAAAACAGAACTCAAATGATGTGATTCATAGCAGTTTACGCCAAGAAATTAATCCTGCCTAATGTACATCTAAAGAACTTTCTCTGGGGGACATCCAGGTTTGTTACACACCATCCTCCCTCTCCTACCTCTGGGAAGGCTGGTGGTACAGCAAGCCGTAATGCTGATGGTATCTGAGGAAGAGCAGGTATCACTTCTTGAGATAGTTCAGTGTTGTCAGGGGATCCTTGCCTGTCCTGCGCCCTATTAGTGGCTGCCTGGTGCAGGCAGAAAAAAGGTTTTGAACACATGGTATAAAAGCAGCCCATATTGTGACAGAGGATCCCCCCAAAATGGAACCTATGGGGAAACCGCCATGACACAAGCTGGAATGCTGCCATCAAAAGCCAACGGCTCTTGGCTTGCTCTGAACACTATGTGAGTATCAGGAACATGGAGGGCTTTTCTGGCTCTTTTGCTGACCTTTCAGTATTAATCCAATGTTTTCTTTGTTAAAGTTCTTTTACTTACTGCCTTTATTTGAAAGACAGAGGTCTGCTAAGGAAGGCAGGAGCATCCCCTGGAATGTAAAATATGCCCTCCTTCCCTCCGCATTGTTATAATTTTGAAATTAAGGGTCTTTCAGGCAAAATATGGGGAATAGGAATAACAATTCTTTACTAATATATATATCTATAGCAAGGCAGAAAATCACTCATTTAAACTGACAGGATCAGATACGACCTGATATTAAGGGTGGTAGTAGCAGTCTGATAAAATGGTGTCTGCAGTCCTCCTGAACTGATGGATGTGGTTCTGTTGGAGCAGTGATCCTGTAGAAAAGTTTGGTCTTCCTCAGAAGGTCCAATGGTGGCTCTATAGCTCTTGTCCTCTGGGAATCCAGTGGGAAAGGCTGTCTGTGGTGTTCGAAATCTCAGATTATATCCAGGATGGCATGCTGGTTCCTCCCTCTGGGTGGAGCATCTCACAATGTGATGGTGAGAAAAGGAATAACAGTTATTTCATAGTGTATATATGTATAACAAGGCAAACAAAGAACACCAGCGGCAGCAACACCAAACAGAACAGAGCCCAGTGCGAGTCTCTATCACCTGCAGGCCCTTTCCCCTTGGGTGCAGTGCCGCTTACGGCCGGCAGGGGCGCTGGTGGCTGCTGGCCGGGCAGGGCGGGTGCGATGGCTCTCCACGCCTGCAGGGGGCGCTGTGCGCGGGAGCTCCGCCGTGTCTCCCTCACACGGTAATGGCGGGTGCAGCTGGCAGAAGGGATGGAGAAGGGGCTTCCTTTATGAACCGGGTAGCCGATCCCGGTGCCCCCTCTCGATAACAACAGGAGCTGTAACAGGAACCTCAGAGTGGCAAGCTGGAATGGCAGAGATGAGCAAATTCCCAGGGTGGTAGATCAGATATATCAGAAACCCAGCAGCTGTAGATGGAACTGCAGGGCAGGCAGGCAGGGGGTACGGGGTACAGCGTAGTGAAAACCCAGAGCAGTGGCAGCCTGGCTCCCGGCCACGGTGGGGAGAGACTCTCTCGAAGGGGGAAAGGGCTCTGGGATCTCAGGGCTTCCCCTGAGGTACCCCAGCATATGAAGAGGGATCCTTTGTTTGGTGAGGTAGGCTGTTAATAAGGTCCCAGTGCAACAGCTGCTCCCACGAGCAGAGCTCTTCTCACGGTAGAAGGCTGCAGAAGACAGAACCCCACAGTGGTGGTGAATTATTCCCACAACGACTGCAGTCTCCTTCCCCTCCATATGCCGAGAGAGCAAAGAGAGACCTAGGAGCTGTGCCTAGCCCCGTTTCGCCCAGCCCAATTCTCATGCTATCTCTGCCAAGAGAAAATGTCAAATATGAGAGTAGCCAGCCACACTATTCCTGGGGCATCTTCTTTTATTTCTCTTAAGTTATTGATAGTTATTCTCCCCTAGCAACATATGGGACAAAATTTGGTGGTGGAAAGAAACAAATGGAGAGATCCTAACCCCCAACACTTACACATTCAGAGTATAAGTTCACTTTCAGTTCACTTGCAGAGTAAAGGGTAAACCTGTCACTTTGCTCCAACTTGCCCCAGGAATTGTTATATTATCAGTGCAGCCAAACACCAGCATGGGGACATAGCCTGGGATTTTATCTTTTTGGCAGGTTCTCCCTTGAGCGCATGCACAATTCAGTCCAAACGAGCTCTCCCAGGGATTTAGTTCCCACTGCAGCACACAGGCCAGCCTCTCTGGATAGGATTTGGTCATCCCAAGTGCAATGTGGCTGAGAAACTGGCTGAATTTCAGCAAATGAGGCATTTCTCCCTGGGGACCACAACTTCGCCAGGAGAGCTGGAGCATTTTGAAGGCGTGCACTGAACTTTTTCCCCACAGTGGGAACACTGGAAGCCCAAAAGCCACACTTTGTCCAGGATGCCCATAACGTCGTGCAGTGGTCAGTGAGTCACGTACTGTGTCCTTCCCAGAGAGCGTCCTTCATCGGACGTTCCAGTGTAGCCACTCAGGCGTGCTGGCAGGCACACAGACACACTCGTGCAGGTAGATGCACGCAACACAGTCACACCAGGATAGCTCAGAAGTTCAGCGTTGATCGGAGACAAAGAGGTGGGAGGGAGTCTTTGTTTCCAGATTTGAAGGGTTTACTCCAAGGGGTATCCAAGAACAAAGTAACCAAAAACCAATGGAGAGTCCAGGGGTTTTATCAGGGGATGGGAACCAATCGGAAGGCGGTAAAGGGGAGGAGTAAAGGCAGGGTTGGGGTACACAGTCCAATGGGAATATGAGGGAGGAGTGGCTGAAAGGGGATACCAGGGCAGAGAGAACATTCCAGAATGAGATACATGTAGGGGAGGAGGGTAGGCAGCAGGCCAACAGGCCGACCAAAGAGGGGGAATTAACATGGGACTGTACTGCGCTGTGGAGAAAGCCTTCTCCTCACTACAACCTAGGGGGAGGTCACCTCAAACTTCTGAACTGTCCCACCAGTGGCTTGCTGGGTCAGAGGACACAGCCTCTCCGGGTGCCCCAGCCCCAGGCTGGGCCACTGCAATATACCCACTGCAGCCAGGGGCCAAGCTGAGTGCAGATCAAGGCCAGGCCGTTCAGTCTGGGTGTTTCTATCCCAACCTGCTCAGGATGCTGCAAAGGGACAGAGGGAATCATGTCATTCCCAGTCCAAAGACACACTCTGTCTGCAGAGAGGTTATGCTGCTCTTTCAAGAGCAGCCAAGAGCAGAGTGTGCTCTGCAGTGGTCCAGGAGCAGCAGGAGCCTGTCCCAGGGAGAGCCTTGTGCATCCAGAGGGGCTGAGCCCCAGCCGCTGCACCGATGCCATGCGGAGCTGCCAAGTCTGCTCACATCCACGAAGGCCCCACATGCTCCTGGGAGCAGCCCCTGCACGTGGCTGTAATTCTGTCTAAATTCACCCTTGAACTCTGTGGGCATTGCAGGCTCCCCCTCTCACCCCTCCACGGTGGTGTGCAGACAAACCCCTCTTCATTGCATTCAAGGGAGGGAATATATAAACAAAAGCTGCAATACAGAGGAGCACACAGCCCTGGCTGTGGATGGGGAGCATCCGCTGGAAAGGAGCCAACTGGCTAGCAAGCCCTTGAAGTAAAAAACAGCAACTGGTTTTCCTGAAGAATTACAAATCGAGGCTGAAAGAGATTTGAATTAAATGACATTCCAAAGAGGAGGAGCGGAGCTATGGCAAAGCCTGCAGTCCTTGGGAGGAAGGGGGTTTCTCCTCAGCAGTGCTGCTCTGCCAGGAACCTCTCCCAGCCTCATCAGCAATGAGGTTGTAACAAATTCCCATCAATGGCCCAGTTCCTTGTGGCTGCCATCAATCCGAGCCAGCTCAGAGGAGCCACATGCCCTTGCATGTGAATGTGCAGCTGGAACCGGTAAGCAATAAATAATCCATGGGGGATGTTCCTCTGGATGTCATTAATCCCTGGATTACAGAACCTGTGACTCTCAGCCACACTGAGCACGCTGTAGAGTGCTTCCCCTTGGCTTTTGACTTGGCTGACCAGTCACACATAAACATAAAAAAATTTGGTATTTATTTCCAATTGTTCTCTTGAGATTTGAAAGTGTGCACTGTGCTTGTTTGTGTCATCTCCTCGCTGGTGTTGCCGCAGAGGAAATGCTGTCTCTCCTGGCAGAGACCAGCATGGTCTCCAGATCCTCCATTCCACCTTCAGCAATCCTGACGGGCAGCCCATGTATTTCTCAGATATATCTGTGATTCACCAGGCCTTACACAAAAACAGGTGGCTCTTGGCTGATACTGAACACTCATCCCCTGTGCATATCATGGACCTGAAGGGGTTTTCTGGCTCTTCTGCTGACCAGCAAAAGAATGTGGAGAGGCTGAGGACTCCTCCTGCAGCACAATGCACAGATGGGAAGGACTGCAAGACTGCCTGGAGTAGCCAAGCAGGCTGCACTTGTTGTCCCTGGGATGTTTTCAGAAGACAGCAGGTTTTGCTGTGAAGGAAGAGAAAGAGGTGCACAGAAGTCAGGTGTCTGACTGAACTTACACAGGTACACAGGCACATAACGGTAACCCTGGTCTCCATGTCTCTGAGGAGAATGGAAAACATTCAGCCTTCTAATAAATCGTCTTTATTTGCAGATTTATTTTATTTATTTAGGGTCTCTCACAGTTCAGGAGTATAAAGAAGAGTTTATTTAATTTAGAGTCAATTGCGATGCTGTGGTATGAAGTGTTTCGTGGGCACGCAGGATTAAAAGGTTTCACTGAACTGAAAAGCTGAGTTGCATTTGATCACCTTCAAAGGGGCCAAAAAACAAGAGAATGGGAGGAAAATAATTTTCCGTAGGTTGAAAGAGATGGAAGTTAATGATCCCCCAAGGTTAGCTTACAGCCTCTTATTTTTTCTGGGTGTTAATGTTAAGTCAGCTTCACTCCTGCCAACTTATCTCCTGCAAGAGAATTTAACTATTAATCCAATGTTTTCTTTGTTCCTTTCAAGTTCTTTTACTTACACATTCAGAGTATAAGTTCACTTTCAGTTCACTTGCAGAGTAAAGGGTAAACCTGTCACTTTGCTCCAACTTGCCCCAGGAATTGTTATATTATCAGTGCAGCCAAACACCAGCATGGGGACATAGCCTGGGATTTTATCTTTTTGGCAGGTTCTCCCTTGAGCGCATGCACAATTCAGTCCAAACGAGCTCTCCCAGGGATTTAGTTCCCACTGCAGCACACAGGCCAGCCTCTCTGGATAGGATTTGGTCATCCCAAGTGCAATGTGGCTGAGAAACTGGCTGAATTTCAGCAAATGAGGCATTTCTCCCTGGGGACCACAACTTCGCCAGGAGAGCTGGAGCATTTTGAAGGCGTGCACTGAACTTTTTCCCCACAGTGGGAACACTGGAAGCCCAAAAGCCACACTTTGTCCAGGATGCCCACTGCAGCCAGGGGCCAAGCTGAGTGCAGATCAAGGCCAGGCCATTCAGTCTGGGTGTTTCTATCCCAACCTGCTCAGGATGCTGCAAAGGGACAGAGGGAATCATGTCATTCCCAGTCCAAAGACACACTCTGTCTGCAGAGAGGTTATGCTGCTCTTTCAAGAGCAGCCAAGAGCAGAGTGTGCTCTGCAGTGGTCCAGGAGCAGCAGGAGCCTGTCCCAGGGAGAGCCTTGTGCATCCAGAGGGGCTGAGCCCCAGCAGCTGCGCCGATGCCATGCGGAGCTGCCAAGTCTGCTCACATCCACGAAGGCCCCACATGCTCCTGGGAGCAGCCCCTGCACATGGCTGTAATTCTGTCTAAATTCACCCTTGAACTCTGTGGGCATTGCAGGCTCCCCCTCTCACCCCTCCACGGTGGTGTGCAGACAAACCCCTCTTCATTGCATTCAAGGGAGGGAATATATAAACAAAAGCTGCAATACAGAGGAGCACACAGCCCTGGCTGTGGATGGGGAGCATCCGCTGGAAAGGAGCCAACTGGCTAGCAAGCCCTTGAAGTAAAAAACAGCAACTGGTTTTCCTGAAGAATTACAAATCGAGGCTGAAAGAGATTTGAATTAAATGACATTCCAAAGAGGAGGAGCGGAGCTATGGCAAAGCCTGCAGTCCTTGGGAGGAAGGGGGTTTCTCCTCAGCAGTGCTGCTCTGCCAGGAACCTCTCTCATCTTCCCATTGGCTTTTGACCTGTCTAAGTATTCACACAGCCTAAATATTTATAGTATTTATTTCCCAGTGCTTTCTTGGATCTTTGGAAATGTGCCCTGTCCTTGTTAGGGTCATCTGCTCACTGCTGCTGCCACTGCAGAGGAAGGGCGGCTTCTGCCTGGCAAAGATCAGTATGGTATCCAGATCCTCCATTCCAGCTTGAGCAATCCTGATGGGAAGCCTATGGATTTCTCAAGTCTATCCATTACACCTTCTGCTAGAATTTTGGTTTTTGGCTTTTTCCCCCTCTCTAGATGTGTTACATGGAGTCACTGTCAGAGCACACTGTTGTACAGTCTTTGGGCTGTGATTGTCCCTGGAAGACCACCAGACCCTTTTGTTCTGACCCCTTTAAGTGAGGGAATGTCAAGGCTTTGAAGTAAAGATGCTAGTTCTTTTTTTTTTATATCTTGAGAGCATCAGATCTTCTGGATCAGATGCCTTGGTCAGGGCACTGTTCCTAGAAGCAAGATTGGTTTAGCTTTAACCTTCTGCACCCTGAGCAGGAACGGGCCATGAGCACAGATGGATATAAAAAACTGGCTCAGTTTTGTGCTGGACAGATGCAGATGGCTCCTGGCCAGAAGCTGTGGGGCTGCATGAGCAAGGTCCCGAACCTGGCACAGGGGACAGAGCCCCCCACACTCAAACACAGGGGGGTGGGAGTTGCCTCCCTGCTCTCCATACGAGGCTCTCTCAGCAGGGAAGGGTGCCAACATCTGGCTGGGGTATGTCTGCTTGGCACGGCTGCTTCTGACACAAGCAAGAGGGTCACGCCCGCTGCAGACTCAGTCTTATGCATTTTTATACTTCTTTTTATCTTTTTATTTGAACCTCTTTCAATTTTACTTGCAAACACTTGGCAACCAAGTGAATTGTGATTTACAGTGAATTACTTGTAATGCCATCCAATCAGGGAAACCCCCCTGAAAAAAAGAAATCAGCAGAATTTGTGGGATCACTTGTAGCATCTGCCACATGACCCCAGCTGGGGAGGAGGTGCCTCACTCCTTTATCACCCTGCCTGGATACCAAGGATGAACAAGGCAGCTGAGAAACTCCAAACGCTGTGTGAAGCAGGGTTTTATTAAAAAAAATACACCAAGCACATTGTATTGTATTGATTTGTAATTCTCACCAGTGGTTGCTTTCATAAAGTAATTGCAGATGCTCACTCTTGTTGCTTGCAAAGAGAGCAGTCAAAATCTTTGTCTTGCTTAACAGCCTCGGCATCAAAGACCTCATGAGAGGCTTGGACACTTTAAAAGGATCAGCAATTATTTGTGGTACTGGCTTTGCATTTAGTTTCCTTGCATATTCATGCCAGTGATATTTTAACATGCACATAACAGGAGGAAGCAAAGACTGACAGTAGGGGATCCAGCTGAAGGGAAGCAGATGTCTTTTAAATTCAGAACACATACAGCACAGAAACACTGAGTGATCGAACACAAACTAGAAGCAAAACCAGAAAAAATTTTTTTGCTTACAACTGAGCACTGCAGAAAGAACAAAGAGCCTGAGTGGTGCAAAACAAACTTATATTAAAAAACTCTTCACTCTGAACACCATACTGCATTGCCAAGGAGCAGAGGTTAGGAATTTCAATAAACTTAGTTTTATGTTGACTGTGTCCCTTTAATTATTACTTTTTGGCACAGCATCTAGGACACCTCCAGGCCAAAACACAAGTGATGTGGAAAGTGCAACTGTTCCTTCCCTTTGGGAATGAAAGTTTTCTGATTATTATATAAAAATACTTGGATGTATTTTTAAAGATTCATCCCATTAGCAGCTATATTAGCAGTGAGTCAGAGAACGTTTTGCTGATGTTTTAAAATACGTAACTTAAGGTCAGAGCCTACAAAACTTCACCAAGCAAGCAGGCCTGGTGTGAAAGAGACTTATTCTCTCCGGTGGGATTGCTCTAATGAGCAAGGGTTGGCAGCATGTGATCTTAGATTGTGAACTATATAGAGCAGCTTTGTTTTAATTACAAGGCACTGGGCACATTCAGAAAGGAGCAAAACGTAAGGATAAAAGAGCAAGTGTAGAGAAACAGCAGATAATTTTAAAATGAAAAAGAACCAAGGGTGGAGGGTTCTTCTTTTTGCTGGTTAATCTGGGAAATTTATTCAACTGTGGCAACAGCCAGTGGTCATTAGAGGAGCGCTGTGACAGCAGGCAGTAAAAAAAGCTCAAATCTAGGCTTTTACAACAATCATAGACATGAAGACCAACATTCAGCTTTCCTGGGAACAGACTTCTTCTAAATGCAGACCTGAAATGTAACCCAAAATGTAACCCACATGCCTGAGGCTATCTTTGGTGCAGAAAGCCTTCTGGATAAACCAATGTGATGAGTCCTTGGCAGTGGAGCAGGATTACTTATAGCTCTGATTTGGCTTTTGCACAGCACAGATGAGGCCATGGGGAGAGGCCGGCAGTCTGGGGAGGCTCAGCTGCTTTGTTTTGCTGCTATTCACTTAGGATTTTATGGAATTTTGATCCATACAGATGAGACAACTGCCTCCCCTCCCACACTTTAATTTCACTTGGGTTTCAGGGAAAGCTAAAAAAAAAGGAAATAAAACTCAGCTTAAAACACAGCTTCTGTTTTGAGCATGTGCCCACTGGCTTAAGCCACACCAGAGGATCAGCTTCCCCCAGTATGGAGAACATTGCAAAAGACAGCTCACATTTTTCCCAAAAAACCTTGCATTTTCCTAGGCCCTTTCACAGCCATGGGCTGACTGTGAAGCAGAAGCACATGGCATTCACACTGTTTTGCTTTTTGCCTGGGTATGTTTCTATTGAATCTTTTGCCCTGCTAGAACCACAAAAGATGATGTGAAGAGGAAAAAAAACTCCAAGGCTGTCAGTGAAACCCTTCTTGAATGAGGTGACATAAGCTTCGCATACAGAAGATTAAGCTTAATCTCTGAAAGGGGACGACAGAAAAGCTGGTAGACTTAAAAATGAGCTACAACAGCTGTGTTTTGGTTAGCCAACAACAGCTCCCGCGTTGGCTGAGGCTGGCTCGGCTCATGTGAACAAGTCAGATGATTAAAATACAGTGTTCAGCAATCCCATCCTTGGAGCACTTGACAGTGCTGCCTTCTCCTTTGTGTGTCGCTGCTTTGACTGAATGTGGTAACAAAGCAAAGTGGAGTAATAATGTGTGGTGACCATGACAACAGAGTCAGTGATAATCCTACGGTGCTGTCCTTAGTTCAAAGCAAAAGATACCATTTACTGGCTTAAAGCACTGTCTTTTTGTTTCAAAAGTACCTTTGGGGTAGGGAAATGCATATCTTTCTCTTTGTCTGACTTAACTGCTGAGCTTAATTTGCCTTATTTTAGAGCATAATAGATAAATCAGCAAGACATGGCATAAATCAAACTAAAGCAAACTAAAAAGCTTTTCATAACTTATAAGTCACCATGGAAGGAGAGAAACTGCCCATTTTCCACAGTAATAAGCTATGCTACCAACCTGAAGTGCAGTTTAAAATAATTAACAATACCAAAAAAGAAAGGGTGTGTATATGAGTGGTTCTGCAGAGCCACTCCACCCAGTACAATGGGAAAAAATTAACTGGGTGGACCTGCATTCCCGTGCCAGTTCAGAATGACTGCACTTTATATTTCTGTGCCTGGAGATATAAATTTCTTGCACGTAATCACAAGCATTGAGGCAAAAAAAGAGCTTGAAAAGCAAAGCAGGACAAAAAAGACACACTCAAGAAAAGAAATGGAAACAATTTCAACAAGATAAAGAGCAACTAACAGTGTATTTTCAGGCATGATGGTTTCCTTCTTCACAGTAACTATGTAATTTATTAGGTGATGTTTCCTGTATGATATTTAGAATTATTGTGGGAGGATGTCATAACATCCGTGTTTATTAGATAACTTTGGGGACCTTGCTGTGAGAGACTATAAGGGAAAAGAATGGGAGAGAGAAATTGTCTAAGAAAGATTGAGTGCTCTGTTTGAATGCAAAGGGCACCACACACTTAATGGAGATGGGAAATAACCTTGCAGTGCCCTTTCTCCTGTAGATGTAAAATGTCTGGTATTTAGCTTTAACCTGGTATTTAGGACATCTTCCAAATTGACAATAATCAGGAAAAAAAGAGTGCAAGCCCTGCAAATTCCTGTTGGGAAGGAAGGACATCAAAGGAGAAAGGCTGAGAGATCTGGAACAGGAGAAGACTGAAGGAAGGAGCCTTGGGGGGACAAAAAACCCCTGTGCCATACACCAAAAAAACTCACAGAACAGTGAAGGCATTGCTCAAAAGGGGTTTCATTTCCAGTGGAGGGCTTCAGGATGATTCTACTCTGGGGCCTGGACACTTGAGGTTGATCTACAGCTGCTGTTGATGGCTGCCTGGGGACCACAGAGCTCTGTGCCACCATTTTGGGACAGGGGATGGAGGCTAACGTCAGACAGAAAAGTGAACCTGACACAGGTTCAAACAATGCGTTATGAGAGCTGTATTTGTCTGGGTCTGGTTGCCATCACCTTTGTTGATAAGTTTGTTTCATCAGGGGAGTCCAAGAATGCAAGACAGCACCATTCACTCCATCTTCATGACAAATATATTGGACTGATATGTATTTAAAAAAAGAAAAAATGATGGAAGTGTAGGTTTTGTTTGGAAAAATGAAAAGGCATTATATCTGTTGTACAGAGAGAAATATTCAAAGTATTCAGGTTTTGTTTCTGGAGTCAAATCAACTTGATTTCCTCCCCCTCAATAGGATGTCCCTTTGGTATTTGACATATTTTCTGTTTTTCAAAATGCCAATTTTATTGTTGTTGTTAATGGAATAGATTTTAAGGATTCTCCCAGCATTCACTCATGAATGAATGCTGATTTATTAATTTCCTAAAATCCATCATTTTGGCTGTTACTTGGGGCAGCACTACTGCAGGTTTCTGTGGGGCTCACTCCAGGTCTGCTCTCAAACAGCACCTCTGTGCAGAGCTGAAGATATTGCTGCTGTCAGCTCTGCCAGAAGATCTCAAACATCAGCATCACTGATCCCTTGGCAGAAGCAGAATCTTCTTGGCAAACCTCGAGGAGGAGGAGGAGAAGGGGAGTTAAATCTAAACGCCACAAGGAACGGAGCCGCCAATCTCCTCTGATGCCAAGAGCTTGCGCGTTTTCATTTCTTGCTTCACTCTGGTCTTTCTTGTCCCTGTTGTGTGTACAAGTTGCTACTGTTGGATTCAAGTGGAGGGAACTTGGTGAGAAGAGTACAGACTCCAAGCACTCCTGTCCCCTGGAAGCTAAGCCTCTAGGTCAGACAGTGGGAGCAGGGGGCAGGATACATCAGAGCACTTGGGATGCTTGGGAGCATAAAAGCTGCACACACCTGTGTCTTTTATGTGCCATGGGTCTTCATAGCCTTGTCCAGTTTATGGAGCTGGGAAGCTTTTTCCTTGTTTAAAAAGTAAGCTTTATGGATCAACAACAAAATGTAAGGTGAGTCTTCACCGTAAAGTTTTTATTTACAGCAATGATGGAGCATAGAAATAAAAACTTGGGGTTTAGCTCTTCAGAGTTTAGAGTGACTGCAGTTAGAAATATCACCCTTTGACTTGTTGAAACAGCACATTTGATCTGGGAATTTCTCAGACAAGGAAAATCGATATGGACTGGTGTAATTTATTTTTGACAAAAAGCTCTTCTCTTGACTGCTAAAGGCTTTACACCATTTAGTAACAGACATTTTTCAGATAGATTGCACGGAAGACTCTAAAACCCACACGCAACTCTTCTCTTGGCTGCTGGTTGAAGTTTTAGGTTCAAGCAGGATGTAAAGCAGCTGAGAGGATGAGGCAGAACTCTGCAAAGGAAAGGTTGAATATGGACACTGTTGATATGAGTTCCTAGTTGGGAAAAGCTTTAAGCTCCACAAGAAGGTCTGTGAACAGCTGTTAAACCCTTCTGTCCATGTGGATTTCTCCATGGCAGCATCATGTCTTGTCCCAAAGAACACCACAGGCAGAGCAAAAGAGAAGTGTCAGGCTCTGCTCTGCAGCAGCATTTTAAAGCTGAAGGCAACCAGCATAACCATCCAGCTTCGTTCTTTCAGGGAGAAGAAATTGCTTTTTGCTTTTCAAATGCTGAGTTTGTTCTGCACTGCTGCTAAGATGGGAATTCTGCCCTTTTTTTAAATTTTGTCATCTGAGGTAATCTATATCTAGAGGAAAATAGCAAATTCATCTAACGAGATGAGTGCAAATGTAAACGGACATCTAAGCAAGCTCTGTCTTAATGCACAATTTGATTATTTCCTTTTCTTCCATCTCCATCTCCATCTGCTGTCTGCATATAGCTGCTCTGGCACATCCATTGTCCCTGATGAACACTTTCTGCTGGAGTAATGCCTTCTGTCTTATCATCTTGCTGTCCCCAACATCTGAGCTGCAGAGCAAGGGTGGCATCCCAGTAGTGCAGGCGTAACTCACTGGCTCTTTCAGTGGGGCTCTCTGAAACTGCAGGTATAATTTGGTTTGAGATGTTTCAATTTTCAGATGGAGAATTGTACATGTGGATCTGGAGTCTTTTGGAACAACACTTCTGTAATAAAAAAAGATGGGTGGTGTCAGTTTTCATTATGGTAAAGCAGATGAGTTCTTATAACTTCTTTTGTCAAAATTAAACTCTTCTACTTGGCCCAAAAAAATACCATTTCTCCATTTGAAATGTTCATCTGATATCTCGCTTTTTGATTAAATATCTCTGCCTTATAAAAGAGACTGCTGTTGTTACTCAATTTCATAAATGTGGCACTCTGAGGGAGGGAGAGACTTGTTTACTGCTCCTTTCCCTGAGGCTCTATTTAGGACCTGCAAAAATTAACCTATAAGCGAGTCTTATAGTACAGGTGTTTTACATGTGCTGTGCCACCTCCCCTGTAAATAAAATCTTTTCATTAAAACAAGTCTATTAATGTCCATCAGTTCATTCACTTCCGTGACCTTGGCAGGTCAATGTCCTCCTAGATAACAACTGCCCTGTTTGTTTTCAGCTGCTTTCTCATGTGCTCCTCTAAGTGACCAGAAACAGTATAGCATGGGAACACATATGATCATCAGTCAAAAAAGCACACAAAGTTTCATTTTAGGTAAAAAACCCTGAACAGCATCTTTTCTAAAAGAAGCCTTACCTTGGTGGATGGGTAGGATGCACCAGACTTGGACCATATGCGTCTTTCTGATATGCCACTTCCCTGGGGAGATTCCCTGCAGCCAGGAGGTGATTCCATATGCAGCAGCCCACACAGCACCATCTGACCTTACCATGCACAATATTCAAGCAGTGTTGAGCAACCAACTGTGTCAGGGAAGCCAAAGCTGGGAGCTGTGCAGAGTGACAGGGGAGACATCTCAAACTGGAGATACAGCAGGGATGAGGGATTAGTTACAAAATTAAGATGGAAAGGAGTGATTTGGAAGCTTTACCCCTTCCCTTAAGTACTGATCCAGTGAAGCATTTTTATTATGCTCTGCAGTCATAGCCAGCAGCATATACAGAATAAGGATTGAAATATTTTGAAGTGCTGTCACAGTGTGAATGATTTTCTTTGGAGCATAAAATCAGACTGCGAAGTTATTTTCTCTCTGCAGTGACACAAGAAGAATATGAATGTCATCCTCTGGCCCTGGGCATACAGGAGTACAGAACTGGTCTTAAACAGATTCTCCTTTTCCTTCAGAGTCCTTCTAAGAAATATAAAACCCAAAACAAATTCTGAATCTGGCTAGATGTCTCGTAAGAGGAACAGGATTTCCGCATAGCTGAAACAGCATGACTTTGATTATTTGAAAATGCATGATTTAATAATTTCATTATGCATACCTTTTTTCAGCAGGCACCACAGCCTAAAACAGACAGGGACAAGCATTAGATAAAACAACAGGCTTTGTACCTGAAGAGAGTGGAATCAAAGAGCTTAATCTTGCAAGGCACTGGTATCCTCAGTGCCTTTGGACTTGGCTGCAGACAGCAGGAACACTGCACACAGCTGAACTAAGCCGTGGGAGAGTCCTCTGCTCAGAAGAAACATCCTGCAAGATGGCTTTGATGTGTCCCTTCCCCAGTACCTATCTGCCCATGTCCCACACTCCTCCCCCTCATCTGCTCACCAGTGGAGTGAGGAAGTGCTCTCACCCACCACCAGCTCAGGCGGTACTGGCCGCCCCCACCTCTCTTCCATGCATCCATCCAACATCTGTCCCAGCTGGGAAATTGTGACAGAAGAGACCTGGATCCTAGATCTATCTATGAATGATCCTTTTTGCTACATATAGTCAACAGATACCCTCAGCACAGTGTCCTTGTCACTGGTCACAGAGAGCTGCTCTCTCACAGTGCACACACCACACTCCAGCTAGTTGCTAAGTCCATCACAAGGGGTAGAGTGCAGACACCCTGTTCTTCCCATTCAGAACACCCAGTGTGCCCCTCTCTACAGTGCCAGATCCTTTTTCTATAGGAAAGGGTAGAAACAACAGGGCCAGTGCTCTGCCCTATCCCAGATGAAAGGCATCCCCTGTGCACTTCCCTGCCTCCCCAGTTACCAAAGAGGAAAGACATGGATTGCACAAAATAAAGTTTCTGCACAAAACGCGGTTTTAACTCTTTAGAGCATCCCAGACAGAGAGCCACACAACCTCTGGCACAGCCAAGCACAAGTCCCTGGGACCCCCTAAATGGCGTGGGATGGGACCAGAGGCCATGCCCCAAAGTGGGGGCCAGCAGAGGGTCCCTGAGGGGCAGAACAAGTTGATTGTGATTGGGGAAACAGTCACCCATCCATTATCACTGTCACCATACCACTGTCTGGGTCAGTGGGGGCTGCTGGCTTCTATGGGGTCTGTAGGGCTGGGCCAAGGATATCTTGGAGGGCAGAGGGGGCAGCGCTGGCCTCCCACAGGCCCACACCAGGATCCTAGGGCTCTGACATCTAGGTTTGGGGGTCCCCATCAGGGGATGGGACCATGCATGAGCAAGGTGGGCCTGAGCAGTGTGAGCAGCAGGAGCCATCACCATGTGCTGCTTCCCTGCCACGGATTCATCGTTTGACCTTGGACCTGCTGCATCTGTGCCTTGTAAGCTCTGCTCTGCTCCCCAGGGAATGGGGTTTTGAGGGGTTTAGCAGAAGCCTTGTAAGCTCAGGAAGGCAAACTAAACCTGCCTGAAATCTCTGCAGAGGACACCAGGGGTATCCCCACCCAACAGTCTGTGCTAATGTGCTTCAGCTAAGCTGCAGAAACCCCACAAGGAAGAGCAGGAAATGCAAACTTGGCAGGTGAGAGAACTAGAGTGCACAGCCCTCTCTTCACTAGAAAGGAGGCTGAGAACACTAACCAGTTTCCTGCAGACCTAAACTGGATTCATCCAGTGACCCAAGGAGGCAAAGCTCAGTCCAGATCCTAAAATGTGGTCTCATGGCCAATTAAACGCTGTTCAAAGGGCAGCAGAGCATCACGGAGTGCTTTGATCTCAGAGATGCCAGCCAGATGTGTAATATCTGCTCAGGTGTTTGCCAGGTATCAGTTTACAGTCCATGCACATCAGACAGACAGGTTTCTTCCTGGGTTTGCTAACAGAAGCAGCAGTTCTCAGAAATCACAGAGAATAGAAATAATCCCTACCTTTTTAAACATCAAAAACTGTAAAGCTTCACAGCTGCACAGTTCTGAAATTGAATTGAATGACTTGACTTGCCAAAACCAGAGTTCTAGGTCTTTCGTGCCCCAGCTGAAAGCATCAATAGCACTCAAAGGAGGGCACAGAGCTGCCTTTCAAATACCAATTGTGACTTTAGAAGCATTATTTGGTCTCACCCTTCAAACACAGTAACCTCAGTTCAAAATGGATGTAGGAATAAAAAACCTGATTTTCAACATGAGCATTTTATTGTTTGAAGAACTGCTTTTCTTTTTTTCTGAAGTTACATCTAAAATTAGCCAAGGAATCTAAATTTTGATTAGGCTTTGAATTTAAAGTAAAAAGCATTTGAATTCATCTTTAAGTAGGAGGGCAGCAATGTGATTTCTCTGCAAACAGTGCAACAATTCAAAAGCAATACTAATGCAAGCAGAGACTTGATCTCACAAGGATCCACGGAAAAAGACCTTTGGGATGAAGCATTCAATTCCCAGAAATTATTTTTCCCACTGATCCATAAGAATCTGTTGTCTTCTCCTAATGCTGTAGGACTTCATTGCTCGACCAGAATATCTTTCTGCTTAGCTACAAATCCCCTGCCTTCATATATTGTCCCAGCACCTGAAATACCTGAACAGCTCAATGTAAATCATATATTTATCCTCCTGTTGCCCCTTAGAGTTCTGGCACTGCTGCTACGTATCTTTTACAAGCAGGGAAAACCAGGGCAGAGGGAATCTAAATACCTGGTCAACAGGAGATCTTTGTACCCATTGGTCACTGCATTATTCACTCAGGTTATTGTAAAGAAAAAAAATGTTATTAACAACTGAACAACTGATTCCAGCATTCAAAACAAAACAATTTTTCTTGCAAACACACAGAAGGGGATTAACCGTTGTTTTACTCACCACAATATCTCTTTTGATACACTAAGGGAGGCATGAGGGGAAAACAGCATCATCATCATCTGGGGAAAACACCTGTGGGGACTCTGACAGCAAACACTAGGTTCATACATATACACATGTACATATATATATAAACCATACCTATATTTTTAGACTTTTATATTTACAAATCTTCTATGCATATATAAACATATATTTAGATATGTATTTGGCAGAAAGATTTAAAAATGTAACATCCATAACTGCTGTAAAATTATCTATCTTCAAAGCAAAACATCCGTAAACCCCTGAAAACCTATTGTCTCCAACAAATACTTTCTCTTTTTCCCTGTTTATTGCATCCCTCAGCTGCAAAACTCAGAACCCCTTTTTGTCACAGCAGAGAAAAAAAATAAATGGGTAAAAGATTTAAAGTCAAAGACAATGAGAATTTTTAAAACTATCTCTACTAATGCTACCAGCACTTCCTTGGTGAACACTGCTGTGTGTATCCCACCTAAGCTAACCTAAAAAGCAGGGCCGAAAATGCAAAACTCGGGGCCTGCTTAAAATGCTGAGTGGGGAATCTACAGAAGGGCATGAGCTGGTTATGCTGACGCTGAACGAGAAACATCCCAAACCCCTGAGCTGTGAGCTTCTTGAACCAAAGCCTTGTATCAATTTTACTGATGCTTGGTCCTAGTGTTCATAATGACCCAGGTGTGAGGCTGCATCCAGACTTCCCTGCACCTTTGCAGTGTTTGAAGAGCATGATCCAAATTTTGCATCTTGGGACCCCATAGACAGTGAATGGTTTAAAAATAAAGAAAAAGAAAACCCCTAAACCTCCTGCATATTTTACATTCTGAAGCTTCTTTGAATCCAGACAAATATTAGGAACCAGTCACACAACAGATGCATCAGGAAATTAGCTCATCTCTTCCAAGAACTCACATAAAAATGAAAAAAGAGATGAAGATGAGGAGACCTGATGCCCTTCAGGAACTACTGCTGGAAGCTTTGCCTCTAGGTGATAAAAGGGGAGATGCTTAATCCAAGACAGACCGAGGAAGATAACATTTCTGTACTTGTACAATTCTGTACAACATTAGTTCAGACAGGAGTCTATTAACAGTGTCTGATGGAAGCAATTGTATTATTTATTAAACTGACAAGATCAATTGGCTGCTTTGTACCCGTATAAAGAGAACTATTGTACTTTCATGTCCTTTTAAACACAGAGAATAAAGCACTCCCCAGGGTGCTTTCATGGGCTGCCTTCGATTAATAGTTCTGAGAACATCTGGTATTGTCAGAGATGGCTTGCCAGATCCCCAACTGGATTCACAGTCCTCACAAAGAAGAAAGATGGTAGCAATTATAATTATCAGTGCACTGAGAAGGAAGGACCTTACCTGACTTAGAGGAGTGCTTTTACTCAGTCTTCCCAAAGATTAGGCTCTCAAAGCTGAGGGAGACTGACCTGCTTTGATAGCACCAGCAGCAATGTCAGGACTAGTGCCATGGCACAGATAACTGCACATGGGATGTTCATTCTCTTCTTCATGGAAAAATGGGAGGAGTGAAGGAAGATGACAGTTTCTAGGGCATGAGTAATTTTTAATAGGATCTAATTATGGCAAGCAAAAGTGTTGTGTAAATTATCAGCAGGTTATGAGTTGTGCAATATATTTATATATTAACCCCATGCAGCACTACAGGCTTGGGAAAGAGTGGCGGGAAAGAGTGGCTGGAAAGCTGCCTGGTGGCAAAGGACCTGGCGGTGTTGGTTGACAGTGACTGAATATGAGCCCAGGTGTGCCCAGCTGGCCGAGAAGGCCAATGGCACCCTGGCTGTATCAGCAATAGTGTGGTCAGCAGAACCAGGGCAATGATTGTCCTCCTGTACTCAGCACTGGTGATGCCATACCTCAAATCCTGGGTTCAGTTTTAGGCCCCTCATGACAACACACACATTGAGGGGCTGGAGTGTGTCTGGAGAAGGGCAACAGCTGGGGAAGGGGCTGGAGCACAAGTCTGATGAGAGCAGCTGAGTTGAATTGAGCTGAATTGGGGTTGTTTAGCCTGGAGAAAAGGAGGTTCAAGGGGGACTTCATGGCTCTCTACAGCTGCCTGAGAGAAGGCTGTAGCCAGGTGGGGGTTGAGTTCTTTCTCTGGGGAAGAGCCCAAGTCCGTTGTTATTTAGAACATGGCACTAACCATGTGTGTTAATGCACACCTTTACCTGCAGAGTATTTTGAGGCATACATGCAGAGGATAAAACACTATAAACCACAAAATAAGCATTTTCAGTCCATCCAGGGTGGATAAATATGCTCAATAAATTAATAGCAAAGCTGTCTCAGAGCAGCTGTTTTTGGGCAGTTATAGAATTTTCCAAACATCAGAATGCACCTTTTACTATGTGCTCCTGAGCAGTGATGTGAACTGACTGCACCAAAGCTGGAACCAACTCAGGGAAGGAAAAATTTCTTTGTGGGTATCAATGCAGTGTTGTTCTGAGTTTAATTGAATCACAATTATGTGCTTATTAACCTAGAACTAAAGGCTCCTGCAAACTGCCAAGTACTGCTGTGACTCCTGTATGTGATGAAGCTAAGACTGAGTTTGTCACAGCTTGTCCAGAGAGTGGAGATGTCTGCTCACAATTACAGCAGAATAAAATCATAGCAACTCTGTTAGAAGATTTTGTGGGTTTGATCTAAATTTACCTCTGTGGAAATGAGCAAGTTTTGCCTTATATTCAAACCCAGCTTTTATGCTGGATTTTGCCTCATCCTTGCTGTGAACATAGAAGATACATCTATTTTAAGCTGAAATCAGTACAGTCAGTGTTCTCAGTTAATTACTGCCCCAAAAAGTTCCAGAAACAGTGGCAAATAGAGCTGAAAGATATTTTGCTTAGTTCAATTCCTTACTCTTTATTTTTCCCTGTTCCTTACCCTTCTATTTTTCCCTGTTCCTTACCTCTGCCACCTGGATTTGCCAAGCTTTTCAGCAGTGCCAAGAGACCTCATGGCCAACCAGCTTAAGTTTTGAGAGTGATCATGAAACCTCTCACTTCCTACTATTTCACTTATGCAATTTTAATCTGCAATCTGTTTCTTCTTTATCTCCTCTGAACCTTACAAACCTTAAGATCGGTGTTCAGCCTCGGTCCTGTCACCCTCAGCAACAGGAACCAGCAAAGCCCGTGCCCCACCTCCCGGCTGCTGGACAGCACTGCGGAGATCCAGCTGCCAGAGCCTCTGGAAAAACAGGGACCTCAGATATGGAGTCTCAACTGCTACAACTTTACAAAATACTGACCTTTCTGGGGAAGGAAGTAAAAAGCGGCCAAAGAGAATATATATTTATGCATATAAATATAAAAAATACAAATTTATTTATATAAAATTGTATGTACAAAGAGATATTCAATATTATATATATCAAATATATAAGTACATACACACACACATACTTATATATATCTATATATCGAGAGAGAGAGAGATTGATCTATATATATCTCCACACAGCAGCATCCTCTGCAAAGATCTCTATTGCAGGAAAATGTTTGTAGCTCCAAATTTTAACAAATCTGCAGCACCATTTATTTCTAAATTTTATTTATAAGCTGGTTTTCAAGGCAACTCAGTGTGACGCTGTCATCAGACAGGGTCACAAGTGGAGTGGAAGCTCAAATTCTCCTGATGCAGGGTGCCTGATCCTCTCAGCATGATGTGACGTTGGGAAAGAGCTCTGTAGAGGAACTGACAGATAGTGGAAGGAGATGGAAAGGAATTACTCATAGAAATGAAAGGAAGGAAGGGCAAGGTAAATATTTGGGGCAGGGAAAGAGGACAAGGAACACAAGTGATGATTACACAAGCAAATACTCAGACTTGCCCAACACCAGTCAGTGGCCACCTTCCCAGGTCTACAACTTTCCTAGGTTTTCAGACCTTCCGTGTAGACAGGCTCTGTAGTGAGTTAATTACAAAAGTTTTCTTGCTCACATTTAAAACACCTGCCAAAAGATGATTCATTAACTTTCTTACAAATTGCAATGAGAAAATGAATTCTTAACGCTACTAATTTGTGTGTAAATTTGACAGGCAGCTGACCTTGCCTGCAGGAATAGCTAAATGTGCTCACAAGACAGTCTTGATGCCTCTAACCATCCTGTGATCCCAGCCTGCACTCACAGAAAAAGAAGCGTATCTCAAGGAAAAAATTGTGTGAGCACACAGCATAATTTATCCTGCTATGGGTCATTAGAGTCCCAGCACAGTGACTAATGTGTCATTCCCTTTGAGTTATACTGAGTGAGTAACAATTGTGGAAAGTACCTATTCTAGGATAGAATAGTTCATCTGGATCACAAGAACCTTCTTCTTATTGCTAGTATTTCTCAGGTGTTTCCTCTTTTCTGTACTCTCTCGGTATGGACAATTTCAGGAAATTTGTAGTATTTGCTTTTAACATTAAAAAAAACAAACCCACAACACACAAAAAACTCCCCAAACATGAACAAACAAGAACTGTAGAATCAAAGCTTTCAAAGTCCTTTCCAGTGTGACTTAATTTCAAGAGACACATCCTAGGAAAGGAGCAGTTTAAGGTGAGTTCCTCTGTTTCATCATAATTCATGAGTTTTCTTCAGCAATAACATTCTTTCATTGTCCAGTTGTAGTCTGAGGGCATCAGGGGCTTTCTCACATGCTACACAAGAGCAAACAGAGAACACTGCTGTGGAAAACACCTACGTTACAGAAGCGAGTGTCTAGTGTCTGCCTAACCAGGGAAACTTACTGTTTGGCACTTGTGTCTTTTTGGGACTCTTGCTTCCTCGTTTAGTAAACTTCCCTGAAATAATATTCTAAGCCTGAATTAAAAGATTACATTTAAGCATTTATTGTATAATGAAGTGACATTGTGAGCACAGAAACATCTGACTGAACAGCCAGGAATATAGCTCTAGAGTACACATTTATAGAATCATATCTAAATTACTCATTGTTATAAAAGAGACCAAGCAGAATCTAAGAGGTCTTTATAGCCCTTGGTTTCTCAAAAATCCCAATCTATGCTGATTAGGTCTGCTCATTGAAAAGTCTTCAATCAAGTACTTTGATATCAGCAGAGAAATGTTTTCCCTTCCTCAAGAATCTCACAAACACTGACCGAGCCCTAACAGTACCTTGAGGAAGTTTACATGGGAAAGAGGAGAAATGGACAAGCAGAGGACTTAACCCTGGCTAAAGCCAAATCAGCAGCAGGAAAGTGAAGAGAAATTAACTCCCCAAAACTAAACCATTGCAGTTACAATGCATTTTGCTTCTGAATTCATAGACCAAAGTAAACATAATTACTCTAATAGTGTGGACAGGGATGTCATCATAAATCCTGATTTCTACCTTTTTATGAACCCTGTCCCTTTTCTAAATGGGATATTCTGTCTACCAAAAGGGCCTTAAAAAAAAAAAAAATCTGTTTTGGCTCTTTCTTCACTTCTAATGTCTTATTCTTTGCTTGATGTATTCTGAAGGTGTCTCATAACAGGGGATTAATTTTCAGTGTCAGTAACCTAAAAAAAAAAACATATAAGACAAGCCACTAGCAGAAAGAAAAGCTTGCTTTATACTTGTTTCCTAAACCAACAGCCGGTGACATGCCAGGGCCAGAAAGCATTGATTATAAACAAAAAGGTCCCATCTCGGATTCCCATAGTGAACCTGGCTTTCAGTATCCTCTGACAGTGTGACACTTCCTACCAACAGCTCCTTTGTATAGGGAGAGCAGGACAAGCAAACTAAACAAAACCGCAGAAAAGCCTTGGAGGCAGCGACAGCATAATCCCACTTATTCATAGCTCAGCTGAAGTGCTGCCTATAAAACCCTCTGCAGTGATTTATTCTGCTCTCATTTCAATACTGCCAAGAACCCTGCCTTCCTGCCACAAATCTGCCTCCCTTTGCTCACAGAATAACCCAAACAAATACAGAAACGTTTACGCCAATAAATTCTGCGTTGGATTTAGGTGTACGTATTAAACTTGATGTATATTTTCAAGCTCCCTCCTGCAAACATAAGAGATCGTTCTACCAGTAGATGTCACCCGGAGCAGGGAAATGTCTGTTGAAGCCCTGGAGAATCCCTGTTATTCCCACCTGTGTGTCAAAATGCGCCCAGCTCCCAGCAGAGGTTTGGGAAGGAACCCGAGGAGGAGGTTGCCAAAGCACACATGATTCATCACCATTTCTGCCTCCTGCCCTAGTGGGTGCCGGGCTGGGGGAGTCACGGTGACACCGCTGCCCTCTGTACAGTGGTTTCATGCAAACCTGTTCCTCAGGCTGCAGCTCCTTGATGAAGGAAGAGCACAGAGAGATTCCAAACTTAGGAGTTTCCAAATCCCTGTCACCTGCAACCCTTGGCACCGGTGATTATGCAAATTGTCTGTTTAGACAGACCTATCCTTTGGATAAAGGAAAGGTAATCCCCAAGCTGACTTTACATTTTGCTGCTGTGAGCTGAGTCCAGGAACATGATGGAGGTGGTTTCTAACAAAGCACTGATGAGGCTGTGCAGTGGCAATATGGGATTTTAGGATGCTTAAAAATCAACATTCCTACAAGGAAGATGGTTATAAAAAAATCCTAAATGCCTTTGAAACCCACCCCCACCTGTGCCCAGAAACATGAGAATCCAGCCCACACACCTTCACCTCTATGTTGCACGTACCAAAACCAGTTCACGGCAGCAGAAATCTCACTGGAAAAAATATTTTATCCACCAGTGAGTAAAATTCAGATATGAAGTTTAGGTGAGATATAAATGGTACACAAGAAAGTATCATCAGCTATACTAAATAGTCTAATGATTATGTTGTGTTATGCCTTTTTACATTAGAACAATGGAAAAAATATTTCAGACTAAGAATGCAAAGGTAAATCTCTAGGCTTTTAAGCCATCTATCTACCAGGAGAGATGCATATTTCATCTTGAGTACTGCTTTCGCCCACAGCATCCTTCTGAAAAGGATGAATTCTGAATCTTTTATTTGCTAGATCTTGCTTATTTGTATCTGGTACTGTAAAAGTACATGTAATGTTTTCCTCTTGTAATTCTTGGGAAAAAAAACAGAGGCTGTGACAAGTGAAACCTCAAAGATATAATTGATCAAAAGATATTTATTTCCATGGAAATGTCTCTTTAATATCTTCATCAAAATTAAAGCCTCAATGAACAGCTTCAAATATGAATTCTTTTATAAAATGGAAGACCTATGACATAAAAAGAAACAAGCAGAGAACTTCCACAAAAAATCCCACAAATTTAGTTTTGTATGTTTAGTGAGTGGAATGTAGAACGAACAGAGTACCAGGGAAAGAGCTGGAAGGAGAATGGGGGAGAAATAAGCAAGTGCTACTGTGTCTAGTCTTTGTAATGAAATTCTTTTCAGAAACCCAACCTGCATCATATAAAGAAACCTTCTATTCAAAAGCCAGTTTGTTTGCACAGTCTCATTCGATAGAAGCATTTTGTGTGCATTTTTGTTATGAAAAGTTTGCTTTTTTTCAATGGGCAGCAATCTCTGCTTTGGAAGCAATTCTTTACTAAAGCAGGATGGGAAATCTTCCAGGTTTTGGCCAGAATAATAGCAGTTCTTGCAGAACTTGTGCCCTGGCTCTGGATTTCACAAAAGGTTCCTTTCTTCCTTCCTTTCACTTCCTACAATGCACCTCTAGAGATCTGCCACAAAGGATTGTTCTGAAGTATATTTAGCACATGGTGGCAGGCTTAGCTGCTGGGATCGGTTCTTCTTCACTCTGAACTGATTCTTATGTTTCTGAATGCAGCAGCTCATTCAGAATTCAATTCCTCATTTTTCACAACAGTGCAAGTTCAACTAAATTTTTTACAGATTCAAAAATCAATCAGGCAAACCCAAGACAGAAAAATCCATAGATGTCCCAGTTAAAACTCAAGTAGCAGCAATACTACAGTGCACTGGATGCTGTCAAGATGTACTGGAGGGCTGTCAAGGGATGTTTTCCTGTTCTTTTGATTTCCTTTATGCTGGGCTCTCTACTGGGCTCTGAGGACCTCTGGTCTGGCTCATTGTGGCTGCTCATACGTTAGATTCTCATCAAGAAACCTTCCAGGTGGGAATTGATGGCAGTGACCCCAGGAACAGCAGCTTTTGCTCCCTTTTGGTGTTTAAAGATGGGTTTTCAAAGATGGATGGATGTGGTAAGGATATAAAAAGAGTAATATTTTATGAATGTAGTAAAACTGGACATTATTAAGTTTAAAACCTCATTTATCTACATATGAATATGCTTACAGGGTTCCAGATCAGGGTTCCCCACTAGGAACCCTGCTCCATTCCTGCTTTAATTTCCTCCAAATGATGCTGGTTTTCTTCTTTCTTCAGCAGCTCATACAATGCAGAACTCAAAGGAGTGTGATTTATTCTGGATTCTCCACACTAAATAGCCCAATGCTATTGTGTACAGACAGCAAGGACTTCAGAGAAGTAAAAACTTTTTTCTAAATAGAAGTAATCCAATAAAACATTTAAATATATATAAGAATCAGAAGGATTTTTTTTCCAGCTTAGATTTGGATCTAAATTATGAGCCCTGCTTCTCTGCCTTTTATTCAAAATTAACCTTGCATATTTATTTATTTAGGCACTTATTCCAATTCACAGGACAATGTGAAATGGCCAAAATTAAGAGATTCAAAAAGCTAGGCTTGGATCTTGTTAAAATTCAGGTTATCCCAATTTTCTTCAAGGGATACATTTGATATAGTCCTGCTCTCTGATAGAACAGTGCAGTATATTTTGCAGGTGATGGAAACTGACAAATAAATAGCTGAAGAAAAGGAAAGATCCACGAGGTTAAGAGTTTTTTACACATTCCCATTTTCTAGCAGTTACCAATATCCAAGAAACACCTGTACACACCTGTGAGAAACTTAGAGCATTAACTGCACAGCAAGATATAAAATAATTTTTAAAAGCTTCTAAGATACCTTCCAAAGCAGTGAGGAAACAGCACTAGAGCATTATCAAGAAGACTCTCACACAGCAAGTTCTCCTAAATATCCTAGAGCTTTATTGAACAGCTTGCACTGGAAGATAAAGGAATCAAGACCATCTATGAAACAATCTTATAGCTGATTTAATAATTGCCTGTGAATACAACTCAACCCAGGCTAGATGAGGCTCAGGAGACCAGAGACCAATCAGCTCCCAAAAATAGGTCATGAATGGAGCCTTAAGTGATGCAGACACTGTGTGTGGATTCCTCTCTGGGGAATAATTTTTTGCTGCGTTGTCACAAGAAGAATCCATCACCTGGTAAATCTGTTCCACTTGTGAGGCACTGAGCAACTTCAGCAGGCAACAACCAAATTAACCTTAGAAAAGCAAAGCTTTTTCCAAACCTGGTTTGGAAAGTAGGACGTGACCAAAAGCATGTATTCTATCACCATCTTCATGAACCAGGTGGGGCAGTGCTTCCTGCCTCCCGCCCTCAAGTTTATTTTCTGTTAATGGCCCATCAGTGCCTTGCCCATGACTCAGAGATAAACTGCCCCTGGACTATCTCCTGATTAATGGCCCATCAGTGCCTTTGTGAGAAGCTCCACCCAGAAGGAGGACCCAGGCACTCAAACCTGGATATAAACTGGAATTTTAAAAATCATATTCGGGCCTTTTCCACTGGATTTTCCAGAGGACAAGAGCTACAGAGCTACCACTGGACCTTCTGAGGAAGACCAGACCTTTNTTATAATAATTCGGAGGGGAGGGGGTTGCATTTTCTATTCCAAGGGAGGTTTCTGCCTTCCTTAGCAGACACCTGTCTTTCAAACCAAGACAAAAGCCCATCTCAGTTGAGATGAGGCAGCATTTTACCATGGGGACTTAAATACATGCACAGCCAGCTGAGCCTGCTGACAAACACCGGTGTAGGGCATCCTGAGCAGAACAAACCTGTCTAAGACAGCACAGGCTGGGCTCTGGCTCTCTGGAAATGCTAAGCTTGAGCTGAACTCTTACAATTTCCAGCAGAAGGTGTGGACATTTTAACACTTAAAGTCCTGCACCTGCCAGACTGTTGCATTCTGGTCCAAAGCCAGAAGTATAGAAATTGATTATTCTGCCTCCTTACTCGGTGGCCTTGTCCCAGAAATGCTCCAGTCTCCCCATTTGCTACCACAGATTTTTCTGCGCTCTTCTGTTTCTTTTGATCTGCTCCTCTCTGGGTTTCTATTGCCAAGTATTTTCTCTTCATCTCTGTGTTCAAAGCACAGAGCTGAAAATGCAGAAATTAATCACTTTTAGGCATCTACTTGTGTGGATGAGCACAGACTGTGAGGACCAGCAGTCTGTGGTTCATTTCAGCACCACAGGCAGACTAATCTGCTGAGCTGTGACCAGAGAAACTGGGAGGCTGCCCTCCACAAACTGCCCGGAGCACCTGTCAGAGGCACAGAATGTTCCCTGGTGCCAGTGGTGCATCTCCAACTGCAGCACAATCCCAGACATGTGACTGAGGGGTAGGAAGAAAAATGTGCTCCATGTAAATATAGCCAGTGCATTCTTGGATCTCACTGCTTTAAGTGGCTGGCAAAGCTGTCAGAATCTAATTCATGTGGAGCCTCACTTGCAGGCTCTGGACAGACATTTTTAGAACTGTGCTTGTGACTAGGGGCAAAAAAATGTCAGGAGTCCAAAGTCACCTGCCATTTGCATGGGTTGAACACCTTCTGCTGAGGTCATGAAGCAAAAGGCTTGAAGATCAGAGGACAAATGGGCATCGACATGGCACACTCCAACACAGTACCCCAAAGTACTAAATCTGCAGAAATTTTAAGCAGAAAACAGGACCTTTCTAAATTCTGTGAATGCCTTCTAATGCATTTTTATCAAGTATCAAATGTATTTTTAAAAAGTAAATTTTAACACCTTCAAAGTTAAGATCCACACCTTCTTATCTACCCAGCTGCACTGCTGTGAATCTACCAACACAGCCAGACCAGGGAGGCGAGGGACAGACATCATCCATACAGAACAGGCAGCACTTCGTTTTGGGAGTATTCCCTAAGCCCCTGAATCTGTGACATAGCATTACTCTCTAAAAACCCTCAATATACTTGAGATTGGATCAAGATTAAACAAACCAACATGTCAGAACATATTCTGGAGGTAGGAGAGGAAGGGAAATGAGCATTTAAGGAGTTGCCTTCCATCCCCTTTCCAGATAAAGCTGGAACGCTGACTGGCCCAGCCCACGTAATTGTGTCTAAACCATGACATGCACACTCCCTTCACACATTTCTCAGGAAAATAAAAAACAAACAGAAGCCCCAACTTTCCAAAATAGGAAGGGAAACTTGGGGTTTTACCAAACAGCAAGCACCAGACCATTACTATGATTTCAACTGAAATATTCATAAGAACCAAGTAAGTCAGTTTCAAATGCAAAAGAACCAACCAAGAAGACCTCAGCAAAGGTCAAATATTTGCTGATACACTCTGTATGTAACACAGCTCTGACCATGGAAAATTGAATCTAATCAGTTACATTGGTTAAACTACACGTGGGTGGAATTTAGGTGGGATGTAAGCAACTACAGTGCAGAAATCAGATTAAGCCTGGGAGAAACTGCAGTGTGTGATTATCATGTAATAATTACTCAACGTTTTGACAGAGCTCAAGACTGGGCTCAGCCCAGCCCTTGACAATGAGAAGGCAGCATAAACATCAGAGTGTGAAACTCTATCACTTCGGTTAATCCACCAGCATTTCCTCTATGGGAAGTCCATGAGCTCCTGATGGAAGCCCAGGGCTGCAAATTCAAGAGAACCCCTGGGGTTCAGAAACAAGGTCCAGACCCCTGGAGAAGGCAACACCAAGACAGCTGCAGTACAAACCTGTGTGGGCAGCCTTTTGGAATTGGGTCACCACCAACTGTCCGTGTATGTGGAGTTCTTTGAGAAACCCATCTGGTCCTGGCATCCATCTGAGCTGCTCTTCATGCTGTTACCACAGCAACTGGCATTTAAATGAAAAATCTCTGAGCAAGCTGGATCTATAGACAGCCCTACCAAATCACAAGGCAGCAGAAGCGAATGCTAGAGGCGGGACTGGGAGGCGTTTAGCTGTGTATTTACCAAAAGGGGTTTCAGCCTTGTTTTCCATTTGCGCTTTATTATTTGACAGAATAAGCATCAGCACACAAATTTTTCTTTATCAACAAGTTCCCTGTAGGTCAGTCACAGCAATGATATCTTTCCATTTGGCCTGATTGGCAGTCTAAATAGATCTTAAATATTTTGATTTCTTCATTGTTTCCATATCACACACAAACTGAATGTTTTTTTGCTATTAATACAACTGCCTTGAGAGGAAATAGTAGCCATGTGGCTTTTCAGAAATAAAAGATGCTTTACAAAAGTATAAAATCTAACTAGATCTTCCCAATGGCATTTAGATTTGTCATGTTGAATTTGATCAAAATTTCTTTAAAACTTTAGGGACACAGACCTAACATTCAAGTTCTTTCCAGGATAATTTCATGTTTGCCAATACAGATTTTAATACTCATTTTATTTTGAGGGAGGGAAAGTCTGTGTTTGTAGTAGAGGGTATTACATGGGTTGAAATAGCCAATCTTAATATTCTCCCAGCTGACTAACTCTGAAATGTGCTTTATTTCTGTATCTGGCATAACAGAAATATAACAACTATGCTTAAATTCTCAGTCGTCATAGCAGGACAGATGAGGGAGGGTTCTGCCCCAGCCCATGAGCCAGATTTAGGCTTGGAAAGCAACTCCCACACAGGTGATGTAGGACACATAACGTGAAGGGAAGTGGGAGCTGGTGACTGAGGACAGGGGAGGTGACATAGGGGCTGGCACTGGCTTACACAATCCACACCTTTAGCCTTTCAAGTCAATGTTGAGCACTGCCAGTGGAAGGTGAACAGGGGAAAACAACACAATTCAAATTCTTTTTCTTATTCTTTGAATGCATCTTTGAAATCTTTTTTATTACTCAAAATCTATAAGTGAGTGGGACTATTTTACGTGTAAAATGTTCTGGTTTAGAGGTGTTATGTCTGTCAAAGACCAGGAGAGAGGAGAGAAAGAGACAACAAAAGAAATTGAAGGATACCACTGAGAGAAGTAAGAAGCATGTGAGATCCCTGAGCATGAAATGGAGAAGCACATTTCCATATAGCTTCACTATTACACACCTTGCTCCCTAATTTCTTTCAATTAAAATAACTGAAAAAAACTTCCTTGAACAAAACCCCTCCCAAATACTATTTTGCCACTGCAACATTTTTCTAAAAAATTCCAAATTACTTGCGTATTAATAACTCATGAGTCAAATTTCTTTCAATTGAATATTTAAAATTATCAACAAAATTCACCTTATGTAGACTTCTGGTTGGAGAAAAGTCAGAGGGACTTTTGTCTTAATGTTTTCGGCTGTGGATGTTGGACTGACAACCTTCCTCTCAACCAGCCCTTTCCTGCTCTGTCATTAGTTACCAAATTTGAAAAGAGGAAGAAAGTTAAAGCAACCACCATGATTTACTTAATCAGGAGGAGAACAGCGACCCATAAAAATTTCTGGCATAAACCTTCCTGTGAACACATTTGCATGTTTATTAGTTAAACTTTGCCGTCTGCGAGCACTCTTGTGAAAAAACAACAAATCATTAGTATAAGAAATGGTAGAAAACACATTTTTAAAGGCCAAAAAAATCTAAAGTAAACTGAAAATCTTTATTTCTGGAAATGTTTGAGAATTGACGAGTCCTTCAGAAAGCCCAAAGAATTCCAACGTACAAATTCCATCAAAAGACAAGTCTGAGTCTTGTCTCCCAAATTTGGACTAAGTTTTGAAAATCCCAGATTGCAAATCTAATGTAGATTTTCTCTGTCAAATGGAAATATTCCAAGTTGAGATGTTTCATTATGCTGGATGAAATAAGCTTATAAATACAATTAACTGTTTTACTGTCCTCAGTCAGGCAAAAGCTATTGACGTAACTAGGGAAGAAACAAAGTAATTAAGGAAGAAAACTCCAAACCTTAATTTGACCCTTTACTTTCAGTGATTAATTTAGCAATACTTATACTATAATATTGAAAATCTGATTTGGAAAAGCAATATTCCATGTCATGCCATGACTGCCTCACTTCCTCAGCAGTAAATCATTACCCACCACTTTCAGTTTGTGAGGGCAGAGGACGATTATTCATATTCAATACTCGGTAACAAGTGTTTGCTCTCATCCTTCTCCAGTGACTTCACAGGGCTTTAATTGACAGCACAGATGTCACAGCTCCTGTCTCCAGCCCAAGCAATTGTTTGAAAAGCTTCTGAGTTATTTAACTGCTGGTGGTGACAGGAAGCTGGACAATTCTGCTCTTATGAGGGCTTTGTTTAAAGGTCTCTCAGTCCATCTTACCTCCTGTCTCTTCCTATCTTACATGCCTGAAAATACTGCTAATGCCTGTGCACACAAGGCTTCCCATTTCAACATCACATTTGCATTTCGCAGGAAGACCCTCAGGAATTTTTGAGATTGTCCCAGATTAGAGAGAGACTGAATCCATCACAGGACAATCAATTTTAATTGAGGCAAGATCACAGCCTCAATTTCTCCCCGCGTGTTCCCACTAAGATCACAGTGCCTTCTTTTCTCCCAAAGTCAGCTCTCAATACAAATTATATGCAGGAAAAAAAAAAAGATCCCACCAGCAATAGGCTGGACATTTGTATTCCAGACAAGATCCTGTTAAAGATCCTGTTAACAATCCTGGTGGATGCCACAGTCTTACTTCACATATTGATCTGGTGGAGCAAGTACCTAGAGCTCTGGTCTGTATTAATTTGTAGCATAACTCTTGGCACAGGGTCAGCTGGCAGTGGTCTCCCCCATGTTTTAAATCAATTACCTGAAGTAGTAATTGTTTGTTATCAGTAAGGGGGATTTAATAAACAAATATACTTGATAAATCAATGCACAGACAAATCCAGACATCCACATATAAATTAGTTTACATTAAGTTACTAAAATGAGGCTGCTGGAATGATAATGTTTCAATACACCAAAATAACATTACCAGTTCTTATAAGTTGGCATGTTAAAAATACATCTCTGTCCATTCTTTGATCTTTAGTAGTAAGATCTTTAATAGTATCTAGTGATACTATTCAGTATTCTAAGGAGGGGCTAGCCTGGAAAGCCCTATTGTCTTTTTTTGGTATTGTCTTAATAGAATCAGTGAAATAAAATGATGAATTATGTTGTTATACCAACTGAACAGCTTATATAATGTACCTCTGTTCCCATGAAATTGAGATTTAGGGTTTTAACAATGAACTTTACTCTTCCACTCACCTGTAAATGAACACTACTGGAGCAGCACTGAGCCCAGTTCTGCCCTTCTCACCAGCTAACTCTGTTTCCTCTTCTGTGAAATCACTGCTGCTTTACATCATTTTGAATTAGGTCAGAAACAAACTCAGTGACTGCTCATTCCAGCTAGGAAGAGTGGCTGAATGACAGATCTGTAATAATGCTTCTCATGTGCAGTCAATTAAATTTAGACCACGCAGAACTATAAGAAGTACACAGTGGAAAATTTTGGCAGGGTGACTGGCAAGCTGTAGCACATCTAACAAACCTGAAGACTTTTAAATTCATCTTCCCTCTGAACTTTAATCAAAGGCTATAAAAAAAAATCCAGCTGAATACAATAAAAATTTAAACAGCAAAGATCATTAAAGCAGACACTTCTTGTTACCTCATGGTGACTTGCAGAAAAATCTTGTCAACGTCAGATGCTCATCCCAGTGTTATAATCATAATTCACCTTGCTGGAACAAACAGCATGGGAACGTCTGCATCTGCTAAGCCTGTGTACCAAAAGCAGATATGAGAGGAGGCCAAACATGTTTTTATAAGATACAAAAGAGAACAATTACTTCTACCGGAGGGGTAGGAGCTTTTGGAATGTGCTTTTGGACATAGGAGTGTCTTTTGAGAACTACCGAATATATCTTCAAATGAAAACTATAAATTAAGTGCAATTATTTCTGACAGCCTGCATGAGAAAAAAAAAGCATTTATCCTGTCATTGAGGTTCCCTGTCTCAGTGCACTCTCAGGACTTTGGAATAATCCTTGTGGCAAATCCACACTGCCCTTAGCAGAGACTTCCTTAGTTTTTTTCTCCACCACAGCTGTGGGGTTTTTTTAAAGTACATGATCTTCCTTCAGAAATTTGTGGCTAAAATATTTGTCTGTCATTTGGCTGTTTTGATTTTTGACAACTTCTCCAGCAAACCTCATCCCACAGGGGCAATTTTGCCCCTCACTCTCTACCCAGAAGCAATCATACCCACATCATTCCCCCCTCCTCACAAAACCAGACCTTTATGTCTCTGCCCTCCCTGTGTCTATGTATCTTTTATTTCATTTATCCTCACGCTCTGCCCCAGGATTTCTCAGAATTCATCTGTTCCCCTCCTTTTGCTTGCCAGTCCATCCTTAGCTCTGGTTTTGCCTTTGTTGAGTGCGTCCCCAACCCCTTGCCTTTTATTCAATCAGCTCTACAAGACAGATCCTTTCTGTAAAGGCCACGAATGATTCCTCTGCAAGATCTGCCTCACTAATTATATACATAACATGCATTTATCTGCTCCCACACCAGGTTCCAGAGAGCAGGGGCTTTTCTTTGTGCCTTGTCATTTAAAACATTGCCACTATCAGCCACTTCACAATGACATCGGCAGCACCACTTCGCTGCAATTAGGAGGGAAACTTGCCAGCAGAGGATGGGGTTTAAACTCTTCTTGACAAAGAAAACAACATCGAAACAATTGGCTGATTCCCTTTTTACAGAAGCCGAAGGGGTATCTGGAAACCCCGGGTCAAACGTGGATTGTCTGTAGATGTTTAAAGGATGGTTTGGTTTGGCAAACAACCAGAGACAAGGAAACGTGCTGGTGTAGGCTGTAAAACTGTGCACCATGTGAAACAAAATGCACGGCCTGAATTAGGGGCAGGTTGTTTTTAGAGATGGTGCCATTTTTTTTTTTTTTAATTTTCTTGAAAATGTTCTCAAATATTACATTTGAAACGTAGCGACATATATCACCATATTTTGACAACACATAGTCTTTACAAACCCACATTCCTGCAGTGTTGTTATCATGAGATCAGTCTGTCAGATAGCACAAAATCTAAGGTAACGTGTTTATAATCCAGTCAGTACATTTTTCAGGAGCAGGATTTCACAACACAGCCATTCTCTAAGGCAGAATGGACTCACCCTTACCCAGCCATGACCATGAGCCAGCTCAGCCCAGCAAAAACTGAGCAGGAAAGAACCAAGGAGAAGAGAAGGTTGTTCAAAGAGTTGTTGGAGTTGTTCAATTTAACGGAAAACCTGTGGTGTCCCTGGTCAGTGGAATAACTTTGAAATAAATAGAAAGTAGAGCCCAAAATCTGAGTCCAGAAGAGGCCAGAATCACTTTTTTCCAGAGCAATATTTCTATCTTGGAAGGGAGACCAGCTACCCTGCAGACCAAAACAGGGTAAGAATACTCTGATTAGAGAAAACCAGACACATTTAAGATTTTTAGATTGGGCTTGTTAGATGACAGAAACAGCAAAAAAATTTATGCTGATATAATTTATACTGATATTTTGCATTTTTTCTGACAGAATTTCAGAGGTTTTAATCATCATTTGCCCCCATTTCTAGAGGAACCTGTTTCTACAAACAGGTTCCATGCAGTATTTCTGGAGGAGTAGGATGCACGAGGCCTCTGGAAGGCCTCAGGCAGGCATCAGCAAATGCATCTTAAGTTTGCATTTGAGAAAATAAATAGAAAAATGCTGTTTTTCAGATCACCAGCAGATTCGGTTGATAAGAAGGTAATTTACTCTGTGTGCTGCTTTATGTTTAGAGAGTTCAATACAGGTCGTTAAGGAACTGTGGTTACCATCTCTCCTTTGTGTAAACCTCCTTGCTTTTCTTGCCCTGAGTTTCCAAGTATTTCCTATAAGGAGGAGAACAGGTGGCTAAGAGACTCCAGTGGGGCTAATGACACAGAAGAAAACTCAATACTATTATCTGAGCTCCTTGTCAATGTTTTGAGAGGAGACAGCTTATTGAGAGATCAAAACCTACATCTTTAGGACAGGGTAATCTTACCTGAATTAAGACAGCCAAATTCAAACTTTTTAATCAAAAAGTTTACCTATATATTAAATTTCAGAGTGGGTTCTGCATAGGGTTTTCATGTTTTTCTCCAGTAGACAAGCTGATGAAATAGTTTCTGCAGTGTATGGAAATGGAGATTGTAATTGTTTCAGTAAATTATCAAATCAATCAATTTTTATACATTTAGGTATCTTTCAGATGAACAAACTTAGAACATATTCAGTTTCCCTTACCTTCAGGAGGACCATTGGTATAGGTAACACCTGATGTGTTAATTGCCTCCGCAGCACAAGCTGAAGCCATCCTGCTTTACATGAAGATTGGTTATGTGCTTAATTTAAAAAACCAAATCCCCTTTTAATCTTTTTAAGTGTCATTCTGGTGTTTTAAAGAAAGTTTCACCATCTCATTGATCACTTTCAGGTCAATTTTANCGCCATCTCATTGATCACTTTCAGATCAATTTTATGATTGAGCAAGCAGAGGAGGACAGTTGCCATTATCTCCACGTGGATTGAAACTCATCAATACTGCAGAACATTTTGTAAAATGAGTATCAGTGATAATACTGGGGATTGAAATAATAAATTGACCAGCATTGCACCTAATTCAGCAAAAGATGAAATACCCGAACAATCCTTAAAGCTGGCAGCCATGCTCCAAGGAGTTTAATTCACATTAGTTTGGTCTAGCTGGATGGAAAAGAAGTGTTAGTGTACAAAGAATTACCACTTGCAGTGTTGGTGAGGAAACAATGAAAATGTGATTGGCATAAATCATTCAGAAATCTTATTACACAATCCTGATCCATATATTAGATTGCTTGGCATTCCACAGCTGAGAAGTACTAAGGTCAGACTTACTCTGGAGTACTGTATTTCTTTACACATTTTATTGTAAATAGAAAGTGGAATTGTGGTCCCACGGGAAATTCCAACATTTTGACATTTATTTTCAGTGCAAATAACAAACATACTGAGTTTGAATCACTGAAACTCTTATATGCAATAGTATAGGAATATCAAAATAATGTAAATATCATAGAAGTTGAAATTAAATGAATAAAATGCCAATATAAAATATTTCAACATTGCCTGAAAGAAATAAGGTAAAATTATTCATTTTGATATTTTCCCATCAAATTTAATCTAAATCAATGTATTCACTTAAGATGATTCATTTCTGATGAAATTGCACTGTCTGAGTAGACAATTGTTTGGGGTTTTTTTCAGCTCTGTCTCATTATTAAAGATTGATCAGATTGTAAAAGTGTTGGGGAAAAAACATTAGGAATTCAGCTTTTGCAAACTTATTATGCTGAAGTAATTTTGATTAAAATTTCACAATCCCCAAGAAGGAAAAGCAAATAGTCACCGTAATTGTCAATCATATTCAAGGGACCTCCAGGTGGCTCTGCAGTGACTTCATAAGAGATAAGTAACTGAATTGCTAACACGAATAAGGCCATTTGAACACAAGTTCTGCCTTTTCCTTTGCAGGTCCTGTGGTTTTCCACCCTCAGCAGCAGCCCCTGCTTTGGTCATTTCTTCTCCAGAGCAATCCTGCCTGTGAGGATTTAGAGCTGCTCTGTTGCACCAATGTGACAGTGTCCAATTTACTGTCCTGGCAAGGAGATAAATTTGTGTGTCTGGCTTTCTTTTTACCAGATCAGATTTAGCTCCTGCAGCTTGTTTCTGTGGCTTCATGTGTCACCTTGCTCCCCCTTCTCTTCTAATTGTGATTCTTTCATTCACACCTCTCTTTAATCATCCCTCCCATTTTTCTTCAGCTTTTCTGCTTTCTTACAAAATACTCTACAGAATTTGTGTTTTCACAGCCTAGAAAAGTTCTTCCCTCTCCCCAGGAATAATCTCCTAACTCACTGACCTCTCTCTCATCCTGCATTAAGCTTAAACACTTCAAGACTCTTTGGGGAAAGAAACTCCACATTTATATAAATGGTAAGACCTCGGCAGTATTCAGAAAACAAAGAATGAATGAGCAGAAACTTTTATTCTGCAGGGAAGGCAGTTTGATTCTATGCCAAGCTAATTAAGGGAACTCATGAAGATAAGGGATGCCTTCTGTTCAGATGTTGCTATATTTTATCTACAGCCTGTGCAGTTTCTGTACAGACGTGGAACATCCACTCCCCAGGTGCAAATGGAGATCAGACCTCGAGTGTTTTAGTGTCCTTAGCTGTTTGTTACAATGGTTCTATCAGTAATCCTGCAAAATGAGAGTAAAATTACTCTGAAACAACAGATCATCCCAGAATTGCTAATAAAGCAATAAGGAGGACAAATAAAAGATCTTAGTGTAACATTCTGGCTGTTAGCCAAAATTTGGGGCTGTTGTGCATGGAAAAAGTCTGTCTTGGAAACACAGTTGGACCTGTTCATACATATTGAACCTTTCCTCATAACATCCACCACTAAACTTCTTGCAGATGCTTAAATGACTTCAGCGAAGTACTGCAGAGAGCAAAAACATCAGTGAGAAGTGGCTGTAGTTTCCAGGCAGAAGCAGCAAGCATGTTTGGCCCTCAGATGCAGTGGCTCTGTGAATGAGCCAGCACACTTTCCAAGCAGGAATTGGTAAGTTTACCCTCCTGCAGGCTTACATGAAAGTATTTCTTACTACACAGTCAGCATTTCTCTGGTCAAATGTGTTTGTTTCAAAACTTCTCTCTCAAGGAAGTTTCTCCTCTCCTTGAGTCCATGTAATTACTCCAGGGTGGCCCTGCCTTGTTCCACCCTAAATTCCTGATGGTATTTCTATACCATAATTGTGAACATTTATCACCAGCAGTTCTCTAGGCAGTCTTGTGACTTGGACAGCTGACTGTAACTGGTGTTTAGTATTTGCTTTGTACACTTCCCAAGTGCTAAACCACCTTTCATTAACCTGCATTTGGCAGCTGCCCAGAAAACTTCAGCTTCTCAAGCCCATGTGAGTATGGAAACAGTATTAAAATAGGATTCTCAGATTCCTGGATATTCATTTACTTCTCCTGCAACAAGAGTATTTCCGTGAGCTTTCAGACAGCTAAAAGCCCCAGAAAGCTGGTGGTGCAATTTCTCCCCCTTTATACATGGCTGCTGATCATCTGGTGAACTGGACATGTGAAGAAAACCTTCCAGAGACTCCTTTAGATCAGTTCTAGAGGACGAGGTTGCCTAACAACTTAAAGCTTTCTGTTTTGCATGTAATCTAAGTGTATTTTTGTGGTTGGTTTTGAGTGAAATAGCTGAATGTCATCTCAGGAAAAGAGATTTTCGTGCTTCACTCATTAGGGAAGGCCACAGTCTGTACATTTCCAGATACAAGGTAAGTCACAAATGGAGGGATTCGGTGATCTATGATTATCTTAGGTATTTTTTCCACATAAATCACCACCCAGTCTATTGGCTGCTGTATCGGGAATGGGCTCAGCAGACAAACTGCAAGCCCTGGCACACTCAGTGCTTAAAAACCAAAACCAAAACACAACAACACACAGGAAAACACAGAAGAACAAAGGGCTGGGGAAATACCTGACACGCTTCTTGGCTTGATGTGTTTTTCTGGTTTCACACTGCTGCCTTCTCATGCTGTGCATGAAGTGTTGTTATATATTATTGCCATTAATAGCAATATAGAACAGCAATGCCAGTATCAGCACACCAGAGAGAGGACAGAAAATCTAAAAGACAATTGTCTCATTAAAAAAAGCAATAAATTTGCCACGACTTATTTATCCTTAATTACAGATTACTTTTAACCACCAAAACATAAGTCTTTATCTCCTAGTAAAAGCAGTACACACAATTAAACTCATCCATTTATGTACTTACAGGATTTAAAATTTTAAAGTAGGGATTTTCACCCTTTTAAACTGTAATGACTCCAGTGATACTTCCATGTCCATTTAACAAGGAATGCTGATGAAGCCATTGCCTGGGAACAGTGAAAGGGCAAAATTCCCAGCTGTTTGAGATGAGAGAAACTTAGATTCAAGCACCCAGGCTGAATGAGAAAAACAAAAATGTGAATTTGCACTCTACAGCTCCTAGATTATATCTTGGCCAGTTTCTTGCTCAGGACGAAATAACAAAAAATTCATCCTGGTCTTTTGGATCTTTTCTAACCCTAATTTCAACATAGGTGGCGTCCTCCTAGGAAACACTGAAATTTTGACTAGTCCACATCTTTTACTGACTGCTAATCTAGTGCAAAATGTTCATCTTGCTCTAGTGAAAATCTCCTTAGTTCTACCTCAGTGTTTTAATTTTATGCTGTGCCACCACTACAACTTTGGGGCAGTCACTTCATATCCTGCATACCCATGGTGTTGCATGATGCTGTAATTTCCCTCTGCATAAACTTTTTCAGGAAATGGGGCATCTGTAACTGTGACTGTAACTCCTATCTTCATCTTCACATCTCAGATTGGAACTGCAATAAAGCTTGGGAGTGCTGAGGACAAGAAAGCTGCCTGGAGAGATCAGCTCTGTGCACTCCGTGTTCTTGGACTGACTGTTGTAAAAAGCTTTTCCATGTGCACCGATCCCTCAGATTGCACAACAGAACGTGGCTCCCGATGCCTTTAACCTCCCAGCAGGGACACACCTATTCACCGATAGCCACGGATAAGTCAGCGGAATAATAACCTTCCCCACCTTCAGCTCGTCATGAAGATGCAGTAAACTTTTGTGAACTTCAGCTGCGCACGTATCCAGGCCTGTGGGAGCAGCGTGAGAGCCTGATCTCCCCTGAATCACAACAAACTGCTGCCTTTCAGTAGCTACACTGCAAAATTGCTGCATTATTCATTCAAAGCCATGGTGCAACTTCCTTTTATTGATTGGGGATTTAAAGCCGGCTCCAGAAAAGGGAAGGGTCAGATAACAATTACTTAGGGCTCCACGGCGCCCCCACAAAGCTGTGTTAGATAACACAAGGAGTCATTCCTTCTACTTGCCCCTTAATGTCTGCCTGGGGCCACCACTACTCTCCCACCAGCTCTGACAGCTAAATAGGGATTATTGCACCTCTGGCTGTACGAGTGTTGTGTATGTGTGTATAAGAAGGAAGGAGGATGTTTTTTTCTATTGCTACATAGGTAGATCACTCACCATTTTCTGGGAGAAAGTATTTAAATCAATGGTGTGTTTGAAGATTAAATCCACAGGCAGAGGCTTGTGCAGCGCATTTTGAAATAAACGAGTGCTAAAGAGCAATGACAAGCAATCATATAGATCTGCACTTGCAATCCACTTCTACACACTGGCTTTAGTGAAAACAGATGATTTAATAACATTCTCTTACAAACAGCATTGCAGCTCCTAGAGAACCTCGTTTGCATTTTGAAATTTCTCACATCCCATCAATACAATCCTTAAGCAACTTTCAGATGCAGAGCTGATCTCCACTGTCCTCTGCTACACCTGCACACACCCTCTGAGGCTTCAGGTGTTGCCAGATTCTTACTGAGGGCAGAGTACAAAGTGCAGTGAGAACTGCCCTTTTGTCTAGGCAGATCTTCCCTTGGTGCCCAATGCACCCTGAGCTGCCCTGGTCAGGTTTAACAAACCCTGTGTGAAGGACTCTTTATTAATAAATCTAACAGATATAGTCGTTACTGAGGGGGAACACACGTCTCACTAATGGCACATCATGACAGAGCCATGTGCTAATAAAACTTGGTTAATTCACCAAAGAATTTTGAGAAGTGAAACAACCTCTAACATGCTATGCTAAACCAACTTTCACTTACTTTATTCCTAAGGCAAAGCTATCAGTTTTCACATTGGATTTATTCTATTTGAGAAGTTGCATTATTTTTTCTTCCTTAGCTTTCCCTGGAGTCACATTGGATTTTAATATCTTAACCACAGAAGAATTGTATCTTACTAAAATGCATGAAGGACACACAGGCCACCAGAGCTCCCTGTGACTTGCCCTCTCCTGCTTGTATTTCATTGAAATCATCACAAAATCACACAGTGGTTTTGGTAAGAAGGGAATTAAAGACCATTTAGTTTCAGCCCACCTGCCATGGGCAGAGACATCTTCCACTAAACCAGAGCCCTGTCCTGCATGGCCTTGAACTCTTCCAGGGAAGGGACAGCTTCTCTGGGAAATGTGTTCCAGATCCTCATGAGCTTCACAAGGAAGAATTTCTGCATAACATCTAACTTAAACCTACTCTCTTTCAGTTTAAAGCCTTTATCCCTCAGTTAAGGACCCCAAATGCAGCAAGGATTTGGGATAGTCTCCTAGACAGGCTTCAATATGGTATTTGGCCTGAGACAACTTTCATTTTGCTAGGGTTTGGTTTTTGGTTTGTTTTTTTTTTTCCGATTCATTTTTAAACACAGGTGGAAAGACTAACATTATAAATCCAGCCAAGAATGAAGTCAGGCTTCCTGATTACTAATGTCTATCTTAAAAGCTATTTTATTTATTCTGGTGTGATCGCTATGTGAGTATTCTGCAATAAAGTAAAAAATGGAAGTAACAGAAAAATAGAAAAGAGGTAATTCTACCAAGAGACAGAGAAATGCATGCCCCACATTACTGTGAAATGCAGTGATAAAGGTTTTCTTCTGGCAAGTTCCTGGTTCCAAACTCTGCTTCGAATCAATGGAAAAGTGATTTGACTCTGATTCCACCACCCACAGATCTGTACCAGAACCGTGAGAACAGAACTATTGGAACCAGAGAGATCAGATCAATCAGCCCTGGTTTGCTTTGACAACTTAGGTCCTGGGCAGGAGGTGGAGGGTCCTTTACCTCTGACAGTTAATTAAAAGAAGTTTCTGTACTCGTGGGATGGTTTTCGTGCCTTGGGAATGAAAGATGCAGCTGGATGTGTCAGATAATCCATAACACATTAGCTTCTCTTCCACGTGCTCCACAACACTCCTGAATAAGCCTCACCAAAGGACAAGAATAACAGATCAGTGAAATAAAAATTCCTCTGTGAAAGACAGCCTCATTCTTAGTGCTCCAGCTTGTGGTCTGCAAGTCATATATGGTAAAAGAAGGGGAGACCCCACACATGGGCAGAGGGACAAGCACCAGGGCAGGTCACTTCACCATCCCCAGCCTGCCTGTCTGCTTAAACTGCTCACACTTGGCTCTATAGGGCACCCTCACCAGAGAGAAACAACAGAGGACTAATCCAAGTTAATCCTTGGCATTATGGATGAGTGACATCTATTAACTGTTGTGCTGAGGCTTTAACTGAAATTTTGCACCTCATGGAGCACAGCAGCAGAATCAATGCTCTCCTGGCCAGGGGGAGAGAGGAATGCAGCAGCTCTGCAAGAACGTATTGTGACAGAAAGAGACAGCAGAAACAGTGGCCCATACTGTGAGTGTATGTTGCTCTACATTCTGTATCTTAAGTGTGTTCTTTCTGTATTTTTTCTGTTTAAGATACATAGGAGGTAACAAATTTTTTTCTCTGGGTCACTTGGTGATTCCCTAGGAACACATGAGAATAGCCTTTGGAAATGAGCTCTGCTGCAAGGCCAATGAAAGTACCCATGAGTCACTATTATATTACAAAGGAAACAATTCAGCAAGATTAGAATTATTTTATTAGACAGAGTAAAACAGAGTCTACTTGGAGATGCTACTTATCTTAAAATTCAGTCATCATCTGAATTGGTATTTTCTTTGTTACTTAGGAAAGGCAATATTTGAAGGGGGCTGAAGAGAAATAAATCATGCTTTTTCTTTTTTCTGTTTTTTTTNCTCTCTCCTTTTTTTTCATATGACTTCATTGTGGGAGAGATAATAAATATAGTCTGGAGATAAAATGGAAATAAAACTAATAAGTTTACTTAATTATTTGCAGCAGATAAGACCACTGGATGGCTGTGACTACAGCTCATGTAAATTCAGCTCTCTGATTAGCAGCATCCTCACAAGTTCTTTTGTTTTCTTAATCTAACGTGCCTTCACATAACCCCAAACAAACTCTCTACAATACAGAGTGACTCTGAACGTATAGTGATGTTTCTAAATCCCACAGACACCTATGTAAATAAACAATTACACACTCAATCATCTCTGCATGCACCACACTGGGTGCTTCAGGAGACAACACACATATTCCTTCCTTGAAAATACAACCCATTGGTAATAGGAGTTTTCTAAGTGCTGGATTTAAACTTGAAGCATATTCAGAACACAACTAAAATCCCATTAAAATGGAAATGAATTTTCTGACTCCTATTCTTCTATCAAAATTTTTTCTCAGTTTCCCTCATTTTCAGTGAGGTTACAAATCAGCATTTGTAGCTTCCTATTCAGTCTCAGAGAATAAGCAGTATTAGCAAGGTGAAAGCTTATTTGATGCATAGAAGCCTGGGTATTTTTAATAGTATTAGGAAGGGAAACATCAGGTGACAACAGCTTATTCCTTTATAATCATGTCAGAGTTTTTACAGAATAACAACTTCTGTAATGCAAGGTTCATAAGAAAGAGATGTGGAAGTGTTCGGTTAATTTGAGACTCTCAGCACATCATTTGCCATAAACAGGTTCAGGTAACCAGGGCTTGCAGAAAATCAAACAGCAGCAGAGAACCAACAACTCTCACCGGTTCAAGCACTCATTCACCATCTTTATCCTCACCTGACCCAGATAAGATGAAGGGGGTTTTGTTTGTCTAAACAAGACTTTACAGGCTACCATCAAACAGCAAGGACAGTGCAATCCTTTCTCCAGTTTCGCCACATGCTGCTTGTATGGCTTCAAACTTCCCACTCCTTTCTCCTTAGCAACGTTTTTCATCCTCTTTCCTACAATACACGTGTAAATACAAACAACAGAAGCAGAGGCACTTCAAGGCTTCCTACAGCTCAAGCAAGATCATTTTCAGGAGACTCGTGTCTACTTTAAGTGACTCAAATGCATCGAATGAACTTCAGAGTCTCTTTCTGGTTTGTTTTCTGTGCCTTCTCTAGTGTTTATTCCTGCAGAAGGAAGAAAGCCAATATTGACATTGCAACCAGAAGCCACTGAAATATGTAAGGCACCAATATAGATATATCTTGTTATCTATATTCATACATACACTCCCCCTTGCCATCATCTCATCTGATTTCAGCTAGAAAACTGTATTTGTAATTTTTCCTCTGCCAAGAAAGAGAGATGGGACAGGATTCAGCAATCAAGGGCAAAAGCTGGGACAAGCAGCATTTTGAGGAAGGGAAAGGGCAAAAGTAGAGCCAGGACCTTGCTGTGCAGTGTCTGCTGTCCCACAGAGGTGAACTGTTCCACTGGGGTGTTTGGACAGCAGGTTCATGGCTGGCTGGAGCAAGGACACAGACAGAGCTATCCCATCTTGTCTGGGTGCAGAGGGAGCACTTCAATCTTAGCCATGGAAAGGAAACAATAAATAAAAGGGGAAAATTATAACTTAAATAAAGCTAAATTTTCATTAAAGGAAAAGGGTTACCTAACTCAATTCTAATGAGCTTCCATGCCACTATTCCTCTCCTGAGGAACAGGCCTTGTTGTTTCCAAGACTGTTTCCACAGTTTAGGGTAAAAGTTGTCCCCGGCTGACACAATGAAATGGGTGGCAGGATATACTTTATACATTTTTAAACACAGAAAGTATTGGAAACTTTCAGATATTGTTAGAAATGTTGCAGATGATGAAAGACCAACTCTAGCTGGAGATGTCCAATTCCAGCCTTGTTGGAAGATGTGCTTCTACCTATGCTTCTACCATAAGTGCTATGTGGTCACTTTGTTGGCTGGGACCTTTCCGATACACTTCATTTCTCTGACAAATCTGTTACTCACCCAAAACTTCAGAGCTTTACCCAGCTGCTCCAGTGTTAGGCTCCTTTCTGGAACACAGTGTTTCAGTGTTCTGTGATTCCCACTAAATCCACAAACCCTCAGTTGGCCCCCACCACCCCTGCTCTGCTGGATTCCTCACCTGCATTTCATGGTCTGGATTACTGACAAGCTCAGGAATGGATAAAGCCATTCCAATGCTCGGAGGCTGCAACAGGAACAGCACAGCAGCTTCTCCTTTGTCAGGCACCAGCTTCCTTTCAGCATGCAGGGCCAGAGCACAGGCACAGAGGAGAAAATCATAAAACAACTGTCAAAGGCAGCCAACATCAATTACAATACACTGCAGGTTAAATTGCACATGACACTTTCTCACAGCAAATCACCTTCTCCTATAAAGAAGGTTTTACGTAATTTTTAAATTCTAATGATTTGCTGAGAACTCGTTATCAAGAGAAAAAAGAAAAAAATCAATTATTTTCCACAGATGTCCACTGGACTCAGATGCAGCTGTGACACGGATGGGGCAATCACAATGACATGGCTTTTTCCCTCCTGTTAGTAGAGATTATACTGCATTAGATGGCATCGAGAGGGTGGAGAAAACTGGAATGCTTCTAAGACATTGATGTATTGTAAAGCTGGATGAGCTAATTTTAGACCATTTAAACTCAGAAATTGGCAGCAGTTTTTCTGAGAGCTCAGTTAAGGCTAATTTACCTCAAATCATCCACTGAACTCATCCTGCAGATCAGAAAAATGTAAAACTATCATGCACTTAGAGGATAAAGAAAATACTGTGCTGGTTCCTGCAGGTTACATAAAAATGCTTTTAGAAGCAGTAATGCCAAGAGGACATGACTTGCATTTTTATACTTATGAATGCTCTTCCACAGTAATTAAAAATGACATAGCCTATTAAATCACTTAGTACATACCTTAAAGCATATGATGCAGAGGTTTCTTGAAAAAGCCAATTACACAGTATAGCTCTGTACAAGGCCAATGCTTCAAAGCAATTTTCAGATTTTATGAGTTACATCTGCTTCAGAAAGAGAGATTTTTTTTTTCTTTTACTGACAGGAAGATGCACTGCAAATAAGATACAAGCCTCTACTTCATTTTTTTGTTGCTGCTGTGAATTAAATGTCCATTGCATATCTGAGCTTTGGCACAAACAGTAACACATCACTGGAGATGTCTTTTAATGGGAGAGAATCTTTTTCATGCTGAACCTTCATGTAAGTAAAGCAGTAGTAATGATTAAATGATGGAGAGGAATTTTGGCATGAGGAGTTGCCTACTCCCACCAAAGAATATTTCTGCCAGAATCGATGGGTGGGAGAAGCCTTGAGTCTTTGCCATGTTGCAGGATACTGTATTAATCATTCAAGACTGCAGAGTCTGACTGTGCATGTGAGAGGAAACATTCAGATTTCTTTCCATCATCTCTGTTTACCCAGCACTGTTTTGCTCTGATAACACTTCAGGAAAATGAGCCCTATTTGTCTACATAAAGATATTTTTCTTTCCCAGATTTGAAACAGGAGCAGTTTTACTGAAAACCTCAGTTTTATCTGGACACGGTAGGGTTCTTTCCTTCTGTTTCAGAAATGAGAGGGACTCCCAGACCAGAGCACACCAACAGCACAAGCCACAAAGTTTCAAAGGCACAGAGTTGGGAGAAATAATCCTGTTCAGTAAGATCCTTCCTGAAGGACAGCAGACCCTGCTGGCAGCACAACACCCTGCAAGGAGAGGGTCAGAGTCTAATAAAAACCCACCTGAAAATTAAAAGCAGAAAAAATGTCAGGATGATCTTTACCTGGTGAGCTGAGGACACAAGAGAGCTCTGTCCCAACTTCAGCACCAAGCCTGACTGCAGGGGTTGAACAGGAAACCTTATGTTGGCATTTTTAACCTGTAGTGAGCAGGGAGTATATGGCACCTCAAAAACTCAGGTTTAATGCTGAAATTCACAAGTTTTATATAAATATTCTTCCTTAAGGGATCACCTCCTGTCAATTGAAATTTAACCAAATTTCTCATCATTCACCAATACCTGTAAAACCTCTGCTTTGTGTCCACTGATATAATTTCATTGCTCCATCCAAGAATTCAAAAATTGAAAAAAATGAAATATTTGAGTGGACAAGGAGATTTGTGACAGCCTAGGTATGTCTGTGACATGTGCAAACAGCCCTTTTTACTCCAGCATTAGGCTGTTTATAATAAAAAAATCACACAAGATTAATTCCCAGGAAGATAGAAAATACTTCCATCCAATTGTTTTCTTGAGAACACTATTAGAAAATAGACAGGATAAAGGAAAAATTAATTTTTGTAATGGCAAAAAAAAAAAAAAAAAAAAGAAATAAGCTGAATTTGGCTCTTAGCCAGAGCACTTTTTAAACCTCTAAAGAAGCTTTAAAAGTGCCCAAGACCCTTTTTCCTGATAAAGTTCATTACAAAAATATGTAGTCTTGACATTTTTCCAGTGTTTAGCATTGGCTTTGTCCCCAACATCCAGATGTTCCTGCTTATTAGCAAATGCAAAGTCTGGGCCAGCCTAAGAACAAATTTATCATGAGCACTTCCCTCACAAGGGCAGAAGTTTAAGGGAGCGATTCCTAGGGGATGACAGGCAATTAAAAACACTGACACCTCTTTTATGAGCAGTTGAGAAGATAATTGAGAAATACAAATGTGTCTGAGTTAGAGTTCAGTTTGGTGAGCAGGCACTGCCTCAGCTTTGTGTCCTGGCTGTCCTTTGGAAACAGCACTTTTGCAAGCAGGCTACTTCAGCTCACCTAAGGAACCAACTGAAGCAAAGCAGCATCTGAGGCTGGAAAAGGGTCCATCCAATATTTTATCTTTGCTCTTAAAGTTACTAGCATCCTAATTTTAATGTAACACAAATCAGTGATAAAGAGTACTGGACAATTGTTTCCTTCACAGCAGGTAAATACTCCTCAAACTAAAGGCTACAATCTTTCACGTTGTAATAATTAATGAATGCATTTGAAGTACCATCATTCTGGTAAAGGATGACTTAGGAAACCACAAGAATAAAAAGACTCCAACAATTTAGTGCAAGAATTACCCTGATATTTTTATATTTCACTTTGAAAATCATTAAGTTTTTAAATGCATACTACTATTTTTAAGGCTAGCTGGAAAAGTTATTTTCATCTTCCAGGTATTAATCATCTGCTTACAGCGCAGAAGCAATGAAAAAACAGCAAGGTGAGCTCTCCACAGTGTAGCCACCAAATCACCTCTGACAGAGGAAATGGTGATGTCTCCAGTAAAACGTGGAACAAGGCCACAGACTTGGCCAAAGTCAGAGATGAATACATCCCATCTCTACTGCAAATTGTATTCCCCCTTCCTGACACAAACCAAAAGACTTTGGGTGACAGCTTGTTGGAGTTTAAGAAAGCTCCCCGTTCTTTCTTTTTTTCCCTCTCCTCTCTTAAAGGAATTTTTCCCCATGTTTGGTTGCTAGGGAACAAATGGCTGGGTACTTAAGAGAAACAAAGGGACATGGCCACGGAGAGAGGCCCGACCCTCCTTTTTGCCTGGAGCTGTTCTCATTGAGCAGAAACTAGAACTGGGCGGGATTTTGAACTGGAAAAAGGGGGGGGGAG
>VZTN01011681.1:132444-153012 GCA_013400515.1 Erpornis zantholeuca
AAGCCCTTGATTTCAAAATTATAATAATTCGGAGGGGAGGGGGTTGCATTTTCTATTCCAAGGGAGGTTTCTGCCTTCCTTAGCAGACCTGTCTTTCAAACTAAGACACAGCTACATTTAGATCCATTCTTATGCTTTCCCCTCCTTGTTTCCATTTCCTTGAGTTATTAAAACTAAAACAAACAAAACCAAAAAGACCCCAAAACCCAAACACCCCCTAAGCGGAAAAGTGTAGCAGATATTTATAAAGGAATCCACCAGTGGGAGTAGCTAATCTCATTTTTTTATGCTAGATTTAGAGATGATAAAATGTTTTTTTTTTTTTATCTTGTATTTTGTTATACATTAAAAGCACAAAAAAAAAAAAAATTAATGATGATGTGTGCTGAAACCAATCTTTTTTTTCCTTTAGAAAGGATAAGACAATCATGCAGGGAAAAGTGTGCCCAAACTCTACTGGGGAACTCATCTTATCTTTAGAACTTACTAAATTTTGAAATGTATTACTTTCTCTGTGTCCAACAAATAAAGCTGTCTTTCCTACCATGCTGGAAGAAAGTAACTCAAGGCTCAACAATCTTCTGCAATATTTAGGAGCAATCTATGCTTGCTATCATATGCCACTAGGATGTATTGCAAAGATAGTTTAATCCTTGATTACAAGTACAGACTCTTGGAATACTGGAGCAGTACACAGATGGTGTGATACTAGAACACAACAGCTCTGCCCTATTCATGGCATTTTGTGAACAGCAGAAGGACCACAGGAAAAGTGCCAAGCCATAAAATCCCATCCCAAAAGCATTAACTACTTATTTGTGCTTGATATTATAAAAGGGCTTGAAGGCAGTAGTGTAAACCTGTGTCTGTGGGAAAGACACATGGGGAAGTTTGTGGACTGTTTTCCCTGGGAAGGACCCCAAACTGGAGCAGGGGCACAGTGTGGGGAAGGAGCAGTGGAGATGAAGTGTTATGACCTGACCACAACCCTCCATTCCCCATCTCCCTGTGCCCCTGGGGAGGAGGTGGAAGAGTTGGGAGTGAAGCTGAGCCAGGGAAGAAGGTTGATTTAGTTTTTATTTCTCACTGCCTTACTCCAGTATTGATTTGCAGTAAGTTGGATTATTTTTTCCCAGGTTGAGTCTGTTTTCCCCATGACAGTAACTGGTGAGTTGTGCCTCTGTCCTCAACTCCACCCAATTCACTTTGTGTTTTCTTTCCCTCTCCAGAGGAGGTAGAATGAGAGATCAGTTTGGTGGGCACCTGATGCCATCCAAGGTTAACCCCCCTCACCTTGCTTAAAGAATTTGCATAGGGAGGTCCAGGAACTCAGCTTCTCACAGGACTCCCAACAAGACCTGACACAGTTGCAGACCCTCAGCCAGAAACAGTTCTGTGTCTGAGGGATCAGTGACATTGCCTTTAACACATCCCCCTTCAGAACTCTAAAATGCTATGCAAACACCAACTAATCCTCTCACTCACGCAATATAAGCTTATCCTCAGAGACATTAAGTAACCAACCCAGTCACACCACAGATGCAAAACAAAGCAAAGCTTTAACCTCTGCTGTCACAGCCCACATTAGCAAACCCAAGCACAAGGCACAAACACATTTTAAAAGTGCATTTCCTGCTGATTGAGGTCAGAATCAGTGAGATAAAATTCAGCCCCTGTAGAGTGCAATATAAATTAAATGTGAATGTCTCAACAGCAGAATCTTGGGCTTCCTAATTTAGAAACTCAGCTCCTTTAATAAGAGGGAGAGACAAACCAGAGCCTGAAGGGAAGGGGCTGTTTAATGATCCTTCATCTAACGTGGGAGGCAGCTGGCCTGGGTCCCAAGCTTTTTTCCTCCACCTCCCTGGCCCAGCAGAGACCTTGAATGTTACGGAGATACCAATCTGGCAATCAAGGAGCACTTTTCATCACCTTTGAGAGGAATAATCATTTCCAAGCTTGGCCCTTAGCTGGGAGGAGAGAAGGGATTGGCAAAGGTCAATAAAATTAACATTCAAGAGCAATAGAAATGCAATCAGGCTGTAATTGAAAGCCTGGAAAGTGCATGAGGAAGGGGAAGAGAATTAAGGCAGTTTTGTAGGGGGTGTTTGCTTCAGGGAAAGTGTGGGGCCTCTTATTTTGGGGAAAGAGTAGGAAGATCTCATATTCCACAGGGGAGGCAATGATCTTGTCAAGGGGATGAGAAGAGGAACAGAATTAATCAAGCTTAGGGAAGTTCTCCCTGCAAAGGGATGGAACTGTGCATAGTAGAAGCCCGTTTCCCAGTCTGCTCACTGGACTCATTACATACACCCAGAAAAGATGGGATGAAGATGCAGACACATCACCTGGCAACAAACCTGACTGATACAGTTCCAGCAAAGCATTTTTACCAAAGGTGGGCATAGGCTCTACCATGGTTTTTCATCCTGCTTGAGGTGAGGGAGGAAAATAAGAGGTAAGTGAAAAATTCCAGATGAAACCAAACCTTCCCCTTCCACCAGTTTTTTCCTCTTCTGTCCAACCTGTGCCAGTGTGGGACCCCTGTCTTCCCAGTGCAAATTTCCAGCCCCTCCGCTCCATCACAGCTGCCACAGCTCAGACCCCATCCCTGCTCTGAATTGCCCTCACCCACGCACCATGTGAGCCCCAAGTCAGAGCATGTCCAAGGGGAGGTTACATAAGGAAGTCAGTGCCAGGTTTCCAAGAGTCACATTTTTACAAGGCAAAGTGGTGGTGAGCCCTGCCAGCATCTACCCACAACCATCCGCCTCTGTGTAAAGCAAACAGCAACCAACAGCAACTGCTTAAAGGAGTTTCTTGTCCAGGCTCTTGGGTTTGCTGGGTTCTCAGTCCATTCCTTACAGCTTAGGTGCACCTGCAGCTGGCACACACCACCAGGGCAAATCCATCCCAGCAGGGGACTCAGCAGGGTGTAGCAAGAAAGGGAGAAAAACCAAACTCCTTACAGGCCATGGTAAACACAGAACCCCCCAACTCTTGTATTTCAGAAAAGAGTGCAGTAGTAATTTTTAACCAAGTTAACTAAAGAAACAACACTTCTGTCCTCTCAGTCAAAACCACAAAGCTGCTAAATGGTTGCAAACCTTACAAACGAAATCTTCCAAGAAGTCTTTTTTTTTTTNTCTTAATATGGAGAAACTAGAAGTTTTCACATTTTCACCACTATAATGTTTGGACTGTACCACGTTACAAGAGTGGTAAATTATTTCAAGAAAAGCTAGTAAAAAATACTATAGGTCAGAAAACCTACAAACTTGGCTATCTCTACTTGAACCTCTAGGTAAGAGTCACTTTTTTCTTCCCTATCCAGATCTATCTGCTGCAGACAATTTTACAGCTGATTTTGGTAATTTGAACATCTCTCCCTCTGCAGAGCAAGCACCACAAAGCACATGCCATTCAATGGATCCACTACTATTTTTAGCTTAAATGCTTGATCCTTCCTTCCTGTGTTGTTCCCAACTCTTCTAAGGCACATCCAGGAATTTTTCCTTTGCCAATATTCAGGGAAGGCTTGACAAGCACAAGATTTAAACATGTACTTTTAACTCTAGCTTAGAGCTAAGGAAAAAACCAACCCTATTTTTCAATTTTCTTCCAGTATGAGATGTGCTGAAAAAAGGTAAACACTTCAAGTCTTTCTCAAAAGCAGCTCCAAGGGGAACTGTGAGAATCAGAAGCTTTAAACAGTTCAGTTACCCAGGAAAAATCTTTTGTGTCCAATTCTGGCATTTCAAGGCTTATTACAGAATATTCAGCTCCCTTTTGTCTCTGACTTGCCCCCACAGCTCTTGCAGAGGTGAACTTCAGCTGCTTGTTTCTCAAGACAAATTACAGTGCTCAAGATATGATTAAAACTTATGCTATGTGGAAAGCCATCTACTAATTCGATGATTAAGTGTCTTCCATGTTTACAATAACTATAATCATAAGCAGTTCTGGACCTGAAGTGGATAAATTTCACCAGTAAGTTAAAAAAACCACAGAGCTTTGCTGTTCATTCACTGTTTCAAGGGCTCCAGTCCAGACACAAAGTGCCATAATTATCAGTGATCTAGACAAGTACCTAAGCACAGATTCAGTCACAACTGAGCATTTTCAACTAGAGCTTATAAAAGGTTCCTGGTATTAGAGCATGAATAAAATACCAGTGTTTTAACAACACAGAACAGCTCTTCAGAATTTGTTGAACAGCATTTATGACAACTGGAATGTAAACAACAATTTGCCTTTAATGCCACTGCTGGAGTGTCCTTAGTACCTACACTCAGGGTATTTATTTGGTTGTTACAGGTTCCACTTCACAGATTTTACCACCTTCTCTATCACCTACTGTCCAGCTTAAAATTTTGGCTTTGATTGGTCTTGCTGTCACAGCACATTTTATTTTACATGTGAGCCTACTATAATACAAGGGACACGTTCACTTCCTTGAGCCGTTAGCTACTCACTGTGTATTCTAACCAGAGTTTAAAGGTTAAAGGTGTAACTGTAAGAAAAGTTCTGGGTACCACCAGCACCTAGAGCTGACAGCTGGGGCAAGCTTGACATAAGGAATATCTGCAATTAGGACACTGTTACAGATATGCAAGTGGTAATTATTGATCAATTAACATGAACCTGCAAATCAAATCTCAATTTGAAATAAAACTCAATTAGTCCTTACTAACAGCAAATTCAGGAATTAGCACTCAAGGCTCAGCTTCCTCCTGCACTTCCTCTCCAACAGGGCTACACCAGGTAAACTATGCTGTTCTCAGTCAGTTTGTCATCATTTCTATGCGACCAGAAGTAACTCCCCAGAGCTCTGCAGCAAAGCAGCACTTGCAGCTCAGGAAGTGTCTCCACTGTCAAGTGAAAGTATTTTGCAGTGCTGGTGAGCAAAACCCCATAGTCTCCACAAGTTATTGAACTTGAACACCAGCAAGATTTGCTGCTAACGCTCTAACTAGATTCTACTGAGTATCTTTGAGCTGTGTTGCAGTTAAACAGTACAACTTTAAGGTATTCCAAATCTCCTGGAATATACAGAAATGGTAAAAACTGTTCTTTCAGTTTGACCTCACCTAAGTTCAATTCTACATACCCAAACATAAGCACGTCTGATTTCTTGAGCAAGCTCCCAGGGGTGACAAGACAACTTGTTTCTCCTTTTGAAAGATTACCACATGCACAATTCCACAGAGGTTTTAGTACTGTATGGGATAAACAACATAAATGAAGTCCAATAAAATCTCAGGCAACATAAACCATGAGGTCAGACACCACAGAGTGTTGTATGCATTGTTTATTGAACTTCCAATTCCATGGTATGTCACAGATTAAATAGTTAAAAACTGGTTACTATCATACAATGTTCAGAACAGTCTTTCAAAACAGCTCTTTGGACAAAGCTAAGAGCCAGGTTCAAGCACAATTCCCTCATGACAGAACGCTAGGGGTGGAGGAGAGCTTCAAAGTACTGACAGTACATACCACTACACAAAGAACAGCAGGTCATTGCTCTGAGCTGCCACATGATTCAGAGCAGCTCTGAACAACACCTTCCACCTCCACAGGCAGGCACCGACTGTGTTAGTGGGACAGAATCTGCTTCTCCAAGACTGCAGCATTCCACATAACAGCACAGACTTAATTCTGGGTTCTGTGAGGTTTTAAATTACAGAGCTGAAACCAGATTTAAGCAAACTGACATGAACTTATGCTCTTCAGCCTTGACACACAAGACACCTACCACTCAAATTTTTATTTTAAAGACATGATGTCACCTGAGGTCAAACAACTGTGAATGTGAACAACAGTGGTGTCTTAGGTTACGCTGAAGTTTGAGACTGGTTGGAATGGGAGACTAGTGCTTGAACTACACTGCTCAACACTGCATCCTATTTATGCCACCTTGCCTCAACTGAACATACAATTAAGTATAACAAAACACATCAGAAAGATAAATCAGTCAACTGTAAACTGTTGGCAAGAATCACACAATTATATATTTGTCTTCTATTTCAAGCGTTTGTACAAGACACTGGAACCAGAAACATTAACTTTCATTTGTGCAATTTAAGAATTTCCTTCAGGAGGAGTTCAGTCATCTGACTAGACAAGAAGCTTCCAGCCTTGCCTGGCAGCCATCAGTAACAGCTCACCTCACGAGAAGGTTCTGAGCTGCAACGTCAAAAAAGCACCACAGTGCTGATTCCAAGCAAAGTCAGGATTTACAGTTCGAGATTCCCCTGCTGCGTTACTGTTCCCATGTGCAACACAACTCACACTGAGGAAGCCTCTCGAAGGCAGCACTCCCAGCTGCACCACATACAGTGGTACTGATGCAAACATTTACTGGGCTGCAAAGCAGTTGGATGTATTAGGGCTTCCACAGGACAAAGAGTGCACAACATGGAAACAAGTAAAACAGCAGGTTTAACCTCAGCAGCCCTTCTGAGTGATGTCCTGTCCAGAAGATTTGGTAATGTCCATTGTAGTGAACACCTGTAAGAGACCAAAAGAAGAGCATCATTATCCACACGGCTACAGATCTCCTCTTGGTAAACAGTCTTCAAGAGCAGGTTTTAAATCAGACTGTGCCTTCCCCCTTCCTTACCTCTGCACAGGTAGGATGGATACCAATTGTTTCATCAAGTAATTCTTTGGTGAGACCACATTTGATTGCAGCAGCAAAACCTTGGGTAACTTCACCAGCATTAGGTCCGAGAACATGCAGTCCTATCACACGATTCTGTAGAACAGATGAGAGAAAAACAGGAGTCAGTACCAGGAAAGGTTTGACAAAAGCTCTAAGTGGTAACATCCACACTAAAAATGTTACACAAGCAGGTCAGTAGCAGAGTCTTTAAGAAAAAATGAACTATTTCAAATAAAGTAGCTCTGCAGTTCTTTCCATTTCAAGAATACCCTCAAGCATATCCATTCCAGCTTGCTACTTACGTTGTCCTGTTTATTGCAGATAATCTTTGCATAACAGGTATTGTTATCTCTGCCTGGCACTGTCCATTCAAGTGGCCAGAACAAAGTGTGATAAACCTGGGAGGAAAACGAGAAAAAAAGCATTAGAGTTTCATTAATTAATACAGTCAGGCATAATTCTACTTTTTGGTATCTTTATAAATAGGTGGTTTGGCATTTAACTCACTATATTCTTGTCTATAACAAACTAGACAAGAGTAATTTTTGTTCCACTCAGCCCAGAGTCCATCCTCCAAAAGTCAGCAGAGGAAGATTTGACTCAAGCCATGTAGCTCTGATTTAAATACTTGATAAAAACCAGCAACAGCTACAATATATAGTGGTTGCAAATCAAACTTTCTGAAAGAGAAGTGCAAAACTAATCCAGTTACTACAAGTTTAAATCTACTATACAAAACTGTTAACAGCAGAAGGTCAATAATGTAAAGTGATTTTGGAAGATGTAAAGAATTAAACACAAGGCATGCAGCAGCTTTAATGTAACTCCTTAGAGATGTGCAGGAGCCAGAAATTACCATAAAATGGATAAGTTATGCCCAACACTCCTATAGACATATGATAAGGTCAGCAAAAAATCAATTCACAATTCAAGTACGGTGAACTAGCAGGAAACAGTTCATCCCAGGAATTTGGTACACTTCAGCAAGAAAAGCCTTTAATTTATGAGGACAAAAACCTCCCCTACAGTTCTGCAGCCCAGGTCTGGCCTCCTGAAGCCAAAGGCTTCTCAGCCACCTGCACATAGTTATATGCATAATTCTAAGGGCATTAAGACCAGTCCTGGGTTTCTGTGAGTCCAGTACCTTGCTGGCCAGATGAAAACACAGACACAACACCTCTACTCATCTAAATTCTAATCCTGTTAACACTTTGCCTTGAATATAAAGCAGCAAGGCCCAAAAAACACCTTCAAGCTACAGGTAAATTGACTCTTGGGTGTTCTTACCTCCAAGTTTTGCTTTCCATATTCATCTATGGCTCTTTCTTCAGGAAACCCACAGCTGCCATACTCTAAAGGGGTAAACACTGTTGTTGGTACATTGATATAGTCACACTAAAAATAACAAAAAAAAAATCGTATTTAGACTATGCAAGTTCTATATAGTATGTAACAGAAAAAGTTGTATTAGCACTTTTTTTCTTTTTTACAAAACACTTGTGGCGCCCACAAACAAGTGCATAAATTAACTCATGTTACTGCAATTTTGAAGCAAAAGCTTTACCTTTCTGGAACTACCCCCATAGAGCCTTTGGGCCAGCAGTCTCCCTGCCTGAATGGCAACTGGAGTAAGTTCAAGCTTTCCATCCAAGATATCCCCAATAGCATAAACATAAGGCACATTGGTTTGTTCTTCATCATTTACAGGGACTTTCCCATTCCTTTAAAACAAACAGAAGACCAAAGAATTCAGCATCACAACTTTTCTCACATCTCTACCAAAAACAGAGGGAGAAATTCTATTCTAACTACTGAGCTCATTTCATTAAATATACTTGTGCCTTTTTTACTTCATCTGCAAACTCTTCAGAGCATCAATCACCTCCAACTCTGACACATGGCTGAAGTCTACTTAGTGGGCCAGTTCTGACATGAACAACAGTGCCTGGCTGATGACAGTCAAACTACCCAAACATCTTTGGACTCACAATCTTTCACCTATTATATAGCTCTATGCTTTAAGCACAATGACCAACTAGTAAGTATTAACTCAGAATAGCTGTTTTACAAAGTACATACTAAAAAAATTAAGTTAATGGACAACTGTATTCAAATCCAGGACAAAAAAAGGTTTCAAAGGTTCACATAATTGCCATATGGGAGAATGAGAATTAAAAAAACATCAGTATCATGTCGTACTTTTAAAGAGGTTAAAAAAAAAACCTTGCATTCAATGGTTTAAGGGAGTTCAACAATACTCACTTCTCATTGATTTTGACACCGATCGTCTGTAAACCAATATTCCTGGTACATGCATCACGACCAATGGCTAACAAAACCTAAAAAAATCCCAAGATTAAATGCAATAACTTTATGCAAGAGAAGTATAACGTAAGATTTCCCTTGGTCTTTCAGTGAAAAAATTAAAACACACCAATAAAATGACTTCCAAATTTTTTTTCCCAAAATTTGAAAGAGCCACCAACAGCTCAGTCTCCTCCACGTGTAACTTGTTTTAGAGATGCAATGAACAGAAAAACAAAACAAAAATAGAAACAACACTGCTGTTTATATGAACTAAATTCCAAGGAAATAGTTTCATCCATATTGCTGACAAGGTTCAACTAAAAACAAATACTGAATTTTCACTTTTTTTTTTCTGCCAGTAATTTACGTGAACAACTTTATCTTAAGCAGGATTTCCCTTCAAGTTGTTGAATTATTTTAATTGTTTTCATGTGCATCTATAGTCAGTTATTTCAAATCCAGAAATGCTTACTGTGTTATATTCTTCTTCAAGGATTTCCAGTCCCTCAGTAGACTTTGCTGTCACTTTCAGTCTTCCTGGCATTCCTTGCTCCAGCTGCTCAACCTGTGCAAATTTTTGTAAGCTTAGAATGACCTGAAGCAGCAGAGCTCACTTCCATTGTCAGTCAAGCCTTGACCTACTAATCTATCATTCAGCAGTAAAAAAAGCTCAGTCTCATAAAACATTTATTTCTGCACAGAGCCGAAGCCTTCCCAGACAATACCTGCATTTTACATGTGCTGTATAGAGCAATGTTGTGTTAAGAGAAAGAAGCTGAAGGAAGCACTTGCCTGAACAGGTACAAACTTCCTGATGAACTTCACGCCGTGTGTTTCCATGTAGGCACCAACTTTCTCTGCCATTTCTTGGTCAAAGCCCCGCAGGAGAATGGAACGCACCATCACTGTGACATCCAGACCCAGGCCAGCCAGGAACCCTGCACACTCCAGAGCCACATAGGAAGCACCCACAACCAGAGTCTTGCCGGGGCAGTAAGGCAGGGAGAAGAGGTCATCACTGAAAAGAGAAGAAGTGTAAGTTACAAGGTTCTTCCAACACAAGCTTGTTTGTCTCAACAAACACTAGAGCAGACAAGTTCAGTCTATCATGCCTTTTCACTTCACCTTGTAATGCAGAATTCTTTATCTCCAGGGATATCCAGATATCTTGGCCTTTCTCCTGTTGCCAGGACAAAAGTCTCTGCTGTGTGATAGGTTACTTGTCCTTTTCTGTTAGTTGCCTGTTGATGAAGACACATTAAGAGAGACATTTTCATATGCTTTAAGATAAAAATTATGTAATCCAAGAACTTATGCATTTAGAGATGCCACACAGGTCACTGCAGAACAACAGGTTTAAACAACAGACCATCAGGCTTTTCTCACATTAGAGCACTTAAAATTACTTACTCCTTGAATCCTGCCCATTTTAACTACTAATTTAGATTGGATTATTCATAACAACTTGACTTCTGAGTTATAAAAAGCCAAACAAATTAATACAGCCCCTTATCCCCCCAATAAAAGGCCAACACAATGCTAGGGACAGAATAAAATCAATTAGTTCTTAGGCTAATGTAAAAATTAAGGAAAAAAAAAAAAGTAACTAGTTACAAGATTTCAGAGACTTCAGAGGGCCTAAGACCCAACCTTACATGAATTCTAACTAATTTGACCTCTGGAGACCCTTGGTCTTTGGAAATTTCATCTTGCCAATGCATCTCTCCCAAAATCTGACCTTCATTCTTGCTCTTTATTAATTTTCCAACACAAATGAAGGGAAGCTTTCTCCCCATCAAGTCAACAGGTAATTCAGGTTGGAAGGCATCTCAGCAGGTCATCTAGTCCAGCCTCCAGCTATAGAAGTCTCTCTCTTCTACTTCATTTATTGACTAAGGACACTTGAGTGGAAGCCCTGCATGCCTGGACACTTGAACAGGTGGTACACAAAGTAAAATGAATTTACTACTATCTTTTAGTGCTGGTCTCTTAGTTTAAAACACAAGTAGTTCAGCCTTGATGTTGAAGACAGACAATTACACCCACTGAATGCAACAGCTGCCTTCAATATGCACTTCTAGGTTAACCTTGCTACAGTATGATCACTTACAGCAAGATTGCCAGAACAAGCTTTGTCTTGCAAAGCTGACACTTTGTATGCTGATACAGCACAAGGTTCTAGCAGTGATCTTACGCAAGTGCTTAATCTAAATTTAATTTCAATAGTTTTTAGGCTTTAGTATGAAGATTTTCCAAGTTGCAAAATCATACAGCTAGAGTTTCCTTCTTCTCTCCCCCTCCTCACTCAGGCTGCTGAAGTCAGTCATGAAGGTAGAAACTGAGACCACCTCCCTCTATTCTTGCAAGACACAGGTTTACACATATCCACATCACTCTTACATAATTAGGTTTGCAAACACTGTGGCAGGTACTAAAGTACATTAATTATTTAAATTAGTAACTTCACAAATTAGTTTTTAATTTCAGTTGACCTAACTTGGCAATGTTAAGATGAAGCCTTTTTAGTGTTGAATTTTAGAAGGCGGCTCTAGAACATGAATTTTCCCTCCCAACTAAGTATTTCAAATGCAGAGCATACCTTAATTTTGTGTGGTTCCACGAATTCTCCATACGAGTTGAGGTATGTCACAGACTTCTCTCTCAAGGACACTCGATAGCCCCAGTTTAAAGAACCAATGTAGTTCTGAATTGCCTCTACCATGATCTCCCAGTTGTGTTTAACTGAAACAAGACAATAATTTCATATTTAAGGAAATAAAAGTGCAATGTACCTCTCAAGAAAAACTTAATTTATTCATTGTACATCATGCTAAGCAAACATTATCAGTAATGAGGATACATATTAAGGTCTTGTTCTACTATGTCAATATTTATGTGACTTGTTGCTATCTGGACTAAGCCCATTCTAGAAGTTCTGTCATTTATTTCAGATAATATAGGGAACAAAACACAATTAACTTTCAATCCCAAAGGTTTCTATGACTCAAGAAGGAGGACACCTGATTCACCTACAAAAAGTACTGAACTCTGCCTCTAATTTATTAAGTCCAAAGTACAAGAACAGTCTTGAGCTCAGCGTCTCATCTGTGCAGCCTTGGTCTGTTCTCTGTGTTCTTACCAACCTTGTTCTTCATACTGCCACCCATACTTCCTTGAATCTTGGAGTGCCTGACCCAGAAGTGCTGCTTGATGCATCAGCTTCTTAGGGATGCAACCTACGTTTACACACGTGCCACCAAGTCCTAAGATGGAAAGAACCACATTATTGCTTCCATGAAGAGGACATTTATGCTTTCACTATCACCTACTTTGTATAATCACTCATATCACTCAGTGGGATTTTCTGTAATCACACCAGTAACATGAAATTTCTGTTGCAAACAACATTTTAAAATACAATGAACACACTAAGCTTGTATTCAGTTTAAAAGGTTATTAGACTCATTGATCCAAGACAGTTACAGCATGTCAAACACAGACCCAGGTTACTTACTCCACAGGGTTTGAGATTTTAGGTTGTCAAGTAAGCAAGCCAATAAGCCCACAGTTCCTACAATTTAGTATCACCTATTATGTGGAATTTGAAATATGCCAGTGTTTGAAATACTATCTACAAGAACACATTCATCTCTCTACTCAGTACAAATTTCACTGAAGTTCCTTACTCCTTCTCAGCTGCCAGTATCACTAATGAGGTCAGCCAGAAGCTCTACTTAATTAGGAAAAGGTGAGACAGACATATCCATACAGTCACTGTTCTAAAGGGAGCCTATCAGTTGTCTACAAAATAGAGCTAAGAGGCAAAATAACCCCACAAACATTAGATGTGAACATGCACTACCCAGACATGATGTGACAGTGATCAAAGCTAGAAAAACGTTTCACAGAGTTACCAATTCCCAAAACAGAAATAAACATCTAGAAAAGCAGCAGGCATGCCAGGAAAACAACTATTTTGTTATCTGTGTACCACAATTACAGGAATTCAGCCTCAATTCCTAAGAACACAAATCCATAATATGTAACATCTTGGTTTGTATCACTGCTACTCAAACATCACCAGATCCAAGTTAACGAAGGCTTACCCCATGAGGTTCCAAGAGGTGTTGGAACAACATAATCTAATACCATTACTTTCTTTCCCAAGGCAGCAGCTTCCTATAAAAGATGGAGAAGACCAGTCAGCGTTACTGAATCAAGCAAGCCTGTCCACTAATTTATGGTCATGATACGCTTAGCACTAATAGAAGGCTCCTTTACTACCTTAATTAGTCATTATCATACATTGGCTCTTCTATTTCCTTCACTAGACAAGAACTGAAATCCCTCAAGAACTGGCTTTCTTTCAAACTTTGAATGGCTGCTTGCACGTTCAATGCTGCATCCAGATCATCCTATGCTGCCAAAAGCCATGATCTGAAAAAGGTATGGGATGGGCTCAGCAGCCTATGATTCTCTTCTATCTCATCTAAAGATATATTTATGTTGTTAGCTCTCCTTTTCTTTCAGGAGGACAAAACTGACTAAGCATGTTCATGGATGAAAAGAAAGGTGACAAACTGGAGACAGTTCAATGGAGCACCACCATGATGTTGAGGGGGCTGGAACACACCCCCTGTGAGAAGGCCAAGGGAATTTGACACTTCAACCTGGAGAAAAATGGAATTTGGAGAGGGCCCAAGAGCAACTTTCCAATACCTATGAGAAGTACATGAAGATGACTGTGCCAGGCTCTTCACCCTGGCCAAGTAGCAAAGGGACAAAAGACAGTGGCTGTAGGTTGAAACAAGAGACAGACTGGATATAAGGAACTTTCACACCATGAGGACAATCCTACAGGTTTCCCAGAAAGGCTGTGCCACCTCCACACTGGCTCATTTCAAGAGCCAAATGAATGAGTTCCTGCATAATTCTGTGTGACCCCACAGTTGACCCTACTTGGAGTAGGAGCTTACATTAGATATTTTTCTAATGTCCATTCCAACCCGAATAGGCCTATTCCTCTATCCAAGGTATTACCAGGTACACACTGTTCGATCTTTCAAGCACTTTGATGCCTCAAATCTGTTTAAGAACTCCTGGACAACAACTGCAATCCTGGTTCAAACAAGGTTAGGCTGGCTGTCTTGTATTTTGCAAATACCACCTGGAACAATTTGGCAATTAGCACCAAGTTTACACCTGATGTCCCAGAAGGTACTGTGAGAAAGATCTGAACATTCTGAAAATACACAATTGGCCAACTGAAGAATTCCACTATCAGCTTCTCCTGACTGCTTTATATTTTCTAATGAAAGTTGCATGCTTGGCTGTATTGTTCAGCAATTGTCAAAAACAACCTCACGCTGCCCAAAACATAAACTGACAGTTTAGGATACCTGCCTGAGAGATAGGAAGCGTGTGTCCAAACCCTTCAGATAGCAGAGAAAACTGAATCCAGACCTCAGGTCCTGGCACTCTGAACAACAGCTAATTGTGTAAGGGCTACTCAACCTCAGTTACCCTTTCTGAGAAAGCAGCTAAAAAGGCAACTAAAGAGTGAACCAGATCCTTGAAGAGAACTGCTGGAAGCACTTAATTTTAGATGACTAGTGATCCTGAATCCTAAACTGTCAAAATGCTTCAAGAATAGCCCTTAAGTTTTCTAGATTACTGTTTGGAAGTGCTTGTGTTACACATGCAGAAGAGATAGTTAAAAAACATTTGGTTCCACCCTCAGCCAGAAAACTAAAACCTACTATTAGGATCAAGATCTGACTAGACATTGGCTAGAAACTGGTCCCTTAAACCATTATCTCCTGATTGAGAACATTACTAGACCACTACTGGTTCATTAATTAACAAGTTGAACAGTAATACTCATCAAAATATAGACTATTTTATACCAACATAATTAATAGAGAGATTAACTTTTGAAGAAGTTTTACATACAACCAGTTCCATAATGCCATTTTCACATCATACCTTAGAACATGCAAGTCCACCTGAGCCACCACCAATAATAATGAGATCATATTCATAGGGTTCTGTAATTTGGTTGTCCCCAAGGAGTTTCTGCAGTGATCCATCCTGATAAGCCTGGGAGAAAAAAAGAAAAAAATAATCAAATTAGCACACATGTTTCTGAGCAAGCAACTGATAACATTGCCTCCTCTGACCTACATCACCCAGTCTACTGCATCACACAATATTTAACTATGACTGAACAGCAAATTCACTCACTCTTGTCTACTTCCAGCTGATTTTAAAAACCAGGTTACCTGATATGTTGCATCACAGCCCCCAATGTGAGTTCCATTCACAAATACATTAGGCACTGTCCTCTGATTAGTCAGCTCTGCCAACACTTGCTGAATACTGGCTCCATCATCTAATAAAAGAAATGTGTACATTATAAAGAGATTTCAGGAAGAGAACTTTTAGAACAACCTTAAGTATTAAAGGTTTGGACCGTGATACATTGTAGGCCTGCCAAGACAACAATTCTATGATAAACATTTCATTTGCAGGCTTCCTGGACATAAGCAAGTCTTCAGAAACTACTTCTCAAAGGAGCAGGCCTAAATACAGAACTGAAACTGCTGTTTGAAGCCACAATTCTACAGAATGGAGTAAAGCTGAAGTAGTAATAGTTCTGTTCTTGTGTTTCTTGGATTTTTATCTGTCTCTGACAGTGTCACACTTGTACTACACAAAAATTCTTTTCCAACTATCACAAAGGATCACACAGACAGCTTTTCTTTCATGAGAACTCTCTTATTTTGGAGTATATTCTGCACACAGGTACATAATTTTGTCCAGCAGCTTTGTATTATGAGACTATGGGTAAGGGAAGTATGAACATGCTTTTCTACTTACCCTAAAGCTACCTTCCTACTTTTTCTACCCACCACACTGTCAGTTTTAAAAATATCATTGCTTGACCTGACCTGTCATCTGAATCAACAGCACCTACACACAAGCTCAATGTGGATCTCTCAGCAGTAAATGTGGGAATAGGAATTTACAGTAATCACTTTGACTAAGATCTTTTTATTCCAAAATTGTATCTATTTAGCATCAGTAATTGGAGCAACTGTAAGGGAAATACATTATTAATTAGAAGTAATTCCAGAAAAAAATGGCTGTGCATTGTACTATACATATCTTGGGCTATAATTAATTCACGGGATGACAATTTGAATAAAAAGTAAAAGTACATAAGAAGAGATGAATAAATATCTACATTTCTCCCAAACATTGCTTAGGCAAGAAAAAACTTCAAGAAAGGCATTAGAACTTTAAAAAAACATTGGAAACTTATGTTTCATACAGAAAAAAATTAATAATAGACACTCATCAGCTTACCAAAAGTGCACTTAAGAGTTTACTAAGAATCATGTAAGAAACTATTTGTTCCTAAAACTACATTAAAAGCTACATGCATTATGTCCATATGCACATAAGGCACTGCAGATGTCCTAAAACTAAAGCAGCTTGGACTTTAAGAAAAACAACAACTTGAAACTAGCAGCAGCCAAGTTACTGGAATTTCCCCTTCCTTCCAGTGACTCAGCACCTTTCCCAAAGAAGGTCACACATATACCAAGTCAAACATTAACAATTCATCTGAAGCCACAAGAGAACCAGGAGCAGGAAAAAATATCACAGGCTTTTTCCCCAGAAGTCATAGCTCCTTGGAGAGAAATCAGACCTCACATTCTCTATCAGCTGATGATTTTTACTTAATAATAGTAAGTGATAGTCAAAGCCTTCAGTTACCCTAAAAACACATCCCGTATTAAAATCCACATTGAAGCCTAACTGCTTTTATCTCTGCATACACAAAAATGTATTTTACTTGTTTCACATATACCCCAATTAGTTCAAGACACCTTATGGAATCACCATTTTTAATTACATGAAGCAGCAGCACATGATACATTTTTTTTCTTCTACTCACCAGTTACATCCAGCTCCAGAGCATAGTACTCCACACGCATGGAGTGGAAGAGTTCTTTCACCTGCAAAGCAACAGAAACCATGGCAGTGCAAAGGTTTCTCAGCTCAGGGTAAAACTTCACTGCTGGACACACACAGGTAACCTCTAAGGTTCAGTTACTGCGCTCTCAGGCACAAGCTCTACATAGCTTTGGTAGTCTGGCACTTCTATGTTTTGCATGTTCCTCACTGAAAGCCACGGCATTTAACCTGCCAATACAAGTTTCATTACCTTAAGAAAAACCTTCTGGATAAAATTTGCTTAGCTGCTGACTTCTCCACCTCTGACACACCAAAAGCCATGGAAGTGACTGCCATATAATAAAACACAGAAGAGAGAAAAAGCGGCAGCAAGATTCCTTGGTAATACTAATGAAAGAAAAAAAAAAGAAGGGAAAAAATGGAGTAGAGGATAACATGCAAAACAAAACACTATCAAGGAAATTAAAAGCAAAAAAAAAAGGGAGATTGCAAAAAGCTGCAGAAGGAAGTAATACTTTCTGAATGTATTCAGCACTCAGCAGGGTGCTTTCCCAACCTCAGTTCTTGATGGACAGAGTGTACCATTACCTGATTCAAATCAGGCAGCCTTTCAGAGATTTTTACAGCAATATTTTTTGTTAAAATGGCACATGAAAACAGCTCTAGCCAGACTCACTAAACGCCTGTGGGATGGACCCACTTGTCAGCATGGAATCTGAACATTTTTCAACCAGCTTTCTGGTGAACCCCAAATTTGTTGACAGAGCTTCACTAAGAGTATGTTGAGTCACATCTACTAAGTCTAAAGATGTCTAACACATGAAGAATAAAATGTTTTTAATATTGCTGTAATTCACACTGTTACTATGCTAAAGACTGAGTATTACTGAGTGTTTTCTGATAAAGTTTCAGCTTTATGCAGACAAACAGGAAGATTTTGTATTCTGTACCAAGTACAAATTACGTTTCTTACCATATCATACATCAACTGTAACATACTAAAAAAAAGCCCTGCCTCTGTGATTGATTAGATTGATTCTACAGTTACAGAATAATGGAAGTTCTAAGAGACCTTTTCAGGCCACCTGCACCAACTCCCTGCTCAAGGCACAGCCAAATGTGAAGGCTGAACACATTGCTCAAGCACTGTCCTCCCATTCTGAACATCCACAAGGACAGGGACACCAGAAGCTCCCTGGGCTGGCTCAACGTTTGACCATCCTCACAGTAAAGAACTTCCATGTTACCCCATTGGAGTGTCTGTCATTACAACTTATGTTTGTTGGTTCTTGACCTTTCACTCTGCAACTCAAAGAACAGTCTGGCTGTCCCCCCACTTGCCAGCTGAAGGCAGCAAGTAAAACCCCTTCTTAGTCTTATCAAGGTTCAACAAACTGAGTTCCTCCTTCACACATCTGGTGTGTGTGACACTCTAGTCCCCTAACCATCTAGACAACCCTTTAAAATTTTTGTCCTAAGCTCACCATTACCTTCAGGCTTGCTTCCTTGAATTATTATGGCTACAGGCATAATGAAAGGGAAACAGCAGTGGAAGCACTCCAGACTCTGCATCTGCTGTTACAAACCCCAAGCTTGCCATGCAAAGTTTAAAGTGATTGCTGCTAGGAAGTATTAAGAATGTGGAGGCAAGTCACAAAATTAGCTGCTTGGCTGCTAGTTTAGTTTTCAGCAAAGCAGCAGAGTAACAGGCAAGTGTTCATTAGTTTTTGTTTTCTGTTTTAAAAAACTCTGCCAAAACATTGCAACAGCAGCTAGCAAGAGGGAGGACAGGGCAGAACATTACCAAACCAAGAATGATTACACTCAAGAAAGGACAGATTTAAGGCATTTAGGCCACTTTTATTCTCTACTGAAGATACTGAGTAGAGAGAAAAAAACTCAGACAAATGTCAGCCACCTAACTAGAAGTAACTACTGCAGTTTATACTTACGAACAAATCATACTTGTGTTGTGCTAATGAAACTCAAAGAAGGAACATAGCAAGCACATGAGCAGTTACAAAATCCTCAATACAGTTACAAAATCCTCAATGAGATAATAGATTACTTCAGTTTGGAAAAGGAAATGATTAGGAGTAGAAAGATAACACACTAATCATGAGTAATATCTAGACAAGGTGTACAGGAAATGATTTCTCAGAAATACTCACTGGAGCAATCAGCAATAACTGCATTTACCGAAAAACCATTTTTAAATGAAACGGAAGTAAACCTCCCTAGGGAACACAACCAGAGAACTTACTGCTACCAGTAAGTAAAAGCCAAAATTAAAACGAGATCAAAGGAGTTATTAGACCAACTAATGAAAAAGATCCACTGAAAACTTTGACCTCAATAAAGCTAATACAAACACAGGTCAAGAAATTCCTGTGTCACACACACAGCACTAGAAACTTCAGCAGCATACTGGGAGATTTTCTTCCTTATAGCCCAAAGCCAAAACCGCAATTTCTCCGAATGTCTGGGATGGGACACAAGGTTGCAGGGTCACTGAAACAACCATTTACTTCCCTGCTCACCAATGCAATGGCCTCAGTTACCTACTAAACCCCTTCAGTTTTGACAAAAATTGATGAAATAGAAACACTTCCAAATATTACTAAACAATAGCTGAAACCAAGAAATTAGTCTAACTTTAGAAAACTCTTCCCAGAAATGCTTTGTCACTAGGGTAGCTAAGCATTTTGAAATAAGGTTCATACCATAAAGTAATAATGGTATGTCTTAAGTCTGCTTTTTCAAGTATCAGCTACGTCCCATAATAGTTACAGCTGAATTGGTCAGAATTGGTCAGAACCCCCTGAGGATAGAGAATGTAATCTGTAACAGCATAAAGTATAACCAGTAACTGCAATCACAGCTGTTGTTCTGATGCACAATCAGGGCTAAAAGATATTTTTCTTTAAACATCAGTATTAATCAAGGGTGGTTTTCTTTTAAATGCACAATACAACCACGATTTAGAACTTACACACTTGCTATAGAGTCAACCTTCCTCAAATTTATAAAGAGCAGAAAACTTAGCTTATCCCTCCCTCGGAGATCAGCTTTGTCCAAGCTGAACACCGATGTGGTACCCAACCTTCCAGGCAGAAGGTACACAAGGAGCACCCTGAGCTTCGAGCCGCTGTAAGGACGAGGAACAAGTACGCTGTGCAGAACTCGCCACACATCCATCTCCCAGCGTGGCAAAGGGAAAGAACTACCACGAAAACCAAGGATCTTCTACCAAGGCTGGTTTCAAGCCTGGTAAGTGGTTTTCCAGGGCTAGCACGTGCTGCTGGAGCGGGATGGATACAGCACCACTTCTGCACGCTCCAAACCCCGCAGGTGCCGCCGCCGGCAGCAGCCGCCGCATCCCCATACCGCCTGCCCTCGGCCCCACTTCCCTGCCCCCTACCCGGGCCGAGCGGGCGCCCTCGGGGCACAGGTCCGTCCATGTACCCCTCGAGGGGAGGGCCCGCNGCAGTAGGGGCAGTAGCTCTTGCTGAAGATCATAACGCGGTGGGAGGCGATGAGAGTCCGCACGCGGAGCTTCAGCCCGTCCCAGTCCGGGAGCCGGGTCTGTCCCGGCGGCGGCGCCATGGCTC
>VZTN01011681.1:153312-274178 GCA_013400515.1 Erpornis zantholeuca
GCTGGGGCTGGGGCTCCGATAGTGCTGGGCAGGGCAGCCGGGGCTGGGGCTCCGATAGTGCTGGGCAGGGCAGCCGGGGCTGGGGCTCCGATAGTGCTGGACAGGGCAGCCGGGGCTGGGGCTCCGATAGTGCTGGGCAGGGCAGCCGGGGCTGGGGGTGGTGTGGAGGTCGTTCTTTGCCCCCTCACAGACCGCCCGGCCCCGAGCTGGAGGCGATTGCTCCATGCCCGGCCTAGAACAATCGGCGATCGGCCCGTGTCCCGGGGCGGCCGGGTTTGACCTGCCTCAGTGCCCTCTAAGTCAGGGCGAAGTGAGGGGGGAAAGCTGCTTCCCCCATCTGCCTTCACCTGCCCCTTGGGTCTCCTGAGCAGGGAGGAGAACGGGCACAGGTGGCGCGTCTCCTATAATAAAATGGATTATTGGCCAAGAGAGCAGAAAAGGTTTCATTTTCTTACACATTGCCGGGTTAAAGGAAGGGCATGGTGAAGCATATGATCCTGCTTATTACATGCATCTCTGATGAGATGGACTATTCTCTTCACAAGAACCGCAGTAATTGCCAGGGCCGAAGGGTGGAAGGGGCCGTTGTGCTGGGCGAAGCCGTGGGAAGGGCCCGTGCGAGGGCCCGGAGCCGGGGCAGCCCTCCTTGGTCCCTGCCCCTGTCCGAGCGCTTTGGCTGGGCTCTCTCTGGGGGTGGCGAGCCAAGGCCCCGAGAACGCGGTCATCTCCCCGCAGAGCAGCCCGGTGTTCGCCGAATGCAGCAACAGCTCTCAGCAAACAGTCGTAAGGGGTTGTCCTGGTTTAACATCTAAGAGCTTCACTAAATCAAGCCCTGCGAGCTTCTGAGTGACAGGAGTTATTTTCTGTAGGTGAGGAAAGCACAGAGTGATTTCATAAGATCCCATAAGAAGATTTTAACAACGCAGGTAATGAAGTCCATTGCTGCCTCCCACACCTGCCACAGACCGGTCCTACTGCTATTTACTAATGCTAAAAATAACCACATGTAGTAGCTGTAATGCCACCAGTGATGAAAATGGGCCTGGTGGGAGACAACTGAATTAACTTGCTTAATTCCTTTTTGGATCACATGAATGAATCTATGGTGTTCACTGCCCAGTGAGCATGAAAAAATGTATATTGCATTTATTTGAATGTTGGTGATGAAAGAATTCTAGACTAAGATTTTCTACACTTGCCACAGAGAAAAACAAATCTAAGTTTTGCAGCCTTTTGTTTCAGTATCAGTTTGTAGGAAAGTGGATACAGTACAGCTACTGAGGTTTGACATAACATGCATGGGCCAGAACTACTCACTGTACTTAGTTCATAGTCCAGCCAAAACTGGTTGTTTGGTTCCTAGCTTTGGCTAATTGTTCTCTCTCTTTCTCAGACTCCTTTTACCTTGTGAGAAGCAGCACTGCCTTTAGTATTGTTACAGGAATTAATATCACAGGCTCAGGAGTTTGTTCCACTGTCGGAAGGTTGGTATGTGTTCATATTAAATTTGTTTTCTTCAATATAAACATCCATCAGCTCCAGAAAGGTCAGAGAAAGGAATAAATATTCAAAAGATCTTTTTCTGTTGGCATGCTCAGCTCTGATGGCAATGTGCCAAGTCCTGTGAGGAATAAATGTCCAAGGCAAATTAAGTCACTTGAGGGTTTATTTTCCCCTCTGCACACTCTGCTGTTGGTTGTTAATACCACTGTTGCCTTAGAGCAAGAATGGGGCGATGGTTTTAAACTAAAGGAGAGTAGATTCAAATTAGATATAAGGAATAATTTTTTTACAATGAGGGTGGTGAAACACTGGACCAGGTTGCCCAGAGAAATGGTAGATGTCCCATCCCTGAAAACATTCCAGTCCAGGTTGGGCAGGCCTCTGATCAACCTGACCTAGTTAAAGATCTTCCTGCTTATTGCAGGAGGTTGGAGTAGATGACTTTAAAGGTCCTTTCCAACCTTAGCCATTCTGTAATTATATAATTCTCTGGAAAATGGATGAGGGGGACAATGTTGATTTACAACACAAAGTGGTGGTTTGGAAGCACTATGATGGCAGTATCTAACTTAGCTTTACTTTCAGTCACTGTAGATGGTTGACAGAAAAGGAAAGGAATGAAATGATTGCTCAGTTCTAGAGATGAAGGGACTGCCACATTAATGTCCTGTCTGTGTACTCCTATAATGGCTCTGATTATTGTTAACAGACAAGGCCCTAAATCTGTCTTCTGTTCTGTTTTTTTCTCCCACAGAATACCAAATCATACTCAACTCTCAGGATCTTACTCTCCACGTGTGCTGGGGACAGATATAAGGGTTCTGCAGCTTCTTGGGCAACTGTTCCACTCACTAAGAGATTATGTCACAACATTTAAAACAGCTGAAGTGTAACATTTATAAATGGTGTGGTTTGCAGGAAGAGGTTTTGAAGAAGGGACAAGTGGCTTGTGTAAAGGATCAGGAAATTGTTTTAAGCATAGGAGCATGAGAGACTTGTTTAATAAAGGTTGAAACCTGCTTGCTTGAACTGTGGCTCCCTGCAGGCCAGTCAGCAGCTGTACAAAGTGCTTACAGGATGATGGTAAGCTTCCCCACCTTCCACAGGAAAGGCCTTGCTCTGCTTTCTCTAACTGTCTCATTAAGACAGTGCTCTCCTAGGCATGACTCAGCTTAGTCTGAGGATTAGTAATAAACCAACCACATAAAATAATTCTTAATAATGTAGCATTGAGGTAGAAAACTGGTAGGGGAGGTTTATGAATAGACTAGAATAGAATAGAATAGAATATGCATAATTTCCTCAGCTCTTGCACAAGACTAGAGGGCTCTTGGCATTAAAAAGGTCTGATCTCATATTTGAAAGAGTAAAGCTACACACCATTCTGAAAAACATGGAGTAAGACAATCTCTGCCATAAAAGAAATACTCCAAAAGGCAAGTCCATGAAGACAGCAGATGTTGGAAGCATTTCTAAATGAAGTTGCATGAAGTTATTTGGAGGAAAGAGCAAATGGCTCGTATAAAAGAACCAGGGAAGTGTGTTAAACATAGCTGTGAAAATCTTTAGCCATTCTTTCATCTAAAACCAAATTAATTTGTCACCTGGGCTTGCTCCCATTCCTTGGGTGCAGTCAAATAGCCATGAGCCTTGATGCTGCTGAAGGCAGTCAATTTAACATAGAAGAATAACCAGAGAGCTCCCTCCAGCCATATCCCTTTGTTCCCTGACACAGCCTCATGTCACAGCACAGGAAAAGAAAGAGCATGACCTATCTCCATCTTTATATTCCATTGAGGATCTGTCTATGGAGTGATATCCTCTAAGGTTGCTCCCTCCCTCTTTTATATATCCAGAATGCATAACACTGATGAGAAAGAGTAGAAAATGTACCTTAAAGACCAGGAAGGTGACAAAAGGCCTAAACTGTGGCCTCAGTCTTTCTCACATTATTCCAGTGCCTTTACTGGTCTTCTGGGAACTTAGCCTGTCTGCATCAGGAGAGGAGTAAGCGTGCTGCATTTTAGAACTGCGTTTCCTGCTTTGGAGAAAGAGCTCCAGGTCTCCCCAAAGCCATACATATTTCATGGGTAGAAGGAAGAAAAGAGATGCTGGTTATTTATTCAGAAAAAAAGTGTCTCTCATTGGATTACTGTAGAAATTGGTCATAAGCCAGGAGACAGCCAAAATCCTTAGCCATGAGCGTGGCTACGCCCTTTGTCAATACCAACAATGGAGAGTCAGAAGAGCCTGAGCCACGCTGGAGGCTGTTGACAACCTGATTTGTTTGCCAGCCTTTAGGCTGACATGTGGATGGCCTGCAGCTCAGACTTCATGGATTAGTGTTCATGAAAAATGACATCAAAAGTCTTCTGGCACATTCACAAATTCTGGCACCATTAAGTACATTAAGTCAGCTTGTTGGAGTGCTGATGGTACACATAATCCAGAGCGTGTAATAACCCTGGGCTCCAGGCTGAGATAACAAGAGTCTCTCAGATCACACAAGACTTTGGCCAGGGAGCAAGGGGGAAGAGCTTAGGGAGAAATCTAAAGGAAGAAGAAAGTAAGCTCTTCAGCTGAGTAGCAGTGCTCTCCAGGAAGGGCCATGCAGAGCAATAACTTCTGTTAGCAGTGGTGCAACTAAAATACAGTGAGCATACACACAGCAGAGGGCAATCACATCGTCATTGTTGTAAAAATTCAACATCCCACACAGAAAAGCTTGTCTGGACAGTGGCAGAGTGTTGGAACGAGGCCTGGATGTTAGCAGCTAGTGAGAAGTCGATGGGGGGAGCTCAAGACCCATCAGGAATAATTCTTTCTCAAGATCTCGAATAAATAGTGAGAAGCTGTTGTGCTCCTTTTTAAAAAGCATCAGAAACAAGACAGTTAAAAGGAAATAATCAAAGTGGTAGACTTGGGACCTGCATCTGCTAATGATGTACACATGTAATTTTTGCATGCAAAACTCATGCTTGTGAAGTTGTAAAAGACAGAGTGGGTGCTTTAAGTTCACTTTCCTGGTTTCACAAACCATCTGCTAGTTTGTGCCTGCAAGTGAGAGATGATTGTGTATCTGCTTTTCTGCAAACGTGATGTTGGTAGTCCTCTGTTTCAAAATTTGGCTCTCGTGGTCTGCTGAATGTGTCTCATCTAATCTTACCTGTCGTACTTTCAGTCTAAAATGTATGGTTAATGTACCTTGAACAGTGTTTTAGTTTTTATATAGTACTAGTATTACAAAGTCCTGAGGGGAGCATGAGGTTTTCTGAATGTGCCGTAATTAGATTGCAAACACTTAGGCTCAGAGAACGTGTCCTCCTATAGGCACAGGGTTTGCTGATGTTCCATCATCAATAAGATGTTATTTTACAATAAATAGTACTATAGCGAGTGCCAGGACTTCTTCCTCAGGTAGCTGCAGTGCTACAGAAAGCAATGAGGAGGCTCCAAGGATTTGTGCAGACCAGGGTCTCCCTTTGCCCAGTTGAAGCATTAGTGAAGTGAGAGAGACTCAGGCTGGATCTAAACCTGTGGAATAATGGCCTCCACAGTTCAGTCATGTTAAGTGCTGCAAGCCAGAAGCTTCTCTAGAGCTGACAGGAAAAGTGCTGGTGCTCAGCTGCTTTACAGGATGAGCCCTTTATTCATCTGCTTTAATGAATGGCATGGTGTCCATCTGCTGTGCACTGAAGTCACCTTAGCTTTCTGGGAATCTTATGAAGGCTTTTTAAAAGAAAAAGGAAAAGAAAAGAAATGCAGAGAATAAAAAAGTCCTTAATCTTTCAGAAATATGGGAACTTGGCTGTATTTCTAAGAAAAAACAGTTCCTTTAAGTAGTCATACACTGCACATTTCCCAGAAGAGTATTTTAATGAAGGTTGTTCTGTGGTGTAGGTTTTTTTAATTGTAATCAGTTTTAGCAAGACAACTCTTTCACTTCCAATGCAGGGGTCTTGGCTGGATTCTACTCCCTTTTGCAATCCTCTCTTCTGTGAAATTCCTAGTGTCTTGATCTGTCCAATGTGCCTTTCTCCACTTGGGAGAGAGATGGTCAAAAGTATCACAAGTTAATATTTCAGAACAGGGAATATTCAAATGTTTCATACAGTTTCTTTAGCTAGAGCAATTTATTTTATCCTGCAGCTGCAAGGGAATGCTCAGCAGGAAGGTCAGATAATAAATTCAAAAGCACAGATTTCTACATTGCCTTTTGTCATAGATTTATTATCAAGTATGTCTCTAAAGTCTATTTACATGCTTTTTACTTTAAGTAATTAAATACTGTGCTGAACAGAGATTGTCCCAGCTTTTCACCCTTGAGGTAGTTAATGTCAGAGAGATCTTTCTCTGTATCTAGATTCCCACCCAGTTTGTAGTCTCGCCCTCAGTTTTGTCTTCCATTCTGTGCACAAGCAGACTGGACATCTTTGAAACTTTGGAGATGAAGAACTCTGCCCTTTGTGCATTTTGGTTCACGCATGCTCTGCTGTCTGCTGATCAGAATAATGTTGCTGACTCCATGTGTCAAAAGAAGCCATCCTTCTAGGATTTTTGCTTCTTCAGTGGAATTAGTTGATCTTCATAGTAACTGGTGCTAAAAAGCTGTTGGCTGAATTTCTGGCTCCATTCAGAGTTTCACATCTGCTCAGTAAGGTGGTTCCTTCAGTAAAAACAGGCCCGCCCAAGAAGCTCACGATATTTTTCTGCTCCTGGGTGGTGATCTTAAGGAATAATCTTCTTTGTGGTTGGTTGGTGCTTCCAGGCCTGGCTGGGACCCAGGAAGATGCAGGAAGCACAGGAGAAGGTATTGTGCAAAGGAGAAGAGTTAACAGACTGGTGTTTTCTAAAGGTCTAGACATGGATGAAGCTCAAATTTCAGGGAAGGTTCAAATAAACCTGTATTTGTACTACAAATCGATTTCTTGACCTTGCTAAACAACAGCACATCTCAGGCACAAACCTAGACTGCTGTCAAATCTCATTACTTTAGAAGTCTCTCAATTTTTGTGCTTTGCTAAAAAGAGTGATGGGGAGAGGACATTTTCCATCTTTTTAAGCTCCTTGTGCAAACAGTAGTTTGAAAACATGGGTCTGAAAATCTTGTGTCTTAGGCCAACTGTGCAACAAACTAGCATTTCTTAATGGTACACTTTCAGAGCCAGTTGATTTTTGTAGGCTTTGGTGGCAAGACTCAACTCTTGGGTCTTTAGAGGTTGTCATCCCGTTGACTCTTGATACAGTTTTCTGGTACACCCCATTCTTCTACCAGGTTAACCCAGAAATCAGAATGAAATGTTCCCAAACACTGGTGTTGGGGTCTGTGACAGGGTCTGAACATAGTCTTGTGGAGTATCTGAAATGTTTTTGTTCTTCATCTGCAGTGCTTGCAAGGTGCTGCTTTAAAATCCTAATGCCTGTGCATTCCCTGAATCCCTGGGTTCAGAGGTGCTTACATTGCCAAGACAATATTCGCAGTATGCCTATCCGGTTTTAAATTATTGACTTTATAATTGGTGAATCTGTGAACGAAAGTCTTAGTACTGTTCAGTGAAGGCCTAAACTCCAAACCAAGACAAATGCAGTTATTGATTTTAATTAACTGAGCCTGAAGTGATAGTAGCTCAAAGTAAGAATTGCTGAAGTGCCTTGTTGGCCTTGAGTTTCCCAAGGCTGCCTTGTGTTTGTCCTTCTCTTCTGTGGTAATCCACAAAGATCCCTCTCCCCTGCAATGTTAACTGCTAGCACTGCTGTCAAAATCAAGAGTAAAGTGACAGAAATGACTTCTTCCCATCCCATCCTTCTCCCCTGACAAGGTGCTGGCAGCCAGCTCCATCTGCTGCGGGTTACCCGGCACCAGGAGTGTGAAGGCTGTGTGGGGTTTGGTCTTGCCTCTTGCATGTTCCTGGCTCATTCACACAGCTCTTGGAAGTGTTTGAAAGATGTGGTAGATGGGGTTGAGGGTGGTGGGAGGAACAAACCAATGAGGCTATAGGAACTAGTTATTTAGCTTAAATCACTGGGTTTGGTGTTCTGCTTGGAGAGTAGGTCCAGCCAGATTAAGGTAGGGAGCTACTAGCACTGCTGCATTTCCTGCCTGATTTTTCAATTGCTTTCGCTGTCCCTCGTCTGGAATTCATTTTGTTATTTTGACTTTTCTCCGGCTAAGTGTTTTGTGTAGTACTTTGGATGTTACTGAGTCATTGATAAGTACTAACAAACCATCTGCTTATCTCAATTTGAGCCAGAGGATAGGCTGCAAAGCGTAGCTGGGTTGTTTTTTTTTCCTTGTTTCATCCTTTTTTTTCTCCTTTTAATATGTCAGAGTAACACTGCAGCAGAGGGCACTGTGTGGTTAGGTTTCAGGGGAACACTTATTGAATTGCACTGGGTGGCTGGGAGCAACCTCCTCCTGAATTCCTGTACAACTAAATAACAGAATATTAAAAGCACTTCCTCTGAATATGAGGGTTTTAGGTTTAGAAAGCAGGCTTTTTTATATTGTAAAGACTTGGCTGTTTTCATTTTTAGAGTACCTGGGAAGTGCTGGCATCAGGATCTTTTTCTATTCCGTGCAGGATTTGAAAGACAGCCTCATTAAAGGAGCAGCATAGAACACAGATGACATCGAGTAGGCAGGCTACCTGTAATAATGTCATGTTTTGTCATTTATAATAGATAGTTCTTCCAAACCTTTGGGATTCCTACAGCACTTGGCAAATTAAATATTTGAACGTTGTTAAAGGGAAGCCTGTTCAAAGAGACCGGGCAGCTGAGAAGTGGGACACAGATGCCACTGCAGGAAGAGGTGGAGTGCTGAAATTCCATTTAAGGGAAGTCCTCTTTCACACAAAGCATGTAATGGGACATTTTTAAGTATCTCTTCAATAAATATGGCCTTGTGTGAGTTGTGATTGGAGAGAACTGGGTCCAGTAAATAACATGCAGTGTTTTCAGAGCACTGCCGCAGGGCTCATCACACAGCAAGCTGTATGCAACCCCCTTACCTTCAGCTGACATGTCTGGAAATTAAATCCATGCTTTAAAGAGTCTGTGTTTGTTCTGACTGGAGCCTGGCAGTGCAAAGCCATCTCTCCAGGCCAGCCTTTGCTGTCAAGATAATGTTGAAGATAATGCTAAGTTAATTATTTCTGGATCCTCAGGTCAGTGGTGAAGGTTTCTCTGGCAGATAGGGACACTGCCGGGATAAATACTGTATGTCCCTGAGCTCCCTCTGGAGCAGGGCTTTGGGGCCACAGACTGTACCAATTCACAGCGAAACATAAACTCACAAAAGAAGCTCATGATTGTTCTTGTGCTTGAAGTTAAGCATGTGCTTAGAAACAGAATTATAGGTTAAATTTATTTAATTTGTAAAGCAGGATTTCTGGAAAAGGGAAAGGTAGCAAGGAGAAAGATGGACTGGTCTGACACCATTCTGTCAAGGGACTGCCGGTGTGGCAGGACGTGCTAGGGGTGAGGAGCAGCTGGAGCCCTAGAGAATGCACCTTGATCCCATGAGAGAAGGAAGTGCAGTCTGTCTTGTGTTGGGTCAAAATCAGGTTGTATTACTTCAGCATAAGTTTATGACTTTCCTATGGGTTATAAAAGAAAGTGGAAAGTAAAGAAGCAGCTATAAAAATGAACAGCATTAAAATCTCCAAAAATTAGAAGAGGAATAAAAGGAATGAGCAGAAAACCTTCTACCCTCTCCATCACATAAATGATGTTCTTATCCTAGTAATGGTGACAGGAGGTGGTCAGGTGGCATTATTTAGCTGAATGGCCTGCATCGTCATGTGTGCTCAGGTAAAGTTCAAAATGACCTTTAAAAAAAATCCATTTTTAAAGATTCTTTTTACTTCAGAAAGGTCCAACTTTAGTCACTTAAATTTAATTTTGTTCTAGAGGGAATCATCTGTGGGGAGGGAAGGCAGCAGCAGAGATACTCACAGTAAAGTAATAGCAGGTAAAATGTCATTTTAAAGACTGAGTGGAAAGCACTTGCCATTGCAAAGAGGAAATTAATGAATTCTTTTCCCCTAATTCCTTTCTTCAGGTTTGATTTCTAATGTCTTTTCTGACTGCCACTGCCTCTGCTTATGTTAACACAAACTGATTAACTGGCTCATTGGTTAGACTGAACCCAGGGTCACAACACAGGGACTCTGTAGTGGCCAGCTGCACACACAGGCACAGGCATGAGGACACAACTGTCTGCAGCTCTAGGAACACACAGCTCACAGGACAACCCCCTCTGCTCCTTGGTAAGCACAGTCTGTGCTTTTTTTCCCTGTAAATCTCAGGCAACAGAAGGATAAACTGAGGGCAAGCACTTTCACAGCTGTACCCTGTAAGGAACAGCAGTGACATGTTGTACATGGCCAGGGACTTCATCACTTCTTAAGAAGCAGTTGCACTCCTTAGTTCCCACACTACAGAAATCTGTCTTCAGGTTAGTAGTGATGCCAAGCCAAGGATATGTTGCTGGGAAACTCCTGTCAGGACTGACTGGATGAGGCATTCTGGCACTGGCCTGTTACATGGGAGTGGAGCCACCTCTCTGATCCTGAGGTGGCCTTTGCTTTAATGGAAATTTGATTTTGAGCTTCTTTTAGTGTTTACTATTGTTATGTAGAAAATAGATAGAAGTTGTGCCAATATTCCCCAGTAAGAATTTCAAAATGCACCATTGCAGCAGCTGCTAAGCAAGGAAAGGAGTGAGCAAATGTGTTTTACAATCAACAGGAAAAAAAGGTGCCATCTCAGTCATTGGAGTGAACATCAAAATCTTCTACAGTTATTGTTGCTGTCCACAGAAAAACATCCTTTCTTCATCTCATACTTCCTCCTTCTGCCTGGAAGATCCTGTCTGGATGCTGGGGACAGCTCAACACCTTCATTCTCTGAGTTTGAGGTCCACAACACATGGACTTCCTGTCTGAGAATTCCTAATGTCAAGCAAAAAACTGTTGCAGAGCTTCCCAGGACACTTATCTTCTTGCATCTAGAGTGTCCAGCTGCCTCTTGAAGTGAAGCTGGATTTAGCTGTTCTGATACCATTGGTTTGGCTTGTCCTTAGGTTAAGCTGCTAACAAGCTAATTCACACCACTTCATCCTCCTTGGAGATCCAGCCCTCTCCTGGGCTGGTTTAGAAGCCCAAAAGAGGTTGGGCTGGGGATGGACAGTCCAGAGTGCCCATGTGTAAAACCAGCATGGACTGGCTTATATGGGAGGGTCATGCAAGGCTGGCTGGGTCTGTTGCCAGCCCTGGCATGGAGGGATAAGCAGCTCCTAGGGGACTGGGGACTCCGTGGGGCATTTGGTGAATTTTTGCATGTAGCCCCTGTGTGCCTGTATCTCACAGCAGGGTGCTGCCAGGGCTCGTCGGTGTTGGCAAGGCAGCAGCCTGGCCCCCCTGGTCCCACACTGGTGTGTCCCACAGATAATGTCCAACAGGAGATCCAATTAGAAGCTTGACTGGCTAACCAGAAACAGCAGCTGGGAGCTGAAGTTGGTGTGCCTGCTGTGGATAAAATGGAAAACTCTACGTGCAAATCAGTCTATTAGAAATTACTGTGTCTTGATTCTTTATTGCTAAGGAATAGCCTATCTGCTTCCAGGCCTCTGCAATGACTCATTCGCAGGAGTCCAGTAACTCTTTGTTTTTTTCTCTTCCTTCCACCAAACACAGTAGATCTCCCTCCAATAGGAGTTTGTTGTGGTGGTGTGGTCTGGACTGTTAATGTTTGGTTGCATTTGGTTTCTCTTTTGTATACAATGTTAAATTTAAGTTACTGCTTAAAAGTTAGTATGTTCTGTTACCCCCCCCCCAGCTGCTTCCACAGTAAATTGTTCTCCCCAAACTCCTTCCCTCCACCCTCCCACCTCCACCAGATAAGGAAGAAACCCCTCCTGTGTTCCAGAGAGATCCCTGTCAGTCACCCAAACCCTTTTCTCTCAGGCTTGTCAATCCCCAGAGTCCCAGACACTCCCCTTGGGAATTCCCCTAAAACCTCAACGCCCCTGTGGTTGCCTTAAGTGTCAGTCACCTTGATTGTAACCCTGTTGGTCCTGAAAAATGTAATCCCTCCCTGCCCACCGCCCCTAAGCTAGCCGGATTGGTCCCTGTATTGTGAACACCCCTTGTTTCCCCCCTCTTTAAAAAGCTGTGCACCCCTGTTCTCTTGGCTCTTTTGGCGCGGTTGTGTTCTGCTCCCCCCGAGACAATATGACCTTGGGACATAGCAGCAAAAGTGTCCGTTCTCGTCTCTTGCTACTACCCATCGGTGCAACTGGTTTGATGTGCAGCCTCCAAGGGCAGTTGAGCTAAGGCAAGCTGAGAACAGTGCCGGAGAGAAGGAACGGAGAGATTTCCCCGAAGTGGGAAACCGCGGGAGAACTTCTGACGCCTGTGATCGGTGCAGCGCCAGGCAAACCCCTGAGGACTGTAAAAACCGCGTTATATCAGTTTGTGTTGGAGCTAATTCTCTGCTGACACATTATCATGGTAAACAAGAAATTAAAATATTATTCCACTGCCCTTTCTCTGCAGGAAGAGCTTGGACCTCAATGTACTGCCTTCCTGGGAACCTCTGCAAGCTCAACTTTTTTTTGGTATTAGGTAGCTAAGAGTCTGGGCTGTCTGGATGACCCCAGGCAGAGAGTCAAAGATGACTTTAAAGGCTGGATAATGTATTTCACAACAGTATAATCCTGCAATAGCCTGAGGGTTTAGAGTTGTTTTGTACTGTTTTTGATGTAGGGCTTATTTTAAGTTTTATGAAGAGATGTTGCTTTCTTAACTAGCACCGCAGTAGCTTAGGAGCTGTTCTGCAGAGGACCTGCTTGCTTTAGGCTCTCTGCATAAACCCCAGCACTTTAGGGGAGGCTGTGTTCAGACACGTGCATGACATGCACTGCCACTGCCACATGGAAAAAGATGTTTATCTTCCAATGTCAGACTTAAGTATATGTGCAAACACATGCTCGTACATGCGGAGAGGGAACTACATGTCCTCACAGGCATGTGTCTATAGAGATGTGCAGAAACTGTCACTTGAGAGCACAAATGGACACACACATGCTCAGGTTGAGGTGTTGGAAGAAGAAGAAGGAAGTTTTATTTTTCACAGCTTTTATACAATTCTTTGAGACCCCGTGGATTGGATAGGGAGATCTCCTATCCATCTCCATTGGTTCGGACAGAAGTCCATCAAAACCTCTTCTATCATGAATGGAATGAAAAACAAGAAAGACAGTTAGAAAAACACATCTTGTTTGTGTTCTAGTTTGAAATCAAACCAGTGGGAGATCGCAAGTCAGAATTATAATTTAATGGAAGAAAATTAAAAGAAAGAAAGAAATAAATGCAGTAATAGAAGGATACTGACAAAAGTCAGAAATACAACCTGACACTCTAATGGTGGAGGCAATCCAAGCGAAGCAGTTCTGTTGACGCGGGGATCTTGTAGAAAGGTCTGGAAGTCCAGCAGTAGCTCTTTTCCTCTGGGAGTCCAATAGGCAAGTGCTCCTGTGGTGTTCAGGATTTCAGCTTATTCCCATGATGGAATAGTTGGTTCCTCCCTCTGGGCGGAGCATCTCACAATGGGATGGTGAGTCATGAGATAAGGCACTGATGGGCCATTAACAGGAGGTAGTCCAGGGGGGTGTTATCTCTGAGTCATGGGACCAGGCATTGATGGCCCATTAACAGCAGATAGCCCAGGGGGAGTAGGCAAGGAAAACACCACCTGGTTCCAACAGCTCATGAAGATGGTAACAGAATATACTTCAACCCAGGACAGTTTGTGAAGGATTTCGTGGGAACTCCAGAGTGACTTTTCAAAACAACCAGAACAGTCCTGACTCCAAATTAGAAGGCTTAATTTCAGGGCGACACAGAAACAAAGTCATACATGCAGTTCAGTTGAGGCCTCTTTATGATATTTGTTCATGTAGTAGTTGTGCATGCTTTATTGTCTGCATCCTGAGTCTGCTCAGATCCCTCACAAGTGTTGGTTTCACCTTAGTCCCAGAATACATGAACTGGTGATGAAATCTAGAGAAAAAATATGGGGTCATAATGTAAGAGAACATTGTAGGAGTCCATTTTGAAGTATTTTCCTCACCCTTTCCCCCCAACCCCTTCTAGTTCAGTCATAAAAGGTGCTCCTGCTGTTTTTCTCCTCCAATATCTTTCCTTACAAACTTTAATAAGTAATCAGATGTGATCGATTCCTGCTACTACTCTCCTGCTTCTCCACTTGCTCTTCTAGTGCAGAGCAATTGTGTAAAAAAGACTTCCTGGGGATCCTGCATTGATTTATTCTCAGCTGATCTGAAACTTCAGCCATTTTCCTTCCAACATTGTCCCTGGAAGAGCTTGTCCTGGGAAAAGAAGGATGCTCTGAATGCAACCTCTAGTGTGTGATCTGGATCTGAAGCCACAGACAGTCTCTCTGGGGCCAAGAGGGCACATGTGTCTCAGCTTCAGGCAGGGAAATGAGAGAGAGGCTCAAAGGGAGCATTTGAACGTTCTGGTTTTTTGCATCTATTTGGAAGCCATGAGTAAAAAGCCACTGTATGTTTTCCTGGCATCGGGGCTCACAAGGGAGGTGGTATGAAATAAGGAGGGAGTTAGGAAGGTGAATCTCTCTTCACTCATCTTCAGCACTGGAGTTTCACCAGTGCAGTATGAGAGACAGCACAAGGGGTATCAAATAACCATCTAACCCTGATCCCTGGTGTTGGCCAGTAATGGGGGATGGTGGTAGAGTCTGGAAAAAGAAGATAATAAAGAAGCCAAGCGGATAGAGTGGCCTCTTCTGAAGCTTCTCCCCAGCAGCTGGTAAGCTGCAGTTCAAGGGAAAATCTTGGAACCCAGCATATGTTCTACTCAAGGAATTTTGCAAACAAGCTGTGTTTGCTGCCCCAGGGTGAAGATGGAGCTCAACAAAGAGGTCTCAGGGCAGAAACACACACAGCCCTAGAGGGACCAGAGCAGCAGTTCAGACTTTGATCTTCCTGGAGCTGTAAGCACAAATGCAAATAATTTGCAGTGAAGTCTGCCAGTCACTCTGACAGAATTAGCCCAGCTGCACCATCCTTGCTCTTTCCACATTTAGAGAATGGGATTTGCAGGGGCTGCACATCTATGCTCATGGTGCCAGTGTTGACCTTCTTTCTAGCTGAGAAAGATGAAAGAAGGGAGGGTTTGGATGCAATCAAAAAGCACCGGAACTCTGGCAACTCTGACAACAGTGACAGTGCTCCCCCTGCCAAATCAAAGGGGTTTGGGTTAAAGCCTTGACGTCAGGGCTCTGTCAGATACACAGGATCACAAGATATGTGAGGTTACAGAAAGTTAAAGCTCCATGTATCAGAATGCCTGTGTTTTCAGCACATCTGTGTTTTCAGTTTGGATTAAGTGCCGTGGCACCCTTTGATACGGGAGTCACCTTACAGCCTGCCTGTAGCTGTAACCAACAGAGGCTGTTCTTTTACTCCCTCTTCCCTTTTGCACACAGCACATTGCATCATCAGAGCAGGATGAGGATAGGGAAACCCTTTGACCCCAGTGTGCACCCTTGGTGCATCTGGGAGAATACAATCTGCTTCTCCCCTCAAGCAATTATAAGTGATAACTATTTTGCTATTCAAGGACCGTGATTTCAGCATCCGAGGGGTTAATGCACCAGGGAGGCAGCTGAGGCTTTCATGCTGGTGCTGTATCAAACAGCACAGTTTCCAGGAAGATGAATATCCGTAACCAAGTAGCACAGCAGAGCCCAAAGCCTGTTCAAAAGAATTCTTTTTGATGATCTGGTTTTATTACTTCCAATGAACTGGAGTCTCCAAGGTACCAGTGAATAAGGAATGCTGCAAAGCCGCATCTTGTATACATGTTTCAAGCTGCGTCTGCTGGTGCTGAAAAGGATGAAAGAGGAACTGCTTAGCAATGACCCAAGGGCCCAAACCCAGCTCAAGCTTCCATGGGGCATTTGCTGAGACAAAAAGAAGATCTTAACCATTTGCACTGGGACATGACAACTGGGACACAGCCTACATCATTTGCTGGCCCCACTGGGAAAACGAATCCATTTCCAGGACAGAGCATGTGGCATGTGTTATGTGTTTCAGAAAAGCTCTTTGCCAGCTGGAAATGAAAAATATGAAATGTTAAATAAGGAACAGGTAGATGTGAATTATGGAAATGTGTAGATGTGCTATATGGAAAATGTAGGGGATTTATTGTGAGACATTGCAGTGGTCAGAAGCCATCTAGGGAAATGCAGTGCTTAACTTCACTGGTCTTGTTTTGTCTGTACAGAATATGTGGATTTGAGTATAAAACACTTGGACCATGAGTACACAGATCCGTCTGGGAACGTGGTTCAACATAATCCCCACCAGACATGTGAAGGGAGGCAGAAATGGGTGAAGCTTAATTGAAATCAGCAGGAGCACCCAGCCATGGCTTCTTATTTGAGCACCATGTTGCCATTTCTGTACAACACCAAGGAGAAGTTTTATAGCTGTAGGCTGGAACTCAACTTCTAAATGGACAGACTCTGCACTGTGCAGTAACGGGGAGAGTTTGGAAGTATTCTTATCAGTAAAGGAGGTCAGCTGGTGCCCATTCTTCCTAAGCTCTGCATACACTATTATAACAATATTAGCCCATGCACTGCCTCTCAGTGCTTTTGCTTCAGAATTCAAATCTTGTGTGTTTTATAAAAGGCTCTCTAGTGCGAGCCTCAGAAATACATATGCACACTCCAACTGTGTGGGTTTTCTCTTTCCTGCCTGGTGCACAAATTACTCATTCTAACATGATAAATGAATGGGGCTGTGTAACCCCTTTATAGTTTACAGTTTTTATAGTGCTTTGCCACCATATGTTATAAATTCATGAAGCAGTTGTAGTGTGTAACAGGTTTTTCTGTTTGTTTATTCAGTTATTTGCTAATTCTTACAGCTGTATATAGAAGAATGGATGTGTGTAATATATATAGATATTTGTCTGGTGGACTGAAGCTTAGGAGAAAAGATCAGCTGCATGTGGAGATCACTCGAGGAGCAGAAAACAAGAAGGATAAAAGTGTTGTCTTGATAGCTGGTGAGAAGTGAGGAGATTGAACAGACAGTCACTTCACAGGGAAAATTCACATTTGATGGTCTGCAACGTTTTGGGGCAATTTCTGCTAAAGTCATCTGTATTGTACTGTCAAGGAATACAGAATATAAAATTGTGTTATGAAAAGCCTGGGGAATCTACACGTGCTCTGCAGCTTGCACGCAGAGAACAGAAGTGGTAATCCAAAGAATGAAGAAAAACAGAGCTTTGAATAAACTTCTGGGATTTCTGATAGGCATTGTCCTGGGATCCTATAGGAGTTGAAGCTGGGGGAAGGAGCTAAAAGAAGCGTCTGATGGGGAGAGTATCTGGATTCCAATGTATAGATGTGAAATCTTCTTTTCCTTCAAGCTGCAGTGCAGTTATCTTCCCTAAAACCCCCATATAACTCAGTGAATTTATGTGTGGTGCAATCACAGGAGGAACAAATCCATCTGGCCTTTTGGGGGATGGGGGTATGCTGGGAAGGGACTGTTTGCAAACTGGGCTTTCTTCTTGCCAATTATTCTGTTCCTCTTCCATCTCTCATGTGCTTTCCCAGCAGATACTGTTTGGTTAGGCCTATGTGTTTGATTCATCAGTTGTGAATAGGGAATTATATTCACTGAGTACCCAGACAGGTTGATTAAATTTTGCCATGTTTCCTGGTGGGAAATCAAGCTGGTATTTTAGTGGAAATCCCCAGACATTAGGACAACTTGCAGTCAAGGCCAGACAGAAGGAGTACACATTACAGCCTATACATCTGTGTAAGGATGCACTGTTTGCACATGTACAAACACATACATGGGTGTATGTGTGATCATGTGTATTTACTCTGTGCCTGGACAGTTTCAGTATCCTTCTTAGCAACTCCATTAGCATTCCCGTGTGTCTCACTCTTTAATGGAGTTGGACAGGACGTGTTTGCACTTTATTTAAGAAACACTGTAAAAACAAAGGGATCTTAATCATCACTAACCATGGTAGCTGCAAATGAAATATCTGAGCTCTTGGAAGCTCATTCATCATAAGTATACTAAATGTCTCTAGGAGGGGACTTACGGAATCGTTGCTAGTTCACCTGAGGGAGACTATTAGGAGGACATATATAGTGTAACTAAACTAGAATAACATCTATAATGATGGATCTGGTACTTCTAGTAAAAATAGTTCCTAGTTTTTGGATGTTTTATTTTACTTATATATCTTTCCCATTTAGAAAACAGCTTTAAGACAGGACCCACACTATAAAGCCATAACGTCCAAATCTAGGAATGCAGGAGGGAATCAGGGAAACTACACAGGAAGGGGTCAAACAGCATGGAGGATAGAGGTTGCCATAAAATAACAACAATAATTTGCAACATCCCTTCTCTGGGCTTGCCAGATGAACCATGGGACCCTTTTGTCTGGTAGAAATTACAATGTAGCTGATGAATCAGAGAAAGAAGACTAGCTTAATTAGTAGTTCCATTAAGCTAATTTTCTAATAGCTCAGAGTGAAGAAAAATTCTTTCTTTGCTCTCCTAGAAGGGAAATTACGGTGAGTGTTTTCCCATCAGTCTGAATTTTTTACCTGCTGTTGTTACATTTGTGCGTGTATTCTGGAATAAAAGCTAAACCTAAACTCTGGATCCAATACTATTGAATTTTGGCAGATGGAAGATTTATACACTGTCTTGGAGTGCAAATTTGGCTTCCCCATTGTGCTGACAGGTTGAAGACACCCCTCCATAGATCTAATACAAACCATGCTTCACCAGAATTGTGTGATTTCCAGCCCTTGGTATTACATCAGACTTGCAGGTACTCAACCCCTCCTGGAGGTCGGACTACTTCGTGAGGCTCCTGAGCAAGGCTTTGAGGGCTTGCTTCGCCTTCTGCTTCTTAAATGGAAAAATGCAGAATTTCTTATTTGCCTGCATAAGGATTTAATTGAGAAGAATGTTCCCAGTAAGCTGCAGACATACAAACTGTGGATATTAACTTCATCAGGACGATGGAACTCTGAATAAACTACACCAAACACACAGCTAAACTTTTATCTTCAGAGGGGCTGAGGTTTACATGCTGTTCTGCAGCATGGTGCTAGGAAATGGACAGCAACAACTGGGAATTTTTAAAAAGAAACGTGCAGGACTGCTTTAGCCATCTGGAGAAGCAACCTTGATATTATGCAAATGCTTTGCAAGGTTTCTTTGGTAGGCAGTTGGGGAAGATATGGAGGAACTCAAGCTCCTAAAGTTAACGTAGCAGCTCACTGGCTTGCACTTTACCCAAAATGAAAGCAAATTGCTTGTTTGTTCTAGAAGGGGTCGCCATCTCCCAGATATTTTTGTTCAGAGATGTTATCTACCAGCAGTGATGCAGCACCCACTCTGTACCAGGGGAAGCTGGTGTTGAGGTCCAGGGTGAGTGTGTGCATGTGAGTGCAGCTGAGTGCTGGAAGAGGGGAGAGAGGAGGGGACTCACTCTTAAAGAAGCTTAGAGAAAATGGAGATTTAAAAAAAAAAAAATTTACTCTCTCCATCCTTTCTCTGTGAATCGATTGAGAAAGATTAAACAATTCATTGAATTGCTGCCAATCCAATGAAGCATATACCAGCACAGCCCCAAAGAGATGCTCGGAATAACAGTGGAGATTCCTCAGATCAGAGGACTTGAAAAGCTCAGAGTTATGCTGAAAAGTGGTCTTGAAGGCAATATCTGAGTTGTGCTTTTGCCCAAGGAGCGCTCGTCTGCACACCTTGTCCTTTATCACTCGTTAAATGAATGTTTGCAGAGCAGCAGGGTTTCACAACTACCTTATGCTTGGGGTGTAATCTGATGGGGAGACCTGGGGGGCCACAGTTGTTCTGTGATTGGTGAGATAATGGCTGTGATGTTGGTCTGTACTGTGGTGTACAGCAGAGACTGGAACCCGCCCCACCGATGGTTGTGTTTGGTCTCTGGGCTGTGCTGAGGAATTTAGCATGACAGAATCTGTTTATGCAGGTATCTCTAGACTTGTTTACACCCAGGCTCTGTGGGGCCATCTCACCAGCTTGCTTGGCTCTGTCTCTATTTATTAACTGACCTGAAGGAAGGCAGGACTTTGCCCTCACCCATCTGCTCCAAAGGTATTCACACTCCCTGTCTCTAGACAGACTTTCTTCTAAGGACATCATGTGGCACTGCTCACTGCTCCTTTTCACTGTTTTGTTCCCCATTTTTCCTCAGATCTGGATTTCAAGACCAAATCTTGGAAGTGAGAACGAAATAGAAATGGACATTACTTGTGAGCAGATTTTAGATCTACAGGCACCAGTTGTAATTAATCTAGCCTCAGGTCTTGTTTCAACCAAAGAATTTCATTCAGTAATTGCTGAAGAATTCCTTTGATTGCTTTGGTGTTATTTGACTTCCTCTTTGGCAAGTCATGGTGTCCTGTAAGGTTCAATCTCACAATTACCTGAACTCCCACTGTTAAGTACGGAATAGTCCTGACTCCCATGGAGTCTGTTGAAATCAGCTCTGGGCAAGATCAAGCCACGAGTCTGTTCTGCCTCCTCCCCTTCTCCTCCCCCGCACATCCAGTTTTGTTGCTTCTTCCCTTGTCAGATCCTGCCTTTGAGAGGGCCTGGGTCCTGAATTTGTGCTGCCCTCTCCCTGCTCCCACCCACTCCGAGGTGAGCCTGTGTTAAAATGGCAGATCCTGTACCACAAAATGTCTCATGCCCTTGGTTCAGGATTTTAACAGTGTCGTAGAAGGTGGCTGCCAGGCATTGGATCTGATTTACAAGGAATATTTGCACCGCAGTGGCAAAATAACCTTTTCACTGCTTTTGCTCTGAGCAGAAAAAGGAATTGTTTCAGACAACTCAGGACATGTTTCCAGGACCACAGGTGATAAACTGAGACATGAGTAGCCATCAGCAGAACCACAGGTTCTGCCCATGCAGCTGCTCTTAAACCCTCCCCAGCGGCAAGAGAAAATCGTGTTGCTTCAGCTCTCAGGTTTGTGTAGTCAACAGAAAGAATCGGGTTGGGCCAGAAGAGTGATGTGGGAGTAAGGAAATCCTGGTTTCCCAATAAGGCTGCTGAGGTGATTCCATGTGTGGCTATGGGCATCTGCAGCTCAATAGCCAAACTGCTGCAAAACACGTGGACTTTGGGTCTGGTAGGGCATACCCGTGGGGGAGGTTTATTCTATTTATTCCATCCTGTCTTCTGCAGACAGACATAGTCAGGGTCTGGCCATACCTACCCCTGGGTCCATGAGTGCATGGAAGATTTCTCAAACTTCCTGCCTCTTTCTCTGTGCCAGGGTAGAGTAGCTGCTATCCTAATAAAGATTAGGAAGGCAAACAGCCTCATGCTGTACCAGACAGCATCAACGGGCTCAGACCTTCTTCCTGCCCCTGGAGAGATCTGTGCTATTTATCTTGTTCTGAATCTCTGTCTTAATATCTGCAGCTTCTTGTTTCAAATGATTAGTGATCTGATGATTTGCATTAACAGTGATTAACAGAAACTTTGCAGAGAAAGGAGCACTGCCCGTGTATACACCATCTGAACTGGGGCTGTCAGTAAGTAGACTCAAGAGAGATTTATTCTGCATCACTCCCAGCCCTGAAAGAATGATGCTAAACTCTACCCCTGCTTTATGAAGCCTCTTATGGCACCCCACTGCTAGATTCAACAAACCGTTTTGCATACATTTACTGTCTTCCTAGCCCATAAAAGCTGGCTTTCCTTTATTAACTACAGTTTACTGTCTCTCTCAGCAGAAGCAAATAATGGAAATGAAACTGCACTCATTCTGAAGACACCTTTCAGATGTCGTTCACATTGGCCATGTCTTGTCAAACTGTAACTGTGTGTACTGTGATTATAAAATGGTTAATGAACATGACCAATATTATCACTTCTTCCACCCTATATTACCACTGCAATGTATAAATGCTTCGGAGTCTCCTATTGTTTCTGTATCCCTGACTCATCTAAAGCCTCGGTGCCAGTAAGTGCTGTGGTCCTCTGCTCCCTGTAGGAGCTAGGAATGCCTGGAGGAAAAACTGGGAACAGTTCTTAGGAGTCTGGTTAGAGTAGAGGAGAAGGAGTGATCAACAGAACAGGCTTGTCATGCCAATGCCATGTCCGTCACTGTGGCTGTTCACATTACTCTCTTCTCTTTGGGCCGTTGCAGGCTGTAATGAACTTCCCTTGAGTTAAAGTCGTCACACTAAAGGTATTTTCAGGCTTTACCTCTCCATAGATGCAAACATTAATTCAGATCATAATAATGTGCTCAATGTCATGGGAAATTGACTGTAGAAAGAACCTCAGAAGGAGGATTTGCTTAATGCTTTGGTGGCCACTTGACCTCATACATCCTCTTCTCATTATTTGGGTAGTAGATCAGGGCTGCAAGCATTTGTGACTGCACCTTTCCATAGCAAGCAAAATTACTTGGGATGGCTGATAGGATTCAATTCTGAAGACTTGCAAGTGGCACCTCTCCCCTAGCCTGCTGGAGGAGACATCATGAAAAATCATGTCTGGAAGGAAGAAGAGAGTCAGCCTACCCAGAGTCTCATACAAGCTAAAATGGCCTCACTGAGCTCTTCTGTCACAGAGCAGAGTGAGGACTCAGTTCAGTCTCCAGTGCTGAATAAAACAACAATATTCACCTTCACCTAATATTGTGGTGATGGGTCCATAGGAGCTGGCTTTCTGTGCTCTCATGTCCCCAAAGAACTACTACAAACTTGATGAAGTTTGCTGGTTGCTGGTTGCTCTTTTTCCAAATAGCCTCGAGGGCTCAAATGGGTCATGTCTGTCCCTTTGGTTGGAAGTCTGTGTTGCTTGTTGCTTGAAAGCACAGCACACAGTTGTTGGCAGCACTCTCAATAAATCCAGCTGCAGTGTTTAGCAGTTTGATTATAATCTCTGTGCCTATGGCACCTTCCATCCAAGAATCACAGAGCTCTTTACAAGCATTAGTTCATTTTCAAAGGTAATCTGGTGAAGTAGCTAAAAATGCTGTCTATTTTCTAAATATGTGTAGGGGGAGATAGAAAAGGACATGAAGACTCAGGGGGATAAAAGGTAAAAGTTTCATCCATTCACATGATCATTTTTGGCTCCAAATGCAGAGGTGTAGTTTTTTAGCTAGATTGCACACCCCAGCACAGGTGTAGGCTGGTAAGGATCCCCCACCTCACTGTGCTCCACCAACTGCAATTTTTGGCCAAGCTGAGGATCCAGTTGTGTGGGCATTTTCACACACGAAACTGCACCGTTGGAAAATCCCTGATCCAGCCAGCCTGACACAGTTATCAAAAGCTGTTAGCAGAGCTGGGACCAGAATCTGTGTATCTCACCTCTTACCAACCTGTCTTTGCACCTCTCCTTCCTGTTGTGAGTGAAGGCTTCTGAGGGGAGTCCTGCCGTGGTGTTGCGTGACTTGTCTTGGTGCCAGTGGCTCTAATGCATATTTGAAACTAGTTTGGCACCTCAGAGGGGAAAATCAAAGCAGATCTTTGCACTGCATCTACTGTACCAGTTGTGTGGTCACTCTGATGATGAGTTCTGACAGCATAATCTTATTAAAGTTCATTCCTGACAAACGATATAGATATGGGTACAGGGGGAAAATCACATGGTATTAGCAGTGACAAGGTAACCTTTATGAGGTACAGTCCCTATTAATTGCTGCAAAATTCCTGCTTTAGAGAGGTTCTTTGGACACATAGTTGGCTCTGCCTCCGCTTGCTTTTGTCCTAGTTTGACTTCAACATTATAATTAATTTGCTCTCCTTGCCTTCCCTTGAGGCCATTTCCTCTGTCAGTCCACAAAGCATTTCTCAGCAATATTTAAGGAGCAGTTCATAGGCTTGGTAAGCCTATCTAGCTCTGGATTCCAAAATCTGGGCCTGTTTCCTCTCCTTCTGTGCTATTGGCCTCAAGAAACAAAATGGGTTTTATGATTTAGTGTCTGTTCTGTGCTGAGGCAAGAATGATGCAATCACTACCATTTGTTTTTGTGGTAGCATCGTTTGTACAAATGCATCCTTGATGATTCATAGGCAATTGTGGTTGGTAGGTACCAGGATGTATACACTGAATGGGTTTTTAGTAATGTATTCACTAGAAATTAAGCTGAAACTTAGCAGCTCATTTTCCAGATGCCACTGATGCAACTGTCAGACAGGAACAACTCCCAGTGCCTGTTTGCCTGAGCCAGAATTGAACTGGAGATTTGCAAGTAAAAAGCTTTGGATTACAATTTCAATCACCAGTAGAAATTTTTTTGGCATTCAGCTTTAACAAAAGTGCTGAAAATCTACTGTCTCTAAATCAGGTCACCTTAACCTTTCTTAGACTGGACACCCATAAGCAGAGCCACTGGAAACCACCAGCAGGTTGAGGAAATACTTGTTTCCATCTCTGAAACACCTGAGGATGCCATGTCTCCTGCTTTTATGTACAGTGAAGCTGGCTAGTCCCAGTGCTGTCCTCCTGTCCTCCTAAGCACCTTACAGGCACTCAGTGGGAAAAAGTGTATGCCCTGAACAGCACAAAGCCCAGAGCACACTTACACAGTCTCAGGGTTAGAGGGGAAAGGAGAGAGATAAAAGGTAAAGACTTCTAAGCCAGCCATCTGCATTTAGGAGCCAGTGCCCAAACTGAGGAGTGTGTCCACTGAAAATCAGGGACATTTGAGCTGTCCTGATGGTTTGGTGAATTTGTTCAAGGTCACCCAGGGCATATGGAGTGGAGGTAGGAGCTGTGTCCAGAACTCAGAACTTCTTGGCCAAAACTTAAACTGCTCTCTTCCTTCTCCACAACTTCCCTATCCACATGAACTCAAATGGAGAGGACTTGGTAGATGTGCTCAGGCAACATATCTTCTTTTTTTCTTTCTTCTTTTTTGCCTGTCTGCAGAGAAGATAATATTAATTACTCTGTATTCTGGAAAGTGATAAATAAATAAATAGATGGAAATCCAGAGGAGAAAAAAATCTGTAAATTAGAAACTGATGATTTATGAGGCACCACCTGAGGAAAATTCTCCATCTCTTTTATGCTTGGCTATTTCAGTGCTGCATTCTGATGCTGGAAGAATGAATCTTAATATGCAGATGAAGCTATGATAATGATTTTGTGCTGCATGGATTATAGAATCATATTTTTGATGCAGATGTATTTAAGACATCTTAGCAGGGCTCTGAGTTCCCTGCATAATTTGATGAGCAATAAGTAAGACACAGGTATGCCATGCAAGCAGGAAAATGTTAAAAGGTTATAGCACTGTATTACATCCAGTCATGTGAGAGAGCAAATTAACAGCGCTGTTCTTCCAAAGAGACATGGGCTGTAGAGGAAAGATCATCAAGCTGATCTCACTGGGAGAGTTAAAAAAAAGAAGAAAAAGAAAGAATAAAAAAGACACTTGCTTATTTTATGGACTTGCCAGGTCTGGCTGGTGAGCTGCAGGGACTCAGCTGTTCTTCCAGCTGAGTTTGAGTTTACTTTCAATCTTTTTTATATATATATTTATTTAAATAACATGAGAAAAATATATTTATTCATGCAGTGGCATTTCCTGTGCTACTTTGAGATATCAGTAAAAGAGTCTTGGCACCAAAATCAGTCACTTTAGAATACTCTCCCATTAGTTTGCTCTGTCAGTAAAATGGGAAGCATGACTCTCTAGCATACAATTCCTACTGACATTCAATCAAAACATCTGACCTAACATTTTAGCACTGACACCCAAATTACAGGGCATTTTCTAAATAGCTAACCATCTTTTCTTTTTTTTTCCTTTTTCTCCCCTTCTCTACCTCTTTCCCTCTCTCCTCCCTGTCCCCTTTCTTCGTTTAATGTGATGTGTGATTGTTCCTTGTCAGGCTGGAGCACGTTCCCATCCTGCTAAGTGTCAGCGTGCTGCTATCGGCTTGCAGCAAATTGTGTTTTCCCTGGGCTCTGGCTGATGGGATGAATGGCAGCCTGGAGATAGTCCTGTCCTTCACAAAGCAGAAAGGCCCAGAGTTCCCACAATTGCTTTTCCCTGCAAGCCCATTATGGTAGCAGGTCAAGGGAGTCAGAGAGTTGCAGGGAAGAGAGAAGAGAATTAGAAACAGTGGTCTGGAAAACTTGGCAATATCCTGGTTGTAATCAGATGGAAGCAGAAGAGAAAGGACACAACAAAAAATCACCCAGAAAAAAACTGTTCCTCTCTCTGCAAAGCACTTGTATCACCTGAACGTAATGTGGTTTTGCAATGCTGAAGTTCAAGGCTTTAAGCTGAGGATGAAGCCACAGCTTCATCTCCTCCTTCCATCACGGACAGAAAGGTGATGTTCAGTGTCAGCTCTTGCATCCATGTGTGCCGGTCACCGAAGAGAAACCCAAACCATACTAAAAATGGTACCTAGACCTGCATTTCACGCAGCCTGCTGTATTAAAGCATATTAAAGGTGGGTGGTAATTGCATTACATGCTGCATTACACAGAACTGTTAGTGAAATCTGAACATAGACCCCAGTTTTCCTTCCGGACGTCTGTCTTGGCTGAGGCACTGAGAGAGGGAGGCAAGTGGCATTTTGGATAGGTCTCCTATCACCTGCCCCACTGAATATGTAAAAGCCATGGGTCTCTGCTTCAGGAACTGCCTGAACACCTGTGTCACCCTCAGTGTTCCCTGGTCAGGATGGGGCAGAGCTGCACATCATTGCTCCGCTACATACAGGGAATATGTCAGGACTATCTGTCTCCAGTGACTGCTCCCAGCTGCTCCGTTGCTGCTCCAGGTACCTCAGCCCAGCCCCGATCTCTGCCCCTGCCCCAGCCTTGTGTGGAGAACATGGGGACACTGCTCCAACAGCAAAGAGCATTACCTGAGATCGTTGCTGACCATTGCTCCTGTTAAACCCTGCCATGGATGCTACAAGGCTTTCCTGAAGAGCTCTGAAGGAATAAGCACTTTTTTGCCCTCCTGCCACCTCAAACAGAAACAGCAGCTGTTACCAAGCCAACAGTAGAGCAAGCTAAGCCTTTGTGCCGGGGCTGGGAGATGCTGCTAATGACATTCACTTGCAGTTCAAAAGCGCTGGCAGGAGATCATGGAGCAGTCAGGTATCTGGACTTGGAAACACCAGATATGTGTCCCCTGTCGGTTCACAAATTCTTTGCCTGCATGCACTGGAGGTTTTATGATGAGAGCCTGAAGATAATGACAAAGTAAGAAAGAAGAGGGGCCCCATCCAGCTCCATCTCTGTTGCCATGCGTGGGAGCTGCACTGGGCTCTGAGCAAACAGACGGTTTCTCCTCACTGCCTGGGCTGGCGGCATATGGCTTTCCAAATGTGTTTGGTTTAAAGGTTTTACCTGGTATCCAGGTTCTAACTTGCAGCAGGTCCCCATCACTGTGCTTCATCTGCCTGCCAGAGTGACGGGCCAAATGCAGTTTCTGTGTGCTCTGGATACGTGTTCCTGTAGCACGGGCAATATTGCAAAGCTGGACCCAGAGTTACCCACATCTCCCAGAACTTACATGCTGGCATGGAAATATGGTGGCATTTCAGCCCTGCTGGGTTCCAGGTTTGCTTCAGTGATTCAGGCCTTGTTCTGCTGCTCCTCCTGGGAACCAAGTGTTGCCAAGACACAGACTATAACTGTCCAGAAAAGGAGGTTTTTTTGTACCTCTGTTAAGGAGGGCATTAAGGAGTTTTTTATTTTTACTGATTTTTGGTAACAACGTCAGCCTTCTCAATGCAAATGAGTGACAATAAAACAGACCTAAGAAGATGCTTTTCCAATGGCAGTCATATTCCTGGCCTTACTTTTTCTTCATCTGACTGTTATTGTCCTTCTAGGCCATGGCATCTTTGGAGCACAGCCGTCTCTGTACCAGACCTACTACCCTATGGACTATCGTTAATTCTTTCAATTCCTTTCTTATCCTGAGCAGTGATTTTCCACTCCCAAGAGTTAAGGTAGCTTTTGTAATGCTACCTTAGCAAATGCTTCTGCAGCAAATTTCTGTCTGCTAAAGGGCTCTTCCATCTGGGGCAGAAAGGTAGAGCTGGGAACTAACGATCAGGAGTTGAAGCCAAATAAATTCAAAGGAGACATAAGGATATAAGGTTCGTATTTTAAGCAATGAGGCTGATTAAGCACTAGTCCAAAGAAAGTGGTAGATTCCTTATATCCACCTGGCCTTAAAGCAAGCCTGGAAGCAGTTTCTGGAAGATCTGTTTCAGCAGACACAGGTTGTTACACTCACACGGGAACATTGGGTAAAATGTAATGGCCTGAAATAAACAGGAGGTCGTCCAAGCTGTGCTAATGGCCTTTTCTGGCCCTGAGCTCTATGACTCAGTGAATAGCATGCATATAAAAATATACTCTCTAAAGCAGGCTACTTAAATACGTCCCTGACTCTAAGAGTGGAAGTATTCCAGCTCTCTTGTGGGGGACTTGCCTACTAAAGCAAGACTCATGTCCTGCAGGCTTGATCTGATACACCTTGAAGTCAGCGGGGATCTTATCCCTGACCACTTCAGGCTGCAGATCAGGCTGTCAGAAAGGCACAAATAGGTTAGTACAACTCCTGGAAATGTGTTTCATGCTGAAAGCACTTTGCACTTGCATGTGCTCTGTCTGATGAAGGATCTCAAAGCACTTTGCAAACATTAATTCACTACTTAATTAAACTTAAAACACAAAGCAGATGAGCTTTGTGTCTTTCTTCAAGCACTATTTATCAAAGGAACAGGTTGCTCTTGTCATGCTGATAACAGCGAGCAACTTTCCCGCTTGCATTATGTTTCTAAATCCAGTTTAAGTTGTTTTCCTTCAATATGAATAATTTTTGAACCATTTTTGAAAGAAAAATGCAATCCAAGCACACTTGCTTATTTTGTTGGTGGTGCTGGAAATTAGAGTACAAATGCATTATCTGCATTACAAATACTATTACAAAGTGCTGTGGTGCTTTAATCTATCTTCTAGATTTTTTTTATTATTATTCATGCTTGAAGTTCTTCATCTTAATGCTCACAGTAGTTACCATAGGTACACACAGCAGCACCAACCCCACTAGAGGGTTTTCTGTGTTGTGTTTTCTTTTTCATGATGCTCCTATTTTTTGGATAACATTAAAGTATAAACAAGCCAACAGATGTGCCCACAACCTGGTAGCTCTCTTGGTGGAAGGAAATACGTGATTGCAGGAAGAGGGGTTTTGTCTATGTGTTAATATTGGGATAGTGTCCTGAGTGCTACTTGTCGATGGTGTTATCAGAAAGTTAGATTAAGGTTATGTTGCCTAAAAATCACATGGGAGACAATACATAGCTGCAGGGAAAGACCTGATGGTACTGGATTTATATTTGGGTTGGCTTGACTAATGTTCCAGCCGCTATTCTGAAGCACAGTTATGCCTGTCTCCCTCTGGCTGTTAAAAGCTAAAGGATGATGGATCTGAGGCTGCAGAATGAGGGGAATCACTGAAGCTTCAGTTCCTTCAAAATGCACCATCTGTTTAGCAGACTCTAAGACAGGAGACCTCTCATTTCCAAGGCTGAGGCCTTATATTTGGTCCTTCCTACAAATGGAGGGAAACCTGACAGATGTGGTATGTTTTTATCTAAGGACAGTGATTCTCTATGAAGAATAACATCCTCTGTGGATGTCCCATCTCGACTCTGCTCATTACTTGCTAAAACTCAGTATGGGCTCAGCCTGAGACGTGGTGGCCTCAAGGACAGAGCTGCTGGAGGAGTGACCACACCAAACAGGCTGCACCCATGACAAAGCAGAGTGGTTTTCCTGTATTGCTGCATTTTGGGGATGAAAATTTACCTGCTGTAAATTTACCTTTTTACCTGCCGTAAAGGAGCGCTTTCATTCAAGCAGCAGCAACTAAGGCACTTTGCAGCAGGTGAAGCGTCCACAGCAACCAGTTTTATTCCTTGATTGCTCAAAAGGGGCTCAATCCTTTCCTGGATCATTTGATAGTTAGGTGAATCGTGATTTATATATTTATTAAATATTCCTATCAAAATCTCCCAAGCTAGTTTCTTTTATCTGATTTCCCTCTCCTCCTCTTTTTAAAGCAAAATCTCATCAATCAAGCTATTACGAGGAAATGTTAGTATTTTAAGTGCATTTGCTATGTATGGACAGAGTCAGCACACACATCCAAGCACATAAAAATTTGATAATCCGCATTTCAAAAAGAGATATCAAAAGGCATAATTTAATATGTTCTCATTGAAAAAATAATGAACTGCACATTCCTTAGTACTGTATATTCAACAATCCTAATTACTGCAGCTATTTACATTAGAAAGATGATTTGCACAACCTGAAGGGTTAGAAGATGGTGATGCGGGTGGGCTGTTTTTTTGTTGCATTTAGATTTCCAGTGAAAGCCAAATATTCTGATTTCTGAGAACCTGATACACCAACCTCCAGGACCACCACTGAACTACAGATAGAACCATGGAAATGATTAATCATAATCTGTCTCAAGATGGAGAATGATTGAATTGGGTTATTGCATTGGAAAATACCTGGCAGAACCAAAGCCTCTGGGATTTCTTGACTGGTTGTGCTTATATGTGGTTGCTGGAGCCTACAAGCCTAGCAGCTTTTTCCTCCATGTTTCCACACCTGTGGAAGGAGGAGTAGAGTTGTGGTAGTTTGGTGAACACCCCATGAATTTCAGATGGGTTTGTGGACAGACATGCTGCAGAGGCAGAATTGCGAGTGCTTGTGTGGGACAACCCACAGCAGGGCTTTGCCCTTGGTGTGTGTTGTAGGACAGATAAGAGCAAAGAGATGTGAAATTATTTCATAAGCTGTGTTCCAGGCTGACCTGCTCCCTGACTGAGTTGCTGAGCTGTGGAAATGGGGTGTTCAGCCCATAAGTATTTGTGACTCTCCCATCCTGGCTGTGTTCATGGATGAACACAGGAAGACAGTAACACATTCACATTAGAGTTTGGTGGACAACCGCTTCCTAGCGGAAGAGCATGTACCTCTGAGGGAATGTGCTGTAATGTACGCAAATTTATGCAAATTTACACAAATTTACAATCTACTTTCCCCCCACTTTCTTTTGCAGAGGATATTAGCAAGTATGCAAAGATCTAAAATTATCCAATTGAGAGGAATGGTGTAAAAGAGTCAGGAGGGGCAGGTACCCCAAAGATTCAGTAGATACGGATGTTCACTGAACTCTCTCCTCCCACCCATCCCTAATAAAGAGATTAATAATTTCTCCCTCCTACTGCAGGAAAACCTAAAATCATAAATACCTAATTGTGCTGTGGGCAGTGAATTCACATGAAAACTGTTGGTCTGCTGCTGAATTGCAAGGAGTTGACAAACCTAAAGGCAGAGTTCCTTTCACTCGCCTTTTTTTCCCTTGTAATTTGGAAATTCAGCGACAGAAGGATGATTTTCAAGCAACTGCTGTCTGGATTGCTGAAACACAGACATCCAGAATTTGACATTTTGAACAAAACAGTACTTGATCCAGACAAGTAATACAGCAACTATGTGATTGCAGTGTTGGGTTCTTCTTCCTCCTGTAAGAGATATTTTTCCTCTCTGCTCTCAACGGCAAACCAGAATGTTCTGCACCCTCATAATTACACAGTGGTGGATTGGGTGATTCTGTCTATGTGTTGGGAATAAGATGTCTTTGTTTCTTCACGCCATGTAAAAAATTAAAAACCCTAAGAATCCGAATATGCAGTTATCCATGAAAAGAAACATTTGCAGAGGTGAGGCTTGGGTCTGAGCTGAGCAAACTTCTACTTAAACCTTGAATGCATCCAGGTCTGGCTACTGGTGAGCCTGGGAGCACTTTGTATTTATGGTCCTGCATCTTCATTGTGCTGCTTTCACTGTGTGTGCCTGAACAGGCGTGAGATTAAAGACGAGTGATTCTCTGCTGCACTTTGCATTTGCTTAGGTGATTCTCCAGCCTTTGCCCAAACTTTTCACCTCTCCACAGTTTTCTGAGCACAACTAGCAGTCTCACTGGCAAAGATATCCTTAGAATCACAGGATCATTCAGGTTGCAAAAGACCTCCAAGATCATAGTGCCCAGCTATTACCCCTGCACTGCTGGGTCCACCAGCCAGAGCCATGGGATGATCCCGGGACCACATCAGTGCTGAGCTCCGCAGTGCCAGGCAAACACATGGGTGGGAGAGAAGCAGGTTATAAGGAATCAGCCACATGGGGACAGAGAACCTCTGATTCCCCTCCAAGCCTCAGGTTTGGCTGAAGCTCCAGGAGGCTCAGAGAGCCATTCGCCTTTCAGTCAAACGGTGTCCCCTCTTACTCCTCCGGGCTCGAAGGATCGTCGCTTTGTAGATGCCGAGAGGGGAGGAATGCCCTGGCGGGGGTGTGACACCATCCCACTGCCAGCCCTTGCTCTTGGCGAGCCCCGGCGGCCCGGGGGGAGCCCGGGGAGAGGTGACCACAGGGTGTCACTCGCACCCCGCGAGTGAAGCATCCGCGGCACTCCCCGAGCCCCTCCCGGGGCACCGTGGGGGAAAGGGCGTGCGAAAGGCTCCGAGTTACACTCCGGAACAAGGAAATAGAAACCCTGGTGCTGCTCGTCGGGAATCGCCATCTATTTGCACATCTCTTTTGATAGCCGGGATGCAGCCGAAGTTTCCAATCTGCCCGTTCCTTCTCTTTCCAGAGAAAGCCTCCCAGGGAATGAATTATCATGGTCCAGCGCAGACACAAGCAGGTCTAGAGAGGGATGTGTGGGAGTAAGAAGGAGAGGGGGATCAAATAAATAGAGATTTGCAATAACCTGCACTATTAATATTTGCACATTTCCAACTGTTTTCACGGTTTGTTTCCAAATCTCTTTTAATGGGATTTATTTTTCCTAGACTCGCAGGATTTTTCTCTTTTGGACCAGGTTCTTGGAACATTTGGTTTTAAGAACAATTCTTATTAAGATCTATCTAGCAGCCTATCTGTCACAGGCATTTTCTGCATATACAATTGCACTGACAAGTGTCTAAGATTTTCCAGGCTAGAAAACCTTCCATTTGGAGTTGGCAGCTTGGGGCATGTGAGCCAGGTGGCCTCAGGAAAGCCGATTCAGCATGTGGCTTCTGCCACTGCCTGCAGGACTTGGCCGGCAGCAGGGTTTGTGTCCTGCTGAGGCAACGACGATTTCCAATGAGCTTTGCTTCTTGACCTGGGAAAGGGGATTGGGCAAGGAATGGAGGCACTGAGTTTTCCCCTTCTTGATGCTTTTGCTGCATGAATCACATCTTGTCTACCTCAGGCATAATCCCTCCTGCTGGGTCTCTAATTTGCCCATTTGTGTCAATTTACAGGTTAAAAAGAAGGGTCCCAGTCCTGCTGCTGCTGAGTCTCCAGACAGCTTGGGTGGAACTTTCCACCTGGATATTCACAGTGTTTGGGGATATGGGTAAAGGACATTTTCTTCTTGGTATGCAGATCACCAGGGCTCATCATAAGAGTGCTTGGCCTAGTTACCTCTTGTTCCCCTTTTTCTCCTGTGAGTTTTCTAAGTGTAAAGAGCCTTATTTTTATAAGGAAAGACTCAGCATGATCCACTGAAAAGAAAAAAGGAGATGGAGAAGACTACTCCCCCTCCCTCTCTAATATCTTAGCTGGCTCATCAGCAAATTTGCAGTGAATTTCTTTTCCTGGTCTTATGCAAACCCATGTTGGGGAAAAACCCCATAGATTTGAATGAAAAGGAAAATATCTGCTCTTGAAAAGTAATAGCTGTCCAGCAATTCAAAGATATTCAAAGATACAACCTTTTAATTAATCTTCTTGTAGGTTACTCTTCACAACCCTTCATGAGTGGCCACAAGAAGCTTAGTCTGCAAAATACTGAGGAAGTGACAAAATAATTCCTTGGTACTCTGCACGGCTGTAACATCATGATCTGTTGGCTACTTTGGCATCTTGGCAATGGAGCAGAGGAAGCCAACAGATGCATTGCCTTTGTGTGAGCCTGCTCTGTGCCATGCTTCCTTCAGCTACTCTGGATGATTTGTCACTGGGGATAGAGGTGCCATTTAGTTTTGTTTGCTTGGAAGGAGTCCCATGTGTGCATCCAGCACTGAGACATCTTCAACCTCGGGAGCAAAGAGTCCTGTCCTCGGTGACTCTGTGCCCCTTTCCCGTGCATCTCTGGGTGCTCCTGACCCCTCAGAGTGGGAGATCAGGTCTGTTAGGACCATATGGAGTCATTCCACATCACTAAGTTAGCCTGAAAATGAGAGTTGGCAGTGGCTGTTATCTATTACCACTTGACAGAGGGTTGGCTGCCTGTCAGATTTGTCTCTAGAGTCTTCTTCCACAGGCATGTGTGTCCCTATTGCAAAATTCACCATCCCAAATGACATCAACTGTGCCTTCTCTGCAGGAGCTGAATTAGCCCTAGAGACTCTCTCATCCGTCAAAAGCTGGAGCCAAGTCATGCTAGGAAAACAGCAGGATGAGGAAATTGTGCTTTCTAAGTCCCACTTGTTTTATGGATAGGTCAAGACCTCCAATCACCAGGGTCATCAATCCAATTAGAGAGCGTACTTAGCGAAACCCTGTGAATGCTCATTGTCAGCAAGTGCTGCAATGCGTGCCACAGGAGAAGGGCAACAACACAGGCACGGAGGCAGCCCAGTGATGCTGAGCCACTCAAAGGACTTTTCCATGGGCATGGTTTCTGTGGCTGCCCCTGCAGCTTCCCAGCCATTGTCAGTAAATCAGATGAAAGTGGGATTTGTGAGTTTAATTGTGCCTGCAGTTAATGCAGAGAAAATGGAAGCTGTGGGTTGCTGCAAGGCTACTTCTTTTTGGTGAGATTAATTTCAGTGACCTTCACCTGGTCTCTGAAACTCCAGACATTCTTCTAAAACACCTGGCTCTCTCACTTCTCCACTGGCCTGAGATCAAGTTTCAGCTCTCACTGAAGCTGGTTTCTCCTTCAGCACAGATGTCTTTGTGGACATCCTGCTGATCTCCTGCATCCTAGACTGAGGGGCTCCAACTTCCCGTTGGCAGACACCGTCAATCTAGAAGTATCCATTGAGTCACTCAGACTGCCAGCCCACCCATCCTGGCTGTCCTGGAGCATGGTTTGCATCAGCTGCACTTCAGCTTCCCAAGTGGGCACCTGCTTCTGAAAGACTTCATCTCCCCTTGATATTTCTTAACATGATGCTTTGCCCTGCTAAGCAAACAGCTAGAAACCAAAATGGAAACAAGGGAAAATATGACACCCTCTGTTAATAAATGCAAAGCGATGGAAAACAATTTTGCCAACTAGGCAACTCAAATTAGACTTCTGTCTCAGAGGAATATGGTCGATTTGTAGCTCTTATTACAGTGTAATGCCATTTCCCTAAAAGTTTGTGTGTGCATTTTAATGAATTCATAAAACCCGGACTGTAAAAGCCCCATGGGGGAAACCTGGCAGCTCTTTAATTCAGCATTAAAGCTCAACTGATGTCAATTGAATTGATTCCTGCGCATAGAAATTGCATTAGTTGAATGAAAACTTTAGCCCTTGCCATTCCCTCTTTTAGAGCTCACTGTAACACAATTGGCTCCTTGAGTCACGTTCAATTACATGTTGAAAGTTTATAATCTGGTGGGCTGAATGGAGACTGTGAAATCAAGAGAGAAAACCCAGCTAACCTGATTAAACCTTATACCATGGCCATCCTGGGGCGGTGAATCCTTGCTGGAGTACAGCGGCCCAACTCCTCTCCAAGAAAGCAATGATTGCAGCTTGAGACTTTATTCTGGTGACAACTACAGCAACCTCAGCATCTCTAATGGGAGTTCAGAACTCTGACCTAATTTTAAATTTCACCTCTTTTAGCCTCATGAGAGGCTTGAATTGATACAGGAATTGGGAAGGGAAGGGAAGGGAAAGATTCAGTGGTTTTGCTGGGTTTGGATTATCTTCTAGTGTCAGACACATCTGTGTTAGAGTATGACCCTATTTGCAGTTGTGTTTCATATGGGTTTTACATCCCTTGATTTTTGCTATTAGCCTGAGAAAACTCCAGTTATTCCCCAAATTTTGACCTAAACAGAGTTGAAGCCAGGGAAGTTTTACTTCTTGGAAAGTTTTAGCTGTTTCCACAAACTCCAGTCTGCAGGAGGAGTTGCTGACTCCTGCAGGTATTTCAGCAGATGCAATCTGCAACAGATCCCATATTTTGGATTTTATTTCTAGAATTGCTCCCAGTTCTCCTATGAACATGGTAGGAATCTGATGAAAGCAGCCTTCGTTTGCACTGTTCTGTTGAGGGTTAGATTAATGTTAGCTGTTCTCTTTGCTTTTCCAGTGTTTTGAGTACTTCTAATGCTTTTTCACTGCTCCTAGAGCCAAAAGCATATGAAGAAAAAAAATTATGTGATTTTCCCACTATTAAAAACCAATCAGTTGGGCTTTTTCTGTCTTTCAGCCTTCAGTAGAGGATAGACTTGCTCAAACCATTTGCTTATCTGGAACCAGCATCACCGTAATTTCTATGGCAAGGAGCCACCTTCTAAAATCCCTTTCAGTTTGTTTGGGTCATATGCAAAAAATTCTTCCCTAGTAACAACAGTGAGTGTTGGCATGGTGTGTTCCAGCCAACAAGGTTTACTGCAACCAGACATCCTCACACTCCCATCTGAGATAATTGTTATAATGCTTTTTTATGGATGGAGAGGGTGAGCAATAGAGATATTCAGCAACTTGGGACAATCTGGGTGACTTTCTGACTGCCAGCCCTGAGCTGTGGTCTCCATCTTAGTTCCTCCATGGGGTGTGTGAGACATGCCTGAGCTCCAGAGTCCAAAGTTTTGAGAGAAACAGCTTTCCTCATTCTGACACCTCAGCCTGCTGTTTAAACCTGCATCCCCACAGGCAGCCCCTTATCCAGCCCAGGGCTGCCTGTGGTCACTGTAATAACGTCAGACTAGAGAAACTTCAATCCTTTAGTGAAAGAAAACTGCAGGTCTCTGTTTTTATTTGGTCTGCAGATCTAAAGGAAAAACCTCATCCCCTTAATGACTGCAGAAGTTAGGTCAAGGACAAGATGCCTCACTACATCTGGGTTAAAAAGACCTTTTAAATGGCATTTGCACTTAGTAGTGCACAAGGAAGGCCTTTGGGGTACTGGGCTATGTGCCAAATGACCAGGTAGTCACAGGGCAGGCTCAAAACATCCAGCGCAATGGGAGTTTCCATTGGTCCTGGGCATGGATGAGATCTTTTTCCATCATTCACAAGCTGGTCTCCCATTTGCAATCCACAAGGTCTTTTCACATTCTTCTTTGGAAAAAAAAATATCCCAAGCCTGTCTTGTTTAGCAATGCCATAAGAACTGAGGTAATTGCAGAGGAACATGCAATTTTATTAGAGCATTTCAGCATACACTGTGCCTTTCACAGTGGGACAGATGCTGTCAAACACATGGAAGGGGCCCAAGAAATGGTCACAGATGATAATTAGCATAAATGATACAGAACCAAAAACACCCATGTTCTAGGAGCTTTGAAAAGCAACCAATAATTTTGGGCACAGCATCACAGAAGGGCATAATATCCCAGAGTCCTGAGCAGCCTCTCTGGAAACACAACAGACTAATACAGCAGGAAACTTTTCTTGAAGTTCCATTTCTGTTTTCCTTTTCTTATTTTTAGCTTCCTTGGTCTAGTGCCATGTCCTACAGACTCACCAAGCAGCACTTAACAGGACTGCCTCTGCCTATTATTGACTTTTTCTGTGCATGCTTTCCTACACCATGGAAACTGTAGAGCCTGGTAGATCTCTGCAGGCTTGGATAAGTAAGCAGAATATTGGGGCTATCCAGGCATACACAGGGTTCGTTTCTCTGTCGCCATAAATTTAAGTGGGAGCACACATTGAAAATCAGTGTCCCTGAATCCCTCTGACCTTCTTTTCCCAAAAGACATAGCTGCCCTTATAAGCTTTTTTGGGGAAAAAAAAAGGAGCAGCAAAGCAAAAAGAAAGTGTAAAAGAGTAAACTTCAAAATTAATCCCCATTTCCCTAACCAAATACCAGGGAGAAATCATACTCAGCATAGCCCATGTGCTTATCATTTTACAGCCACAACATACTTTGCTTTGTTGGCTTTGCCAAGCAACATGGCTGAGATGCAAATTGTGGGAAAGAAAGAAACAGCAGAAGGACTTTTTTCCCTTCTCCTTTCATTCAAATTTTTTTGCTGTATCATCAACTTTAGGCATCCAGCAAAAATAGCCGTGAAATATGGAAATGTCTTGTTCATAGCACAGTGATTTTTAAAGGCTTCTGCTGTGCAAATGCAGCTGAGATAGGCTTCTATAGTCTCTTGTCAACTTCCACTGTAACAGCGCTTCCTCACTATTTCACTGAATAAGCAGATACAAAGGGAAACTATTCACCAAACTAAAACAGCATCAAAAGCCCATTAAAGTTCTGATTTAAACTCTCCAAAAAGCATGGAAATTCTCAGCAAAATAACAGGCACCCAGAATCTGTTTGCAGCTAGCCATCACCCTTAGCATTATCCAACTGTGCCTGCATATTGGACGGCTGGCACTCAGCTGCAAGTTTTTTCAATGCTAGGGGATTTAAACCAAACTCTTCACAGCCTTTTCTGTGCTGCTCCTTCTCAAACACCCTGAAGTACTTCCCTGTTCCCCTTTCTTTTCCTGTCTGTTTGGCAGTAGATGGACAGAGCAGGAGGCTCAGCCCATTTCTCTTTCAAGAGCACAGATCTCCTCAGTTTGCAGTGTCAGAGGGGGCTCACTGCAGGCAGCATCAGCTCCCCTCTCTGTGCTGCTCTGCCCTGTCCAGACCAAGGATGAGACCGTTCTTTGTGACCCATTTACTGCTTGCTCAAGGCAGTGCTTGTTCTAATGTTGTGACCAAGCCCTCACTGTGTAATCTCCACCCCTCATCCCAGCCCCAGCTTTGCTCAGACTCTTATTTATCACTTCCAAGTACCTTTTTCTCCTTCAAGGTGAATGAGAGACTATGGACAACACGTGCATCTGCAGGGAAAATTAATACCAGGGAAGTGAGGTGTGGCTATAAATTAATCAAATGTCATTAAGCCCCAAGTAGATGTGGCCATTCACTATTGAAGTGGCAATATCAGTGATGGTAAAACAGCTGAAGACACTTTTAATGTTTAAGGAGAAAAGCCAAATAGAACTAGCCAATAGCTAGTTAGTGCAGCATCGTAATTTTGCTGGAGGAACTTTCTCTGCTGGTCGAGTACTGTAGCTGGTTCTCTAAATCTGCCCAGCTTCAATGCTGCTCTGCCCCTGGAACCAGCATGCCTGATGACCTAAACTGGCACAAAAGGTGCCAGTTTTGGTGACCTAAACTGGCACAAAAGCATTTCTTTAGATTTTTGCTTTTCTTACCTGCTTTTCTTAACCAGTTCACTGAGTGTCTGTGCAAGGACAGGCTCATGAACATGGAAAGGGCAGGACTGTGACAGGGGTTACTGCACCCTGTTCTCCCCAGGTGGTCAGCCGGGCAGGGAGCAGGGCAGTTTTAGATCAGCCTCTACTTGAAGAGCTGTTCCAGGATCCTAACTGAGCCTAATGGGCCTCTGGGCACTTTACAGATTCTATCAAGGCACTTAACCAACTCAAACTAAAAATCAAGAAACTGTATTGCCAAAGCTAACGTGTTATTGATCATTGTAGACTACCAAATGCAACTGTCAAATCAAAGTCAAATCTGAAAGCAAATCTCAGTATGAGACTGGAGCTATATTAGGCAAATCATCAACTATGCAGCAGAAATAACCTGTCCTTATATACCCCTGAAATAATCTGAGAAACTGCTTCTACATGGAGTTTAGAAATGGGAAACTGGACTTCATGCCTGGCTGTGTCCACTGATATATCCCCCTGTCCCTTGCTAGGACTGGAAATATGTGGGCTTTAAATCCAGGCATTTTTGAATCTGAACCAAGGACAGATAACAAAGACCAAATAAGCTTTATTTCCATCTGCTATCCCAAAGCAGAAAGAAAGCTGTGTTTTTGATTCCAGCAGGAACACAAGAAAAGCTTGCATGATTTCAGGATCTCCCACTTGGAACAAGAAAAGCCTGGGAGGTAGTTAGCTGTGTCTCCATTCCTCTTGTGCATCCTCTGTACTACAGTTTGACAACTCCAAATATCCTTGCTGTCTGCAGAGACAGCAGGCTATTTTGTGCTTCATTCACTCTAGGCTGTCAAAAAGGAGAAATCCCTGCCCTGCAGCCTCTGTCCTGGAGGATTTTATTTTGCAAATCCAGTATCTGTCTCCTCTCTGCAGATCTCCTGCAGGGTTCAGTGCCTCTCTCCTCTTCCTTTGCCTATCGCTGTTCACCTGCTGGCAGGGGATTTCTGGCTGCCTGTATCCCCATCTCACAAGGACAGAACAGCCTCATGCACTTGGCTCTTTTAATGGGCCTGCATCCATCATCACTTATCCCTGCAGATAATGCTTGGGAAGAGTATTAGTGTTTTCACAACCTTTGTTGTAGGGACCTGCCTCTGCAAAGCCTAGTGTCCTGGGTTATAATGTAAGATGTGTCCAGATATGTCTATCACTATCTTCGGGTTTCTGTTAAAACCAGGTGGGACAGCACTCCCTGCCTCCTCCCTCTGTGTTATCTTTTGTTAATGGGCCCATCAGGCCTTATCTCATGACTCAGAGGTAACTGACTCCTGGACTATCTCCTGTTAATGGCCCATCAGGCCTTATCTCATGACTCACCATCTCATTGTGAGATACTCCACCCAGGGGGAGGAGTCAAGCATCCCATCATGGATATAACTGACGTTTTGAAGACTTGATTTTAACTTTCTTTTCCACTGGATTCCCAGAGGATAAGGGCTACATACCTACCATTGGACCTTCCGAGGAAGACCAGACCATTTTACTGGATCACTGCCTCAACTGAACTACATCCATCATTTCAGGAGGACTGCAGCCACCATCCCTTTGGACTGCTACTGCTCCCCTGACTAACAGGGTGTCAGGTTGTATCTGACTCAGTCAGTTTAAACCATTGTGTTTATTTTTTGTTTTTCTTTTCTTTTATTTCTCTGCCTTTATTCTAATTTTCTTAATAAATTGTTATTCTGACTTGGTGTCTCCCACTGGTTTGTTTTTTTTCCAAACCAGAACACCTGGGAAAGGTGGGACAGGAAAGAGAAGGAAAAACTGCTCTGAGGACATCCCATCCCTCTGCCACTGTTTGTCCTGTGAGAAATCCTGTGCTGCATGAGGAGTGCACTGGTACTGTAAATCCTTACAAATGCCTGATAAAATAATCAACTTGTCACATAAATGTAAGTCTCCATATGCTAGATATGGAAATGCAATCTGAAATCCTTTTATAGAGAAGCTGATAAATAGTGGGAATTCAGAGTGTCAGCAGAGATAAGGCTCAGATCACTTTGTTCCCTTGAATCTGATCACCAGGAGAGTCATCGTGAGGAAGGTTACAGGGCACGGAGACATGCTGTCTCTGGGGTGAGAGGGCAGTGGTGACACAGGCATTCTGTCCTGCTGACTACAGTGCTGGCTCTCTGTAGGCACTGGAAAACACCATAGTGCACACACAGGATACATTTCACCTGGCTGAAATCAGTTTGCAAATGCCCAGTCACCCTTACACCACAAGGAGACCCTTGTTACACGCCTGTAGCCACAGCACTTGTGTGCAATGTTACTGAGGTGTTTGAACACACAGAGGAAGGCTGGGACGGCAGAGATGGAGCTGCACCTTCTCCACCTCTTGCCACGTCTCTTGGGCAACATTTTGCATCCTTTGTGATGGATGATAAAGTGGAATGCTTGCTATTAAGACTGTTGTTTGGCAGCTGCCATCACAAAAGATGAGGCCTAAGTTGCAGCTGGGTCCTTGTCCAACTCCCCTGAACTCTTCTGGGTAGTGGTGAACGTCCCTGTGTTCTGCCTGGGAGAGCTCCCATCCCAGGGACACACCCACAGCCCCAGTGTGATCCTGCCTGGTGAATGCTCAAGGCAGCTCAGGAGGGAGGGAAAATGAAAACAGAAGGAGCACCACATTAAAACTATGCTTGGGATATGAATGAGTAAGAATTTGGATGGTTTTGCTTGGGTAGAAAGCAAAGGACTTGAGAACAAAATTTCATTGTGAGAAGCATAACTCTTAGTAGTTGATTTCTTTTACAATTTATTATACATGCAATGTGCAAGGGCCATTATGGACAAATGTTTCAGCTAAACTTAGTTTTGCTTTTAGTATTTGTTGTGTTTGGACCCCTCATGAGTCATGTTCTTTCTCCCTTGGCTGATGTGCCTTGTGAGTCCAGCCAGCTCCCCTTCTGCTCATCTTTCATTTTTGTATGTGTCATTTTGAAACTCAGTTTCCCCTCTCTCTTCCTGCCTTTCTCTTTAATGTGGTCCCTCTGCCTTCCCAGGGGCCTTCTGGTCCCAGCACCACATTGCCCAAGCAAGTAATGGCTTCAACCTGCAGGGCTGAAGGAGAACTTGCGTTTTTCACCTGTGCTCACCCTGTTAATGCAGGGTCAGCTTTACTTATGCCTTTCCTACAAACATCTGACAGAGTTTTAAATTTTCCCACAACAGAGACTCAGCAGGAATTGACGGTCACCTGCTCCAATGCTTAAACACCTGCAGGTTAATGGAAATGGTGTCCAGTGGGCACAGCTGCCTGTGACTGGGCATCTTTGGACCATGTCTTTTATCTTCTTCCCCAGGCCTTGCATCTCTCTGATTTGATATTTTCACTTTAGCAGAAGAGTTCCTCAGGACAGCAGCCCCATGTGACATTGGGGCCAGTGTCACAGACTTCATGCCCTCATGGATTCTGAGGACAAAAATCCCATTTCCTGGTGGATTTTGAAATTGTTCCAGATACTCAATCAGAGCAAATCCAGGAGATGTCAGAGTTCTCTGCAGTGGAAATTAAAAAAGTAATACCCTTTCAGGTAGTTCAAAGCAGTTCGCTTTTAACAAACAGAGGTGTCATGCCTCAATTTTCCTTGGTTTTGTGTCATATTTATAGCACATATTATAATGAAAAAAATAAATGGAAAGTAATTTCAAAATGAACCAAAAATGTTTTACTTTCAAAATGCTGAAACAGGGCATTTCATCCACTACAAAACTATGCTTTAAATGTCTTTTTTTTCCCAAGCTCAGAAATGCTTCGAAAACAATCCTTATCTACTGAACTTTTCAGTTTCAACAAATTGACATTTTTCACTGGAATTTTCTTTAAAAAGATCCAAGGATCTTAAACATTAATTTGTTGTTAGGCCTCAGAGCACTTCTGAGAGGTAGTTAAGTGTTATGATCCTCATTTTGCAGAAAGAGAATCTGACTCATAAAGAAACGTAAAATGCAATTGAGTTTCCACTTACTTCAGTGGAAGAATTGATGTGCCCAAGGTCGCAGAGAAAGTCAATAGCAGAGCTGGAGGAAAAAAACCTGGAGTTTTGAAACCAGTGCCTTTTCTGCACCCCCCAGACAACCCTCCCTTGCAGAGTGATCAAAGCCTAAAATCAGTAATGCCTGCTCTACTAAAACCTATCCTCGAGCTGGAAGGCAAAGTGGAAACCACCCCAAACTAGGAAAGAACCTGAGACCTTTCTTCTCAAAGGTGCTTGGAGCCATGATTCAGCTGGTGTGGGTTGGATCCCCTTTGGTGCCCAGCTTCCATAGGAGGTGGGCTGAGCCCTCGGAACTCTTGTGGTTTGACCTGTGGTTGTTGGTTTCTGCACCAGACCAGCTTCTCTTCCCTGCTCCTGCTTCAGGAAGACGGAAAAGAACAAAGCTGTCACATTTTATTGCAATACTGAATAACTCCTTTCTGAATTAACTTTAGAATTTATGGAGCTAAAGCACAAGAATGTACCTGGGATTGAAAAACAATATATCAGTGGGCACAGCTGCTGCACACAAGGTTTTAAGATATCGTCAGTCCCTACATGCTACTGTTCCATACAAACACGGCTGTAAAATATCTTCCCATCCTGGATTGATGCACCTTGTGGGTGGTGACACAAACCCACCCACCCTGCCTGTGTCTCTACCTTTTCCTCCACAGGGGCCCCATCCTACAAGCCCCCTAGTGCTGCTTTTCCTGCTGGCAGGTCGCTGTGCTTGCTGCTTTCTCTGCCAAAGCACGGAGATGGGCTTGCAGATACCAGTGTCCTGCTGAGGTACTGCAGGGTAGGGCTTCAGGAGAGAGACAGAGGGAGGGAGGAAAAGATCTTGCTCGTCCTGGCTGTGGCTGTGTGTTTCCCTGGCAGCCCTGCACCATCTCCTGTGCATGCTATGCTGTGCAGACATTCAGGAGGCAGCTCAGCCCTCCTGCACATACCTACTCCTGCTCTGAAGGCGGTCACGGGTTTCTGCAGCGGAGACATGTTCTGTGCTCTCCCTCCCCCCACCCACATCATTTGGATTCACATAATCAAGCGTCTTGCAGCTGAAATTGCTCATAGAAAAATAATTTTAAATTGGTTCATTAATGCTCATTTGTGCAGAATTCTTAAATATGATAAGAACATGAGAGTGAAAAAGAAAGGATCTCAGTGAGAGTAGGTGGAAGTTGAAAGCAACTTTCCTGTAATTGTAAAATCTTGCGTCTAAATATGTTTAGATAATGTGAAAAGTCAATTTAGGAAGCTAGGATACATAGAACCACAGCAAGGGAGGAGATACCTGAGAGAGTGCAGACATCCCATCCTTAAGTTTTTTAGTTTCCTTGAATGGTACAGGATTCTGATTTGGTGCAAAACTGAAGTAGCACCGCAACAGTCAGAAGCTGCAGCCTGCAGTTGGAGAAATGGGATGAGAATGGTGCTTTTCATAAATAAGCTCGTCATTCACACTCCCATCTCTTTTTGGCTCAGGAGAGGGCAAAATAACAGGTAGTGACCTCCCAAATTGTGCTGAATTGCACAAGCTGAGGATCTTTGTATCATGTAAGGTCAGTGGATCTGTGCTGTTGCATATCAGCAAAGGATCTGGCCCTGGACATGCATTAGCAGAGAAGTATTAACCACTGTGGCAGCTGAGAGATGAGCTGCTGTGGCAAGAGTCCCGTTGTTGTCCCGTCCAGTTGTTCTCTTATTCTACATCAGAATTTACCATCAATTCTGTGAGTACAGAATACTGTCCCTTATGGAGGCTATAGACTCCTTGGAAAGAATAAAACTGCTGAAACGCATGTAATTGTCCAGTATCTTAACAAAGAGGTGCTCTGGCAATTACTTCCTGAGTTAGCCACTGATCAACTTACACCGTGAAGCATGAGGATTGATAGCTCCTGTAATTTTATTTAATAAAGATCAATTTAAATAGTCTGCCTTAAAAACAAAAGGAAGGTTAATGAAGGTAGAGTCTTAAATTATATAGATCACAGCTCTGATTTTCATGCTAACAGAAAACAGATCAATGGAAACTGTGCAGTATAATTGGAAATGTAAGAAATCTGAAAACAGCCATACTGTGGAAAAGGTAATAAATACTGCTGGCAGACTGGAATGGGGACTACCAGAGGAGGCTAATACTGAACACAAAGAGAAGAACAAAAGTCTCGCCAGGGAAGAGGCAGGAGAGGTCAGACTGCAATTCAATCAATGGGCAGCATGGGCTCTTCTGCATTACTTTGCCAAGTCCTATCAGGAGCTGTAGTGCACCAGAGTCTAGATCAGACCTGATGCACCATTCAAGTAGTGAACCTCTGAAAATAAGCACACATCCATCTTCCCAGAACATCTGAGTCAGGCTGGGGAGCTCTCTCACTCCCGACACAATTGTGTTCCCAGGACCAAGAGCTTCAGCGCTGCAGCAGGGGCTGGGGAGCAGAGGCAGAGCAACACCCTTGGGGGTGAGGACCTGCACAGGGCTGTGCTCCCACTGATGCCTGAGATGCCTGAGGCATCACCACCTGCAGCAGTGTCTGAGCTGGCAGTGCAGGAGGCAGTGCTGCAGGTTAATATCCCTCTGTTTACTGCTCAGACATGTAAACTGCTTTGGCACTAAGGGGGTGATGCCAGAATGATTTTTTGCTTTTCCTTTTATACCCCTCTTACATATTATTTTATATAGTTTTATGTATTCTTAGTGCTTTTAGCCTGCATACTTGTAACTTTCCAAGTCTGATAACTCAGCTCAGACCCACGGCACTGTTAAACCAGGAGACCAAACATCCTGGGAGCCCCAGACACCAAGGGCGTCTCCAAAACATATTTTTGTAAACTAAGACAGGCCCATCCAGGGGGAAGGTTCACTCAAGCCTCTCATTGGGGAATCTTTGATAAATATGTTAATTTCACAAGGCCTATAATTGTATTTTGGTGTAACGGGTGGTGTGTGCATTTTCGAGGCATTCCAACTAGAAAAAGTGCCGCATGCTAGGATCCTGAAATAAATACCGAGGTAAAAACCCCCTTTCCCCATAAACTGTGTTTTGGTTTTAATTTTAACACCAGGGAAAGGCAACAGGGGCACATGGATGTCAGGATGGTCCAGAGCCCACCAGCAGCTGCTGGGTTTTGGCACACCATGGCCACCACAACAGCGCCTGACTGCTGGGGAAATATTCCTGCCTGCAGCTAATGAGGTACCTCGTTAGCAATGTGCAGGGCCATTGATCAAACTCTCACACTTAGGCACAGGAACCACACGTGTGCTTGGTTCTGTGCTACGTTTCTCCCTCTTCAAGGACGTGCCCATAATAGTTTAAGCCATCCTGCCCTGAAAAGTAGAGAACAGTGCTGGGTAATCACTAATCAAATGAGCCTTCTGTCTGTCTGATAAACTGGGCAAAGCTTATTTTTCTGGCTTGTGGAGAAATCTCTTACTGAATTGGACTGTAATATTCATTATAAGTGGTCTTTGGAGAGCTTGGAGAAGTCCTTTAAAGTTTCATCAAAGCAATCCACAGTATCGAGATGATTGTCCCATCTTTGTATTAGCAGACACCTAAATAAATACCTTCATAAAATGAGAAATTATCTTTATCAAGGGGATCACTGGAGTGCCAGGTACTAGGGTGTTTCTAGCTTTTTTTTTGTGATGGAGAGATAAATCAGCATGGGCAAACTTCAAAAGGTTAATGGCTTAGAAGAGCATAGCATGTGGTATGGCTATCTCCCTGGCCTCAAGGCAGGAAATTGCATGGGATCAAACCCTCCTATTAGTATTTCAGCTTAGGCAACCCACACTTGACTGTGTGAAAATCAAGCAGACTCTTAATGCTCAATCATGTATTTTCTGATCACAGCAATCAGTCACGGATCAAGTTTAGACACAGTATTTGGTTTGTTCTAATTTTATCTGGAGAAGATGCTCAAGAGTTCCTCTGTTCCACACATACACCAACAACCTCATTCTTTACTCATTACCACTCAACTCCAGGGATGGGTTCCCACTGCAGGTGGGTATGTATGTGAGGGACTTTCTTTTTCTCAGTCTCTTTACTGTCTCTGAGGTGTGTGACGTGAAAAACTCAGTCGTTAGCACTCCACAAACTCCGAGTATCTTTTGTGTGTTAGCCATCCACAGTATCCCCCACTGCCCTTGCATGAGAGGTAGCCAAAACTTGAAATAAAATTCAGTGTGTGCTAGTTACATCACTCTACTGCAGCTGCAGAAATACTGCTTCATCTTTTTACTGGTTATGGATGTTGATAAAGAATGCAGATGTTTCCAAAGTATTGAGACGAGCTCAAAACACAGCTGCCTTTGGATCTTGACTCTGCCATCACTTGCTGTTCAAGGACTGTCCAGACTTCAGTTCTGGGATGTAAACTTCCTCAGAACATCCTGCTCTTTTATTTCAAGGAAAAATAAATTCACATCTGAGGTGAGGGAGATTTTGTCTTTCTCCTCCCCACTTGTTCTGATTAAATCTCATAAGTGCTTTTCTGCCTCTTGTTTTAATTTTAAAAGTCATAATCCCCCAAATTTTATGCAAGCAGCCTAGAAATGCCTCCTCAGCCTGGCTGCCTTTACTGTTAGGGGAGAGAAACGAGCACCTGCAGAGCAGAGTCAACACCTAGAATTACAGAAAACCAGTGGAAAAGCCAGAAATCAGGGGAATTATCTTCTGCTTGCTTTAGTCAGTAACAAAGGGCTCTGCATCGTATCACCTTGGAATACTCCTGTTCTTATCTGTTAGCTGTTTTCCCACTGCTAGGCAGCTGGGTAAGTTTTTCAGGAAACAAAGCTTAAGCATTCAACCATAGGAGGACTTCGCCTTGTTCTACATGATTCATCTAAAAGTTATCTGTCTGTACCTAATCTTGACAGAATCACACTCATTCAGTCAACAGAGAACACCTCAAAGTGCTACTCCTTTCTAAGAGGGTACCCAAGAAGGACAATATTAATATCTTTAACAAAAAAAACCCAAAAAAAACAAAAAAAAAAAAGCACATTGACAGATACACATAAACATATATATTCCTATAACTATGAGGGGTTTTCCCACTTTTCCGGGCAGAACCATGCAGCCAACTTGAGCTTGGTAGGCTCAACTCCTCTTAGGCCTGAATGAATCAATGGCAATAAGTGCATTAAAGTGAAAAGTGTTATTCAGGTGCTAGGCAGTGCAAAAGCAGTACAAGCCAACTTGTTCTAATACATCCCTGTCTGCTGTCCAGGCATTATATCTTCTTATATGGGTGAATCCTAAAGGCTTTAATCCTGTCTGACTTCCAACACTGCACACTTTAGCAGTGGGGGAGTGGGGTACAGAAAATTCAGGATTTGGGCTGCCAGCCCGAAGGATGTCCCACCCCTCAGCCAGTGTGTACCTCTATTTACTCTGGCATCCTGCTGCCACTTGTGCCCTCTCAGAGCATCTGAAAAGGTTCCTGGTATAGCTACTCAGTGTTAATTCTTTCCCGGTACCAGCAGATGGTCAAGTGTCAGTCTCTAGCCCTTTGTTTTCTACTTCTGTATGTTTCTGATTGTTGGCACAACTTCTCCAGATCGTGTCTTGGAAACTTCCAGCATTTAACTTTCTCAGTCTGTCACCTGGTTTTGTCCCTCCAGGGCCATAAAAGGAAATGATTGCTTGGGGGGCAGAGCTGTGTATATCATCCAGAGTGTATCATGGTTAGGTGGATGTAGTGAAAAAAAGTGGATCTGTGTGGAGGAGGGCTGTCTTTCAACACATCCATTTGCCAGGAAAAAAAAATATGGCAGTTTGGCTTCTGAAAAAAAAGGAGGAGGAGGAGGAAAAGAAGCTAATTAGCTGTGTAAACCAGCTCTGAAAAAGCAAATAGAGAAATAAAGCAGTTAACGCTCGGATGCACTTTAAATCCCAAGGTTGCTTCCTTGCTCTTACATGTGTGTGTTTAATAATGCACAAGTTCCTCACTTTCTGTGTTCTTGTGCTACACCCAAAACTCCAGAGGAGTCAGAGGATGCAACATTTCACCTGAGACTGTGCAGTGGCCCTGGAAAACTCCACAGGAACAACCCTGAATCTTGTTAGAAAAGCCCAGCAGAACTGAGAAACACCAAGGTTTCAAATTAGGGCACCCGTGTCCCTCTCTAATCCACATGTCCCTCTCTGCACTGACAAATATTTGACTACCTAACTAATTTGCAGGGGTAGTCCATCCTGAAATATGCTTTTCTGTTGCATTTCCTACTTTTAATAATCAGCTGGCCTGGGAGATCATTCACTGTTTGCAATGCAGAGATAAGTGCATATTCTGGGCAAACAACTTGTTAAGAAAGACTTTTAGGTCTGGCCTCGTTGCTAGGAAACTGGAAAAGCTACTGGAAAGCTGCTTCAATGTGGTGGAGTGTATTGCTGGCAATCAGTGTCACTTGCCCTCAGTGATAGCCTGCAGCCTTTAAAATGCTGAAACATAGCCCGATGCCACCACATTAGTACAAGGTGTTGGGAGGACGTGCAGTTAATTAAGTGGCCCATGTTTGCATGTTTGAAGCTCAGGAGCCCAGTAAATACCATCATTTAAAAGGCACTGGAAGAATGTTTAAGACAAAATAGGTTATATGTGTTGCTGGCCTGGCTCATTAAAAGTCAAGGCTGATCAAGGTGTGAGTTTGCAGCAGGGTGGTAGAAATCTCTCATGAACTTTTGCAATACCAGCACAGCCCCTCAGTGTCACATCCTGATTGGATTTGGTTCCTAGTTGGAGCTTGGGAAGTTATTTTGGCAGCTCTCCTCGCCTGGAGTCACTGTATTCCCCGTTTATGCATCTCTAGGTCCTTCTTTTTAGGATGCATATATACGTTAATCTTCTTACTGTATGTCCTCTTAAGCTCAATAAATGCCCAGAGTAATTCCAGTTGTCAAGAGACATGTTCTGGTGTGGCACTGGGGGTATGTGAGAACATGCGTAGGGAAACTTCCAAGTGCCTTGAGAGGGCATTGGAGGAAACCATGAGCACAGCAAGCAGCATCCCCAGCCATGTGTCCTCAGGACAGCCTGGATGATGTGTACACCATGGATCCCACACCCCTGAGCCCAGAACAGCCCTCTGGGTGGGAGCTGCTGCAGATGATGAGGCAAAGCCCTTGGCATCATCTGAGCCATCAGGTATTGGTCTGGGTTTTGTGTGAGAGCACCTTTTGCCCTTTATGCCAAGCCGCTTCCCTGCAAAGTGAGCAAAGGGACTTTTCACCGAAACTTTTCCACATCTGTGGAAACCTTTCTTGCTATGGCTATTTTTTCTTTCCTTTCTTTGGTACCTCAAACTCTGCAGGACTTTCTCTTCACAGAAGCTGTCAGGTGGCTCTGAAGTGCTGCTCCTTTCTTTCCTAGCCAAGAGAGAAGTACTGAAAAAAAACTGAAAAAAAAGCCCACGGTTTCCACATGGAAGATCAGTATTTTTTCAGACTAGTTACAGTGCCTCAGATTGTTAACCAATAACACTATTTTAGAGATTTAATTGCTTTATGATAGGGACTGGCATGACCAAGGATTTCTTTCCAGCACCAAGACTATACTTTGTGATTTAGACAGTGATTTTTCAGCCATTCTTACTTTGGGGATCCTGACTACTTTTCAAGCAGAGGTCTTTGGACTCTTCCTGCCCACCCCAAGATACATAAACTGCAGCTCAACATCCCAGAACTAAAGGATCACTTCATAAAAGCCACCCAAAACTGATGGCAACCTTTCCGAGGGTGGAAAACACACTGTAGACATAAGCAGATAAAACTTCATATGGATTCTTCTCCCGCCTGCATGGGGTGAAGGCATTGCACCTACTCAGGTTGCCTCTGTTCTCTCTGTGGCTTCTGCCAGAAAACTTAGAGAGCTTGGTGTCATGAACTCCCCTCCCTTGAATAAAATTAAGGCTTTATTGCTGAGGAAATGAAAACAAAACACAGGTGCCACGCAGTAAAAGGAGATATGAGGAGGGAAAATGCGGGATTCAAGGGTGCAATAGAAGTGTTTATAGTTGTGCTTTCTGCACTTAGGGCTGAATATTGAAAAAGGATGGCAGGAGAGATTAAGGTGATACCAAATACTTGAAGTGATCCAACATCACCACTGAAGGGTCCTCAGCTGTGGTTAAGCAGAACAGAGGATGTAAATCCATGTGGTTTTTTTACTCAGAATCAAACTCATGCAACTGTAATAGATCTCTCTGTCATCTTCCAAGCTTTGCCTAGAAAAACTCTCTCTCTCAAGGTCAAATTTATCCTTATAGAAGTTGTGAATGAAGACTTGCATGAAGGGAAAGTGCTGATGCCCTAAAGGACTTTGCTCAATTTTTTTAGTAGTCCTCTAGAAGACCCATGTAAAAAAATGTCATCACTTCAGGGCGTAGAGTGCTTGCTGTGCACAGCTCCTACTCCCAATGCTTTTTCATCTAAGAGGCCACTGCCTCCTTAACCCCGTGCTGATGCTGTGGAAGGACAATACCAGATGTATAATTTCATCAGAGGTCTCACCTCACTCATATAAACACCCTACTTGAAACTTACATTCCTGGCTGTGTTGCCCATGTGCCTCCAGCCGTCCTTCAGTTTAACACAGTGTGTGTTTGAACTGAAATAAAACTGTCAGTATTCACTCTGCTCCCTTTTCTCTGCCTTGTGGCCAGGCTTTCCCTTGCCATGGAATCTGGGAACTCAGTGGCCATTAATAGACACCGTCACTACAATGCCCCTGAGGGGAGGTGAGGCAATACCAAACCATTGCATGGGTTGGGCACATAGGCACAGATTTATTCCCTTCCCCAGGGTCAGGCAGAAATCTGACTGTTATCCGAAGGCTGGTATTCAAAATACTTGAGTATTATCTTCTTTCAGGGCTATTTTTAAAAGGTTGTGATCCTACAGAAATCTCACACAGCCAGGAGGGGGAGGGTGGGAACAGAGACCATGAAAGAGCCAAAAAGATGATTCTTACCATGCAGTTTTCTGCTGGAAGAAGTGGCTTCAAAATCTGTCCTCTCTCCACCTCCAAGGCTCCAAACTATGGAAAATAAGGATTCTCTAGGTAATAGGGACACTGTGGGGGGCTTGCCTGGTCTTGTAATTGTCCAGTTCCTTCTCCCAGTCACTGCTGAGAAGGAGACAGCTGGTGGTCCCACAGCAGGGCTGGCACCACCACAGCTCATGTTTCCCCACACACCCTGTCCTGCTCAGCAGTTTTTCCATGAATTTATCCGAGCAGCTCTTCATGCTTTGTGCGGTGAACATCAAAGATGTGGTATCCAGAATCAAAAGCTCACAGTTACCACGAGGCCTGTCTCTCAACATGCTGGGAATAGAAATGTGGCAATCAGACTTGGGGATGAAATCATATTGGACATGCTGGCTTAATCTCTAAAATATGAAATTGTATGGAAAGAATTACAGCTAAAAAGCATTTTACATTTTAGAAAGCTGCTCTGACCCATGCTGGATCAGGAAAGAGAAGGAGAAGAGGGGGAAAAAAGCCTGTGGGGTGCAAAAGATTATAGCCAGTTTGGTTAGGAAAAAAATTCTACCATCAAATTAATAGTCTCCTGCTCTTGTACCATGGAGCATGATTCTGTTTGAAAAAGAAAGGTCTGAAATATGCTTATTTCAATTCTCAGGATCAGATTATTTGCTATTTGCAAATATCTGGATGTAATTTGCAAATCCTCCCCAAAGCTTCATGTATTTTAGCCCAACTCATACATTCATTTCACAATCAGGTTTAGGTGGGATACAGAGTAGGACTGAATTGGCTGCTCTCCCAATACACCTTTATTTAGCCAGGCCACCAGAGAGCAGAAACAACAGGCCATGGATAGCCAGCTGCAAGAGATAAATTACAAGTAGAATAAATGAAGAAACATGCAATTTGTGGGTTTGTTGCTGAAAAGCATCTGCAATTCAATGAATATTTTCTAATGCACATCCAAGAACAGATTCTCATGCTCCTGTGCTCTGGATTGCAAAGCAACACAAAAAGTTTGGGAAGTTTTGTATTGTTCCCATTGATGCCAGGATGATTTTTTTTTGGTCTTTTATTTTACACCCCTGTTATATACACTTCTATATAGTTTTCATGTATTCTTAGTGCTTTTAGCCCACTTGTAATTTTCCAAGTCTGATAACTCAGCTCAGCCCCACGGCACTGTTAAACCAGGAGACCAAACATCCTGGGAGCCCCAGACACCAAGGGCCTCTCCAGAACACATTTTGCAAACTCAGACAGGCCCATCCAGGGGGAAGGTTCCTCAGAACGAGGGCTTCACTCCAGCCTCTCACTGGGGAATCTTTGATAGATATGCTAATTAGCAAGGCCTATAATAGTGTGCATTTTGGTGGGGGGAGGGATGGTGTGTGCATTTCAGGGCATTCCACCTGGACCAAGTGCTGCACCCAAGGATCCTTAAATAAATACTGAGGTAAAGACCCCTTTTCCCCATAAACGGTGTTTTGGTTTTAATTTTAAGCCCAGGGAAAGGCAACACCATGTCATCATGAAGAGAAGACTGGTGTGATAAGGACAGTGTTGTTGAGTGATGCCACACTTGATGGCACACCCTGAATTTCTTTGTTAACACAAAACCAGGACAGATTGCTGTAAGATTACATCTTTGCTATATGGCAAAATTTTCCAACCCAGAGATTAGAGAGCCCTTACACTCGGCAGAAGAGTACAAAGTTCTACACTCAGCAGCAGAACTTTGCTCACTTCATTGTTCGGTGTTGTGTCAAGCAGTAAAAATAAACAAATGTTCATGCTTCTTGGCTTTCAGAGTTGGAGCTGCTTTTGGATGTCACATCTAGAAAGATTTTTCCCAAAATACTTGTAAACTATCTAAACACTGTCACATGGCAGGTTTTGGAATAAGGTCTCTTTAGTGTGTGGCCAACCCTCGCCCAGGAGGGCTGGACTGACCCTTTGGGCAGGGGTGCCCCTGGGAGCAGCAGAGGAGGGAGGGCTGGGCTTTGTATGGTTGGTTTCTTGCTTCTTCCCCAATGCTGATTGCTTCTTCCCCACTCCATCCCCTCTGAAACAAATACACACCAACCTGTGGGACCCCTGCCCATCCATGTCCATCCCTGCCACTGCATTTGCACAGCTTCTATCCCCTTCCCACTTAAAATCCTGCTTGGCCAGCCGGGAGCCAACCTGCTTTCAGAATCCATGGCCTCAGCCCGCCTGATTACCCATGAAAACAGCCCCATTAAGCTCCTGGCTGAGGGGAGGCTGTGTCAGAGACACTCAGCCAGGCTCAGCAGGAAGCCAAGTTTATTAACAAGGAGCAGGAAGCACCATGTGTCAGAATATCTACACTCTCAGTACCTGGAGGGAACATTATCACTTATCAGCCTAATATTTCACTGCGCTCTTTCTTTCTCAGGCTCCTGCTCCCTTCTCATCACACAACAGCCTAAACACACTAACTAGACAATTGGCAAAAGATGCCAAAAAGTTGTTTATATTTTTGGCAAATTTTCAGGGTTTTTCTGACCAGCTTGGTGAGAAGAGAGAAAAGAAAACAAAGGTAAACAGTAAGTGAAGCACATTTGGGCTAAAACCTGTGTATTAGGTCAAAAAGGAATAAATCTCTGCAGGAGCCCAGGGGGAGATTATATTTTATTGGTGTTTTTATGTACAAAGGGAAAGGTTAATAGAAGGTCTGAACAGAAAGGTTCATAGAAAATTGTCATCTGTTTGTGTTTTCTTTTTGAAGTAATAGTTTGCAGGAGCCAAGGGAGGAGGTAAAAAAGTAAAGGCCAGAGGTAAATTGAAGGTGGAACAGTTCAGAAGAACTTTGACAAAACCACTTAAAACTGAGAATGCAGATTTGTCAAGACTGAAATCATGTCAAGACTGGAATGCAGCCCTGAATTATGCCAAATTTTCCCCAAATTCAGTTGTGGAGCAAAGAAAATGGGAAGGGATGAATGCTGACATTGAAAATTGGTTTTTGTTTTGGAGGAAAGAAAAGAGGAAGGGATGAGTGCTAACATTGGGAAAAACAGACTTTTATTTTTCTTCTCCATATGAATTTTCAATTAGATCAATTTTCCTAATTGAGATGACCTAATAGGTTGACCATAAAATAGCAATGAATTTCAAAACAAACAGTGCTGATCTAGAAAGTTTAAATTAATCCTAAAGGAATCTCTGGGGAATGTTTTCTTTTGCAAAGAACAGTGTAGTTTTCCATGCTTGGTTTTAAGCCAGATTGGAAACCAAGCTAGAAAAAGATGATGCTGGGCAAAGCACAATTTCCATCACTTGTCCAGTGATGGTCTCTCTGTGCAGCAAGGCAGAAGGAGGTAGCTGCTGGGTCTGAGCTCCCCTCCAGTCTGGTCTCAAGAGCAAATGACTCTCATGTTAAAGGGCTTGTTTTAATTTTGATTTATGTTTTGTTTAACATAAAGTCTGCTGTACTGATCAGACCTGAGGTCCTCCTAACAGAGCATTCAGTCCCAGAAGTGGCTAACAGAATGGATTTTTCAGGGTAGGGAGATAAAAACCAATTTCTGGATAGAATGATTTTTCCTATCGTGTCAACTCAGGCTGGCAACGAGCCCTTTAGGAATTCCAAAGCCAGGTTGGGCAGGGCTCAGAGCAAGCTGGTCTGGTGGAAGGTGCCCCCCATGGCAGGGGGATTGGAGTGAGATGGTTTTTAAGGTATCTTCCAAACCAAAGCATTTTATGGTTCTCTGATTATCTGATTCTTGTTTCATTGTTTGGCGCATTTTTTTTTAATTGGATGTAATGGAAAGCCATCAACTAAGGTAGACATTCTGCTGGGCTCTCAGGATTTCTGTGCTAAAGAGGAGGAGCAGTTTGGGCAGTCTGAGCATGCTGCTGCTGTGTGTGCAGAGCTTTCCCAAGGCTGACACCAGCCCCCTTAGGCTGAACATGAAAGTAGGAGCAATAGTGAGCTGCAGCAGTATCCCTTCCCTTGCCAGGGTCGAGGCAGAGGAGGGCAGGGAGGCTGCTGTCACGTCCAAGCCCAGCAGATCGTGCTCCCCTCCCAGGCCTCAGATGTGAGGAACATAATGAACACAAAAACTATTTCCGAAGTAACAGAATTTAGGTGGTCCTTTGTGCTGAACTACATCCCTTTCTCAGGGTTTATGAAATAGATTTCATTGTGGGCTGGGTAAGCTAGTGGTCATTTTTCTCTTTGGGGTGTGTTTGATGCTTAACCTGCCTTAAATCTATAGTCAAGCTCTAAACTCTTCTTGCCGTACACAGTTTCCTCCTGACAAAAGTGTCTTATGCCTGGAATTGCAGTGAGATGCTCAAGAAAATGTTTTCCTCGGTCAGGCAGCATTTCCTGAGGGTCTGCAAGCAGGACAGTTTGTTCTTGTGTTTGACAAAGGCATGTGCATGGGGCAAGATAACGATTAATCTTATAAATTAGAAGCCGTAAGAAGATCTGCTTTCAGTGAACTTAAGGATATGACTTGCCAATTCATCATGATGATACTCCCTGTGAATGGAAGCTGTACTCTGTGTTTCTAAGATATTTTACGCAATTTTCCACGATATTGTGTCATATCAGCAAAAACTCGACATTATGCAGCTCTTAAGCAGCAGAATTTGACACTTCCTTTCAGCTTTAAAGAAAATAGCATTGGTTCTTCTAATCCTGATACTTGTCAATAAATCAGGACACACAGGCTTAACCAAACTATAGATACAGCAGTTTGCTCCTGGCTATGTTACTCGCCAAGCTGTTCAATATATATGTTCACATGGAAACAGGATTCTCTTCAATTAGTTGGCAAACTGCATCAAGAGGAATGGTGAGATGCTGAGCACAGATATTTATCTGATCATTATCAGGAGTGCAGGTAGCAGGAAAACTTGTGAGAAATAATGACAGGCTTGCAATTGAGTTTGAACGGAGAACACATTTGAACGTGAGAACACAACCACTTTGGTCTTGGAAACATGGAGAGAATTGCCATGGAGAGATTAGACAGTCTCAATAGGCGGGTAGGTGAGTAGGTAGAGAGAAAGGAATAGAAAGAAACCTGAACAGAAGCAGGAGAGAAATTAGGCTAGTGAAATAAAAGGGGGTGTAAATGCCACTTCAGGGCTTTCCCCCGCTAGAACTCAGAGCACTTAAAAAAAATAATCAGAGTTTTCACTACAAAAAGAGCCACAAAGGCAGGAGGAAAAAAATGCCCAAAAGGGCCGTGCTGGAATGAGAAGCAGGATCAGGATGTGCTGGCTGTGTTGTTCAGCCCCACAGTGCTCTGAGAGGATGATGTGGAACACATTTATGGGAAGGGAGCGCTCCACAGGCAAACAGACAAAATATTTCTTTGTGAAACCACTCTCCGAGAGCCCAGCACAGTAACTCCTCTGGAGGGAGAGCGGTGGGGAACTGCCATGGCAGGCTCGCTGTAGGAAGATAAGTTGTTGTGCTCCAAGACAGATCTTCCCCCAGTTGTCCATTGCACTTTCTGCCTGAACTGCTGCCGTCTATGGAGAATGTCAAGTCCTTGGGGCCTCATTTCCCTGCATCTCCCACATAAGATCAGGGGCCTGGCAAGCACCTTCCCAATAAATTATTGTTATTGCAAGGAAGGGAACAGGCAGGGAAAAGATTTTTCGGTGATCCTAGCAACATTCTGCCTCCAAAAAGCACATGTTGCGGGAGAATTTCAAAATGCTTCCAGGACCTGAGAAGGCAGATGCACATTGGAAACCTTTGAAGGAGATGAATAGCAGGAAGCATCTCTAAAAGACCCACAATGGCATTACTACAGAAAAAACAGCTGCAAAATGAGGTAATGACTCTTCAATACTCTCCAGTATGCTGGCACAAGTCCTCTGCGTTTCATCTCTCTATCTATCAATGTAGCATTAGAAGATCTTAAAGTGTTTACAAGTGGATGCAGGCTGCGTCTGCTGGCCCCGTGGGGATGCTGACCCCTCTTTCCAGAGGAGGCATGACAAGGCAGAGGTCAGCCTTCTCGGTGCATTCAATTACAAAGGAACCGGACCCCACTGTGGTTTTTTTCCCAGAGAGCTCCCTCCTGGACACTTACTCTAAAATTGTCTCCTGCCGCATTTTTCTTTTCTCCTCAGATATTAAAAAATAATTAAAGACAAAAAATAAGAGCAGGGAAAGGTTGGGGGAGGAGGAGAGATGACAGGGAAGCCCTGTCCCTCTGGAGCTGAGCAGCATGTACGGAATCATCGCGGCTCGATGCACAGGTGACATCCTGATTTGTGCAGGACCTGAGCTGGCTCTCCCAGCGCAGCACAGCTGGGCACTGCTGTGATGTCCTGCTTCTTCCCCGCCCCACTGCATGAGGGGATGTCTGCTGACATTCCAGGGCAGGATAGGGCCCTCTGGAAAGGAAACGTCAGGAAAATAAGCTTCCGAAGGGATCGACTCAAGCAAGTGCCTCTTCTTGGTGTGAAAGGGAGCTTTCTGCATGCAGGCAGCAGCAGGATAGATGGAGACCTGTCAGAAAGTGATGCATAGGCAAGTGAAGCTCAAGCATTCATAAAGAAACAATGTTATCAAAGATGAATAGCTTGAAAACTGCTTTTAGGAACATTTACACAGGGTTTCACCTCCTGGCAACATAGAAACGTCAATGCTTCTGGGGCTGACTCATAGCAGTGCAGGAGAGCTCTACAGAAGCCTTTTCCTTCTGCACCAAGGTCTGTGTATGGTGGGGGTGCTGCACCAAGGAATCACCTGAAATTGGCTCAGAGAGGAGTTGTTTTCAGAGTCCTTGCCATGCTTTATTAGTGTGGAAATTCAATAATCTCATTAATTACAGAAAAATAATGTAAGGTGGGTCTGCTGGGCTCCTGCACAATTTGAGCTCTCCTTCTGTGGGTAATTGCCAATGACATGTCTGAGAGAAATATCACAATGATACATAACAAAGGGCAGCGCAGCTTTACAGCATAGATCTTGTTGCTATGGGAACTTGTCTCTGCTCCTATCCCAGAGCTAGATGATTTATGTATGTGCAAGAGTTCCTTTATTTTAGGGCTTTTGCAAAATAGAAAAAACCCTATCAGATCTCTATCCACATCTATCCATCCGGTTATCTATCCAGTTATTTAATAATTGTTTCTTTATTATAATTACCTGTCTATTATAATCTTTATCCATGGCCTCATTCTTCCAAATATTCTGCTCTCTGTCTGCTTTTGAGGTCCAAGATACAAGACAAGCTGAGGGAAGAAAAGAACTGTGGACATCAGTTACTCTTTGTGCATGCTGTCTGGACGTGACTGCCGTTCAGAAGCAGAGACAAAGCAGCCAAGCCACGAGCCACGAGCCTCTCCTGCCCCACTGATGCTCTCCGTGCCCACATGCAGCAGCAGAACAAAAGCATCTCCCTAATCCCTGGGGCATAAAGGGAATTCTGGAGCAAGAAAAATCCTCAGATCTCACTCCTTATGAATGGTGAGAGAGCACAAGGGTCACCCACAGCTGTGCTGGGTATTGAAGGTGGAGCTCTGGTACGAAATGCTGAAAGTCCTGAAATAACTCCCCAAAAGACTGAAGTTGGAGCATAACTCCCATTAACTTTGATCTGTTCATCCTGGGTGGCGTGAAGATTGGCTAAATGGTGAAAATGCAATATTTTAATTCAGAAACAGGCACCTTTGGCTGTAGCTGTTTGCTGTCTTTGCATTTCATAATTTGTTAGATATTTCTTTAAAAGCTCTTTGGGTTCACATATACCTGAGGTTAATAGGAGATCTTTTTTTCTCTGGTAGGATTCTGTTGGGGTCATTGGTTGCATCAGTGGGACCTTGTAAATTACCTGTGCATTAATAAGAAACTACTGAAAGGTGCACTCAAGAATTAGTGTTTGCAATCTCAGGAGACCCATCAAAGAAGATGTTTAGATTCTGGTGTGCACACAGGCTTAGAAGATTTTGAGACACAAGGCTGGCCCTGGCAGCTTCTACCTCTGAATTTATTTCATTCCACATTGTCTTCAGTGATATGAAACTGCTTTAAACATGTGCATATGCTTTTGTAGCATATTTAATGTAACAACTTGCAAGTTCAAGATATGATACAGGCAACCTGGCCAGCAGCCATGTTCAGATGCAGGTTCATCTTTAAATCAATCAAAACAAGAGCCTGAGAAGCCACCTGACACTTCTGTTAAGTCACAACAGTATGTAAAATTCAAGCTTGCTCTGATTTTGCCACATGCTGTGGCATTACTCAAGGCTATTTTTTTACTGGGAGAATGAACATGATGCCCATGCCCATCTTCTTCTTCTATAATGTACCAAAAAGTCAGGGCTTTAAATTCACAAGGAAAAAAATAATCATGTGAACCACTTGATCTTGAAAAGAAAGAAAGTGAAATTCCATATTTATGAGAGCTCTCTTTCAGCCTGAAAATTCACTGATCAGTGAAACCTCACTTTGCAGGTTCAGGGAGCTGATTACACTCCTGATCTAATCAGTTCCTTGCTACATGGAAGCCTCCTCCACACAGACCTCCCTCCTGACTTTCCTTCCCCCCTGGCCCGTTGTGGCTGAACCATCACTCTGCCCAAGTGCTGAATCACGAGATGGAAACTGCCTGTGAGGGTCCCACTGATAAGACAAGCCTCGTGGCATTGGAAGCACTATTGCTCTGTAATTTCCCAGGTCCTCCTGATGTGGATGGCACACTCACAGAAATCACTGTCCTAATTCATATTGAAGATAAAACTAAATCCCTTGTCACAGCTGATCAGCTCTTCATACCAGGGCTCCTGATCCACCACGAGTCTGTAGCCAAGAGCAACAGCTCCCTCCTCCCCAGCTTCCTCCCTCACCCTGAGTTTCAATTCCTTAAAGCTAATCAATATCCTTATTAATGTTCCAAAATCAATTATCCTAATAAGGCCTGGAGGGAGCTGAAGGGTTGCTATTCAGCACTCACCTTTTATTATCCCGATTGTTTATTTCCTCATTGATGGAACTGTCTGACTTTATGACAGATTACGGGTGAAACTGCAGCACTCAACACACTTGTCAGCCCTAGAGATATGTTGTGTTATTACTACTATTTCGAGAGCCTTTTGCTTACATTTCCTGGTTGTATGGAGGCTCTAGAAAGAGTCCCTGCCCTCACTCTGCTGGAACAGGATAAGGAGTGCTGCAGCTCCATGCTGCACACCAAACAGATAATAATCTGTTATATCTATTCAATTTTAATATTGCCCCAGGCCATGGCACTCTGTTTATGCAGCAGGCAATGCTCTGTGATCTGCAGCAGGATTGCAAGACACAAGAGCAGAATAGATCACCTCATGGCCATCCACAGCAAATCAGGTGAAGGTGCATTCAGAGGCATGATCCCAAAAGCATCAGGGGAGGATGACAGTTCTCCTGCATCTGAATCCCTCTGTTCCATGCAGAAGTTGTGTCAAGAGCCTGGAAGAAAGACTGCAATTCCCTGCAGAAGTGCAGCATCCCAGAGGCAGGGCAGCTCAGGGGCAGGGGACAGAGGCAGCGCCGTGGGAGGGAAACAACTGGAAACGCTGCTCAGTCTCCTGAGCACTGAATCCAATCCCTGGCTGCCAGGCATGGCTACATGTATATTTTAAGGAAATTCAGCCGCTTGGTTTTTCCTTCCTTCCTGGGCTTATTGATCAACCATTTAAGAGTAGGGAAAGAGACTCCAGGTCAGGTTATCCTCCGAGATTTTTCCAGCAAGGAGCTGAGGCAGGAAGTGACATGAAAGTCTGTAAATGAAATCAGCCCTTCCTAAGTGCCCTCCTTCACCTCTCATGCAATGTCTGCCCTGGCCAGCAGCCTGTTCTGCTCACCAGCACCTAGGGAGCCTCTGGCCAGAGCACTGGTGGTCTTTGGTTGTGCAGCCTCTCCCTGGGCTGGAATACATCTATTCCCTGCCTCCATCTTCAGACTGTTAGCTCCCAGGGAAACTCCTCTACTTGTCTTTGGAGGAAGGTGTCTAAAATGCTTCCCTCTGACAGCATTGGAACAATTTCTATGCCCTGCACAGTAAATCTTTTATCCACAGGATGATAAGTGAATGGGGAAATTGACCCTGGAAGGACTGACAGCACGGCAGAGAGAGGCTTTTCTTTGTTATTGGGGCCAGTAAAGAATATGTATCACTTACTTCTTTTCAGTTAACCAGCATTAGATCAGATCATCCACACCAGTCATTAAACTGGTAATGAGACAGGCTCCATTTCAGGGAGATTATCGCTTTATTATGAAGTGAATATTCAGCAGATGTTTTAATTCTACAGAATTCATTTCACATTATCAGGATTTCTCTCTATCTTGTTTGATTTAATGTTTCTTAAGAGTGATTTGTCTCTCTCTAATGCTTAAGACCAGTGCAGTCCAATCAGGCAAATTGTCTGTATTAAAGAGTTCCTGAGGGATTCATAACAGCAATAGGACCTTTTGGGTTTTCTTCCAAAAAAGGTTTCTTCCAAAAAACCCTAGAAAATACATCCTGTGCTAATGATTTCTCTCATCCTAGTCTTCTTTTATCCCAGCCTTTCCTGCCAATATGCCCGTACAGCACAATTCCAGATAAATCAGAAATGCAGTGAAAAGTGGCATGAAAGCAGCGTCACAAAAAGAAAAAAACTTGATTGAAGTTGTGAGCTAGCGAGAGAAGTGTGAGCCCATCTGAATCTGAATTAATTAAAGATTTTATTAGCATCTGATGGCGCCCCAGGGAAAAGTTCTTTTTTTTTTTTTAATCCTCTCTCTGTTTTAAAGGCAAAATACCAAGCAAAAGCATTTAAGGGTCATGCCAAAAAAATTTTGTTTTGAGGGTGACACAGCTATCCTCTGGCTGCGCCAAACTACCAATAATGGTGTAAACAGGACCAAGCCAGTTGGGTATTTTTCTGTAACAAGGAACTGGCAGCCTATGCTGATTGTGAGCTCAGCTGAGTGAGAAAATCAAATGCATTATCAAATTTTACTGTTCTTTTCTCAGTTTTTGCAGTGGAAGGGAGCCCTGAGAAGGCTGGAAAGGTAAATAGCCCCGTGCCTGGGTCACACGGATCTCCTGTCCCCCTAGGTCTCCCCATGTTTAACCCACTAAGGCAGCCAAGGGGATGAGTCCTCTGCTGTGCTCCGTGCTTAGGTACATTGCCTCAGTTGCGTGGGGCTGGAAGATTTGCACGAAGAACGTCAGTAGTGGAAAAGGGTGTCAGGGGAGCACTTGAGGTAGAGGAATGCAAAAATCAGCAGCCCCAAAGAGCAGCGTGCACTGCGAGCTCTACCTAAGTGCAGCAGGAGCAGAAACGCTGCCAGGCTGATGCAGGGTTTGCCATCGAGCTGTGAAATCCAAGCTCCACTCCCTGGACGTGCTCTGCCAAATCAAGTCAGGAGGAAGGAAGCGGATAACTCCCCCTTCCACCCACCTCTCCCTCCCCTCCCTGTTCCACTCAGAGCTTGGCCTTTATAAAGAGGCATTTTCCCCCCAGGTAGGGAATCGATCCCCCAGACTCCAAAGGCTACGTGCAAGGCACAGACTCCTGCTGGCACATCAGTGATGCTGCCATTTGCGAGTGCAGTGATGCATTAAGGATAACCACAAAAGCAGATCAGATATTTTAAGAAAACAAACCCGTTCATAATTTATTTTTTTCAAATTGGGTTGTTGGCTCTCTGCTGCTACATTTAGCTGAGTCATTGCATGTCGTGTTCAAAGGTGAATGCCAGTAGATGTGTCACTAGAGATCTTACTTAATATTCTAGCATAGTTATGAGTAATCAGGAGGAGCAAGAGACCTGAATCCGTAGAAGACACTGATTAAAGGTATGGCCTGGTACAAGTCAGAGCTGACAGAGCCATTTCTTGGGAGACCAATTGACCTTGGTGAGAGATTTGGCAGTGGGGTCTGTTGGGGACAACACCAAAAAGTGAGTGGATCCCATGTGGGGTGTGAAAGAGCAAATGTTCTTTGGGCAATGGACTGTCTGGAAAAGGCAGTTTGGGGAACTGTAAGCAAGGAAGCTGCTCTATGCTGACCACGTTCTGGGAACCTTGTTTTCAACCACATTTTGCAAAGAAATGAAACCACTTGTCAAAGAAACACCTGGCTCCATTGTGAAAATCTCCAAAAGAAACAGTTTCCAAGAGATGGATTAATGGCTCACTTCTTGGACCAAAGCACAGCAATAATATTACCAAGCCATGCCAGCTATTGCTTGTCCCCAAATTCACCGATTTTAAGCCCAAACGATGATTCACCCAAAGGTTTAGACTTCAGCCTTCCTGCCTTGGACACACATTCCAACAGCAAAGAAGAGACTATGCTACTTCTGAAAGTCCTTCTTTAAAGCTTTTCCCTCAAACTCCTACTCCTGCACTGTGTTTGAGAGCCTTGACCCCTCACATCTGCCATGATCAATCCTGGCTTGGTGCGAGGCCCCCAGCACCTCACGAGAGAGATGCTGATAGCCAGTCCCTGCAAAATGTGCTTCTCAGTTGGCCCTGGGGGATAGCACCTGTGGCAGACACAAAGGGAAGGATTAAACAGGCTGATCTACTTGGAATGGATAATCCTTATTAAAAAAGCACTTCTCTTCTTCTAGTCAGGAACAAAGCTGGACCAAACCCATCCTCTTCCCTGGTATCAGAGAACAAGAGGTAGAGGCCTGTTCTTACCGTGCAGCATTCCATGAGCCAAAGGGTCATATTTCAAAATATAGATTTTTTCAACAAGCCTTTGTGAAGAGAATGGAGGGAAAGAAGGATCCCTGTAGAGCCTTGTCCTCAGCCAAACTAACCACCCATTCATAGAATCCACAACTCAAGCCTTGAAACTGCTGTTCTAAACTGCTGAGAATAAAAAAAACATGATAAAATTTACTTTTATGTCAAAGGATCCTGTGAGATTCTGTCGGTGAGAGCAAAGGGTGGAAGAATAAGGAAGAGTCTTGAAGATAATTATTTTTATTATCAATTGCAAACCACACTTCTGGCTTAAAAACTGTGACCTGTTCAGCACCAGTACTGTTGAAATATAATTTTCATTCTTGTTTTTATTTTTATTATTTTTTCCACTTTCCATCTTACTTGATTCCTGATTGTTCCCCACTTCAGTAGTCTGGCTTGTTATTCTATTATCTTCCTCAAGAGGCTTTTATGTGGAATCTGTAGGAGGAGATGGAGGCTTCAAGGGGAACTCCTGCAACAAACCCTTTTCCATTATTTCTTTACTCCATTTCATACACTTATTTATTTTACATAATAAGACACATGATATCAGGAGAAGCAGGAGAAAATAATACAGAAAGAAAGGCCAGAAAAATTAGTTATACTTCAAGAAACCTTGAAGTGAATGCCAAGAAATGAGCCTTGTTTCTTTCAACATGCAAGTAGGCAGGGTGGTAAATTACTAGTCATGCTTTTGCTGGACATCTTGATTGCTTCAGTTTCAGTGGGTCTGTGGACTGCATGGAAAAGTAGTTTGCAAACAGCAAAGCCACATTCTAGCACTTTTCTGAGCAGACACTGAGTGAGGTGACCTTGGCAGAAGTGCCTCTCTTCATACCAGGATGGCTGGGCACATTTAACAGCATTTATTCGGTGGTATCAGGAAACAAGCTCCCATGCTGGCTGAGGAAAATATCCCTGGGGGACAGAGAAGTTTTATCCCCATTTTACAGGTTAAAAGCTGAGACAAAGAATAGTTTATTTGTTTAATTTGAGGCAAAGCAAGAAACCTGTGGGAGGACTGGGGAGCACCGTCAGTTCCCAGCCCCAGACAGATGGTCAAGCCAGCAGCACCACTATTCTTTCACTCTGAGCTTTCAGCAGCAGAGAAGCATAAAGTGAATTTACTTCTGGATATGAGCAGATGCTGGAGGGGAGATTTGTTTTCCTGTTCTTCTTTTGTAGTCCCTGCCTAGCTCTGCTGGATGCTAAGTGAGATAAAATGCTGAAGCAAAGCTGCAACACCCACTGATGCAAATTGTTCTTGGCCGGTGCTCATGGCCATCTTCATTTTCTGCAGAGAAAGAAGTGTCTGGTGTTCAGACATGAGAAACCCACGAGTTTCCTTCAGAGCCTAATAATTTCTCCCAGCCCAGCTTATGTGTAACAAGGGAGCAGCCAACCAAAAAGTGATTTTCTAAACTTTGAATACAGCCAGCCTCTCAGGAGAGCATGGGGCACTGTCCTGGATTCACCCAGAGCTGGGTGGACTGGTGAGGCTCTGCTGTTCTGAACAGCAAAACTCCTTCTTGCAGAACCAACTACAAGGCCATCCCTATGGGATAATGCAACTTCCTCGCTTTTTATATTCTCAGCTTCATATCAAATTGCAACACAAACCCCATTGACAGACAAATTAGCCAAGTCAACATTTGAAGGATTCTCGCTGCTAATGATCTCTGGTCCACGAAGGCAAACCTAAAGACTTCAGGCTATACAAAACACTGCAGATGAGGAGCCCAGCTGTTGATACAGCTGTCATCAATATGCATTTCTAACGCAGAGTCCGAAAAGATCTGTGTAAAAAGTGCACTGCTGCAGAGAGATCATGCAGAAGTCAAGGGCTGTGCTGTTTACCTAAGTTAGGTACTGAAATCTCCCTCAGTCCTCCTTGCAGTAGAGACAACTCAGTCTACTGGGACTGAAGAGTCTGCAAATGCACACTTGTTAACACACAAGATTCCCTCCAGGCAGGGACAACGCTGTGGGATTGCAGCCACATGGAGGGGAACAGCCTCACAGGGGAATAGACAATGGTGGTAGAAGCAGACTTACCACAGGCAGGAAGGCAGGAGCAGATCCAGGGTACCAACCTAAGGATATGTGAATATTCAGTGCATGAGATAAAAAAAAGGGTTTGAGCTCACTCAGAAAACACATGCCTCAAATGTGTTTGGGGCAATCAGGAGGGCGGCTGTAAGTCTTTTCCTCACCAGCTGAATTTGGGGCTCCATCACAGCCACCAGGCACCTCCAGGGAAGGGATCAGTGGTATCCCAGGGCTCTGTCCAAATACTTCAGCTTCATGGTGTGGCTAAGGTGCTGGAGAAATACTGGGTAATGCCTTGCAAAAATGAGCTTGGCTAGACTGGACTGAACCATAGACCCAAGGTGTGGTGTGAGGCAGACTAAGAAAGGAATCAGCTCCTTTGGATAGAAACCAAAGAAAGACAGAGATGTGCCAATCCAAAGGGCAAGGTAAGGGCACAGTCAAAATCCAGAGAAGTAAGGGACATAGCTGGAATCCAAGGAACCAACTTGTAAAGTCAGGTGGTGGCTGTGGCAAGATTGAGAGGAAAGGGTCAGGTCTCAAACAAGACTGGAAAAGGCAGACCTTGGATGCTGGATTTCAAGGTAGTTCAGCGCCTAGGACCAAACAGTCTTAGGCACATAAGTCAAAAGCAACACTGTGCCAACAACTATTTTAGGCAGTGGAAGTGCTTGGATGGATGCTGGAGAGCCTTTCTCCTCTGAGCTGGTGCTTTTGTGTGCTTGCTCCGTTTGACCTGCTCCCACCCGGGACTGGCGAGGCTGTGATACACTCTAAGACTTAATCAGGCCCAGCAACATTTACTTGTTCAGTGCAGACAAGGGATTTTTGAGGACTGATTAGCAAATATTTGCACAGAGATTTAAATATGTCAAGGGCATGGTTTAACTAGGCTTTATGCTGCTGTACAGAGATGTGCAGGTGAAAAAAGGAAGAGTCAGAACATGTTGTCAAACAGGGACTTAGCTGGCTGGATTTCAGAGCTGGACCTGTACTCTTATCCAGCTTTGTAGGAAGTATTTACCATTAAGCTGAAATGTGTCCTAAAGACCTCACTGTCCAGATCACAAAGCAGGTTTGCTTTGACACCTTGACACCTTTGGGAAAGCCAAATCTTTTGGGGGGCTGCAGAACTTGGATACAGTGAGTCTGGTTCAGAAGTGATGTTGGAGGAGCTGTACCAGGATTTCTGGTCTCCATAATGTTTACGCCAACCCCACACAAGCTGTTTCTAACTGGTACCCAGCAGTGTCCCAAGCACACATGGGTGTGAAGGAACTGTAATTGCTCATGGTTATATGGTATTTAAGAAGATAAGCAGAAAGAGCCATAAGAAAGTTCCAGGGCTCTTCATCACCCTTGTACTGGCCAGACTGGACCTTCTCAGCTCTCACTGAAAGCCTGGTTTCTGCTGCTTTTTTTGTTCCCTGCTTTCACAGTCTCATTCAGCATTGATCTGAGGAGATCTCCTCCTCACTGCTTTCCTCCTGGGGCAAAAAGCCCTCTCTCAGCCTTGCTCAGCCCCACAGGAGTGCCCATGAGGGACACAATGCCTGCCCTCCCAGCAGTCTGCCTTCCATGGGGACTTCCTTCAGCTGTTACCTGCACAGGTCTGAGTTACACCTCACCCCCCTGCTCCACCATTATCAGCAATGGATGATGCTGAGCAGGATGGGAATCCCTCAGGCAGAAACTGTCCCAGCTAATGTTAGAGAATTAATTACCCTTCACCTTCCATAAAAATGAGGAACCTCTTATGCCCACTGTCAGCTGGGAAAGTGGGATTAGTTTGATGGTAAACTGCAATATCTGTATTTTAAAACAGAAAGTATCACAATAAAAGAGGCACTGGTTGTCTTTCAGGATGGTACATGCATTTCCCTTGCCTTCATGCATTGGTCCACTACACCCCCATGGCATGGCTCCATTCGGATGCTGCACCTGCAGCTGTGGGGAGCAGACAGTGCTGGGACACAGCACAGCAACACTGAGCTTCTAAAAGCTTCTTGCCTTGTCTTTTTCTGTGGCAAAGTACCTCACCCAGAGGCCCTGCTGTTTGTCTCCACGCTGACAAACCTTCCTGAAACCACCTGAACTTCAGAATTTGCTGGGAGCCAAATTACTTCCCCAGTGCTTCCCAGAGGGATGAGATTAGTTAAGAGAAGAGATATCAGCACTGTCATCAAAGGGCACAGAGTATCTCACAGGGGACTCCTTAGCAGGGAAAGAGAGAGGGAAATGAGGGAATTTCTGTCTAGGCTGAGTATCCACTTCATCCCCCTGTCATCAGAGGGAAGAAGGGGTAGGGGAGAGAGAAACCAAGCTGGTAATTGGCTCGCTTGGTCAAGACCTTGGTAGATGCTTTCTCACTGCGCCAGACAGCGTGAAAGAGGACAAACGAGTGAGAAAGCAAGCAAACTGGAGATCTCATCTCATTGTTCATTATGTGTCTGGTGTTTAGAGGAGCAATTTCTCCAGCTGCCTCTGGATGAAAGTGACACTTGTGAGCGTTACGAGAGAATCCTGTAGGTAGCATCTTAATGAAGTCAACACACTGCACCAAGGAAAATGAACAATGAGGAAAAGAAAATTTAAAAAATGAATTAAGCTTAGCATCTCACTTGCAAGGCTAGAAACTGAACTAAAAACCCAGAAGACCTGGCTGGGCTAAGGCTCCATTTCCATGGGAGACACCTGACAGGAGATATCTGGCCAGCAATGAAACTAGCTTCCTTAGAAATCAGAGGAAAGCTGTTCTACCTCTCCCCTACCCCTGGAAAAAAAACAAACCAAACCAATCTGACTGTGCCCTTGGCTTTGTTGTTGGAGGTAGATGTTGCCAGTAGAGTATGAGGGGATCATCCTGCATTTTCTCTCTGTGATGACATCCCTGTGCTCTGCCCACCCCTGTGAGTTCAGTGTTCAGAGAGAACCTGCCCACAGCTCTCCATGGAGATCAGGGGCCTGGGGGCTGTGTCAAGGAAAGCCATGTGCCACCATGGGCTGGGTCCTGGCTGCTCTGCTCTGAATTGCATTACGTTTTTGAGACCATTGATGAGAGCTGGTAGAAGGTACAGCGCCCTACCCAGGAATGGCAAAAGCCATCCCCACTCCTCCCCTGGCTCAAGGAGTCATTGCATTTAGTTTTTAGAGACAGATGCCCAAAGGCATTGACCTGCCTGAGAGCCACATAGGTGCTGAGCAGCTGTGCAAACCAGTGGGAATTCTGTACATTATCCCCCTCATGAGGCACTGCCCTGACTGCTTGTGCCAGCTCATGGCCTCAGTTGCCCTGCGGTGCGTGGGGAGGGGGCACAGCTCCCTTCCCCTCCTCAGTCTGGGTAATTGTGTGCTACCACGGGGCAAGATTGAATGTACATGTGGAGATATTGTTACTCTGTTCCTCCCAGACCCGATCCGGGTAGGAAATCTGCGTGCTGAGCCAGTTGCAAATTCTCTCCTAAGCTGCCTGGCAGACAACAGGAGCTGATGTCAAGTAAACAGAGAGAGGATGTCTGTAAATTAAGGGAATTCTGAGAAATGTTTTAATACGGAATAGCAGAAATTGCCTTCTCCTTCATAAACCATCCTAAGATGTGTAGCTCACAATGTGTGATAGAGACAGGTACAAATGCCTCCGTGCACTCTGGTTTATAAGTGGCTCTGTAACAGGTGTTATCATTTTGTCTGCTCAGTATTTTAACATCATTCATTTGTGCCATTGCAACGTGGCACAACAACACATCTTAGAATAATTTACTGTGAAGAAGCAATTGCTATGAATCACATCATATTGTCATTATGAATAAAGTACATCCACATGCTGTGCCTTCAAGGAAAGTGTGGAAGAGACGTGCTCACCATTCAGCTTCTCACAGGCCCGCATTTGCTTTTCTCCTTTCATTTCAGTTGTTCTCAATCTGCCCCTGCACAAATAATCACATCCCAAGGCTCAAAGAGGTTTTTTTGCCTCCCTTTTATTCTTTATTTTTTCTTTGTTTACCAGTCAAAGAGTCTGTCTGACCATAACTTGTAGGCTTTCTGGAACAAAGAGTACAGCTGCTGGTGCTTACAGATGGATGCTTTCGTGACTGACTTATACAGAATAACAGAAATAGTCAGGTTAGATGGGGTTTCTAGAGGTTGCCTTTACCACCTTTCCTCAATGCAGAGCTAACCTGTTTGCTACCAACTCTCTAGTACATCAGCCTGAGAAACTGAAACCTGCAGGGACTTTGTAAAGATGAGAAGCGGAAGGAAAATCAGAAGAGCCCTCCACACTCAGACACATGAAGGTCAAGGCACAATCTGTAGGTTTGGGTATGCTGATCCTGTCTCTGCTTGCTTCCCAGTGATAGAGAATATGTATTTACTGATTGATTAATTAATGAATTAATTAATTTATAGAATGACAAACCAAGGAATGCTGATCTCATCCAGAGTAGGAATATGACCTTGAGACAGCCAGAGCCTCAACGTTCAAGACACAGACTTCTCTTCCTTCTCTTCAGAGTGCACTCAGATTTCTCAGTGCTCTACTTTTAGTCAGAAAACAAATGTTTTGTCCCAGTTCCATTTCTGAAACTCGTCCCCATACTTTGACTTTTCTCTGTCGCAATTGGAAAAAAAAGCACCAAACAGAAAGCAAAAGACAATTTTAAAACCTCAGAAGCTGACACAAAACAAAATTGCTATTTTCTCCTCCAGTTTCACTTTCTTAAGTCATTGTTCTGAGAGATCATCCTGATATTTTTTATTTCTCTTCCCCCTTTCTATTTCATTTTCAGTCTGGTCTCCCTCTCTCTGACAGTTCTTCCTGGCTGCTATCCAACAGGCCTGTCCAGTTTCTTCTTGTACAAGCATATAGCACAAAAGAATACAAAGAAGACTGGAAATCCAATTATAAAACTGACTCTTCCACCCAGGCACAGATTTTTTAGACAGCAACCTCCCTTTCAGCACAATTGGAAGGAAAAAAAAATGTAACTAAAGCCCTTCTGAGCAACATCATTATTTATTCTGAATGAAATATCCTGCAGGAAACTTTAATTAGACCACATATATGATAAAATAACAGAGCAGGCTGAAGGAAAAAAATTAAACAAATAAAAAGGGTAATGATGCAATTACCTATATTCCTTAAAGCTGTAACTCTTGGAGGTGAGCCCTGCTTATTCAGAGTTCAGGAGCTGAAAATGGGACATGAACATTGAGGTTGAAAGTGACACAAACACACACATGCAGAGTTGTCACTTAAACAGCTTTTCACTGGATATTTGGGCTTTTGAACTAAAAGAAAATACTGTGAAATACCTCATTAAGAACAAGAATTGTCTGGGGAAGCAAAATTCTGGGTTCTTAAGTTAGCACAAGAAAAGTTTTAGAATTATGGGAATGGAAATCTTCCTGCCAGAACTGCTGTGAAATAGAGTTACATGACTGTGTGCATGTGTGTGTTTGTGCATATAAATACAGGTACAGGCATATGTGTACTTGTACAATGGAGTATTTATTTTATGAAAAAACTTTTTCAACTATCAGCTAAATTGTTCAGTTGAAGGAAAGTAGGCATAAAGATTTGTCATAAGATCAGCACTGTCTGAAAATACAGTATCAGCAATTAAAAAAAATAGCCAACCCACCAACTGCTGAGCAGCAATCTATAACCCATGCTGCAACATTCTGCTGAGGCCTTGTGCATCCTTCTCCAATATTCATAATAAAAAATATGTAATTCCAGACCTCAGGTGAACATCCCTCAAGTGTTCCCTTCTTAAATGGTAATATTTATAAGCAAATATATGGCAAAAAAATACAAAATACTGAAGAAAAATGAAAACTCAGGAGTGGACTACGAGGTGGGCTGGAATTTGCTGGACCTTGACGGAGAGAAGACTGGAGTGCAGTTTTAATTATATACAGCATTTCTTATATTTTCCTGGGAAAAAATGGTTCTTTTCATTTGGCTCCTGCACTGCAAACAGAAGACAGGTGGAGAGCCAAAGCTCCTCTTCAGGTATTCAGCCACCTTTAAACATGAGGAGAGGCTGGGGAGCTCTGCAGAGAGTCCTGCTTTAGCTGGCTGCAGCTCTCACCAGCACCGTGCACGTGCCCTGACAGGGGCCAAGAAACCCAGCAGCAAAAGCAGAGCTGAGTCTCCTGTTCCCTGATATCTTGGGGATCCGTTGTGGTGAGCCTGCCATCCAGGCATCTTCCTAGCCAGTTCTCTTTCAGATGGAAAGAGGTAGGACAATTGCCACTGGATTTTGAGCTGTTGTTTGGGAGCAGATGCTTTTGAGATCTCCACTGAAGTACAACTGAGCTAATACAGGCTGGTGCCAAAGGTGTTTGAGGCAATTGGATTTATAGAGAGAAATGTAAGCTATTACTAAAGACAAACCTCAACCATTGCTAACGTGGCAGCTTTCCGAGAGCTTTCCAAGCTCTGGTTTTGGTTGCTTTTTAGGCATTTAGGAAACAACAGGTAAAAAACATAGCTGTTATTTCTTTCTTACTTGTCTCCTGAAGTTTAAGTTGTCTATGGGACCAGTGTTGTCCAAAGCATGTGGAGGGGTTCAGATCTCAAGGGCTCTCAAAGAACAGAAGTGTCTGCATTTTGGATTCTGTCTTCTGACCATCTGTCACATTTAATGTACTGATAAAAATATTACAGCCCCTTGACACCCCACATGTCCAGCCTTTCCTGCAAGCAACTTGCTGGAAACATAATTTTGGGGTTCCTATTTTGGTCTAAACAGCTCTGGGGTGTTTCTCTCTTTCCATACAAGAGTGGAAGACAAAGTCCTCATCACTTCCAGATGGCTCAGAATAGCTTTGTGCACTTATGGCAGTGCCTTGGAGACACCTGGATGTCTGCACCTCTGCATCCTGACATTCCTTTGTGTGCTGCACAGGAACCTTTGGCTTCGTTTAACCGAGACACAGCAGCAGAGGAGAAGAACTCCAGGGAAGAAGGCTTTAGGTTGCTTCAAATGTCCTGCAGTCCTTACTCAGCACAGCATCTGAGCCTGTGCTTAGGGATAAACGCGTGCTCCAAGCTTCACTGCCTTACTCAAGGCTTAATCCTATTGGTTTAAGCATATGCTTATGAACTGCTGAATTCAGTCCTTGAACTCACAAGCCTATTTCAATGGAGAAAAGGCAAAGATCACCAGTGCTTTAGTAGAAGAAAGATGGGCTTCCAGCCTTCATGCAAATATCCCAATTCAAAGAGTAAAAGGGAATTCAAAGAGAAGTTCAGAAAAGATCTGCTCTGTCAGCAGTGTTGGTTCCAGCTACTGTGTTTTTCAAAGCATACCATGAATGTGGTGTATTAAAACATAGTTAACATACAGGCACATTCATTGGATGCGTATACAATGTGCCTTCCTATTACACATGGATTTCTGTCTAGGATAAGCATAATGTGCACCGATGGAAGGTGGCAAAACCTGAAGGGAGCCTGACTTATCAACCACAAACATCTGGAGGAATCAGAATCAAAGGATAATAATATCTACATTTTTAAATGGGCCTGTCATGTGCATTAAATCAGAGGCTGTGTCAATCTTGCTGCCATTGCCCTATGGCCCATCACATCTCACCTTTAGGGAGGGAAAGGAGGGAAGATACATCCTATGGGAAGGCTCCTGGGATGACCCAGTGTGTGTGAACAGCCTGGGGGCTGAGCAGTAGCTGGGGCTCACTGCACTTTGCACCTTCTGCAGCGACACCGTGCTCATGTATGTGAAGACACTCTGCCAGGAGGACCACCCAAATCCCAGCTCTCCTCTCCCTCCTGGGATGACTTTTTTCTGAGCCAGGCTTTGCACTGCCCTTGTGTCAATACAAGCAGCTAGACCGGCCTGTGTGCCAGCCCCTCTTCTACGCACAGTGGTCACAGGCACACCAGAGCTCCCACCATTCTGCACTGATGCAATATTCCATGTTAATCCACCTCGAGAACACCTGAAAGGACTTAAATCCGTGTACTATACAAGCACCCCACTGAGACAGTGGGAATAGGAACAGACCTGTAATTACCAAGTAAAGACAAGGAAATCACACCTACTCCTGCCACCTGCGGTTCTAAATGAGGAGAAGTGTTAGTTACACTGTTGTATTTCTATAGCATCTGAGGAGGAAAAACAGAGGGTGTAATGAGCTACCAGGCTTGTGATGAGCAGAAATAAAGTGCATTCACAATTTACCCCGATTTACCACGCTGTGAGGAGGGACGCAGAGGGAAGCACAATTAGTTTTGCACTTCCCTTTAATTTGGGGAACAAAGAGCATGCCTGAGAGAAAAATTTTGTGTTGTTTCACAGACCTCAGCCATTTTCCACCCCCATATGGAAAGATAAAAGAGAAAAGGTGCACATCACAGTGGCTGGAAACCTTTGCCATGACATTGCAGAAGATTTGAATCTGGGTGGCTTGGGCTGAATTTTAATCACCGGGTGCCTACTTTGCCCTGTGGAAAGGGAGAATTCACAGGACTGATAGCAGAGCTGATGTTTGAAAGAGATCTACAGAAAATGTCCCTTTCTTCTTACATAGACTTAAGGATATGAATATGAAAGTAGGATGGTGAAAGAAACATATTCCCTAAAGTAGGTTCCTCCATGAAGGCTCTCCTGAGGGGAAGACTGAGGTTCTTTTCACGTCTTTTAATGCTCTATTTTCAGCACTTTTAAAAGAATATTGGTTGTGAAAGTTTCTTCTTTGTTCACCTCTTTGAGTACTATTGGTTTGCTGTAATGTGGTTGGGAGTCCTTTTGTGGTAGAAAGGTCTTTCCAGAGAGGATGTTGCTGCAGTGTTTTCTTTGGTTGCGCAAAGTTTGGATTCAGAAACATCCTGCAGCCTTTTCACTGGGGACCCAGGCTGAGGCACAGCTAATTCAAAGCTGTCAAATATGCATTTTCTTAAGGGGGAAAATCATAGTCCACATTATCTTACTCATTTTATCAACATGGCTGTTCGTTTGAGGCATCTTCTTGGGTCAGTGGATAAATATTTTAATTCTTTCCTCAGATGGAGCAGGTTAGAGAGGAAAATTTATAAGTATATTCTTTAATAGACTTCTGAATGGAAACTTTTGTGGATTCAAAACTGATTTTCTGACACTAAAATTGTGCTTTGGCCTCATTCTAATGCAAGAGCATTAATCCCTTCTGGACAGACAGGACATTTGGAAATCATTCACTTAGAAGGAGAAGGAAAAAAGCACCCTGAAAGCCATTTTCTTTATTCACAAAAAACAGAATGTCATGGAGAAAATGATGAGCAAGTGTATGTGTAATCATGTATTTATTTATCTGAACCCCACACTGCAAATTTTGTAGGTACAGAAGATGATGAGAAAGATAAGGTACTGAAGTGATTGTTTAAACTGAAATTGAGTCTCACCCACTGCAGAGTTTGAATTAAACAAAAATAACCCAAAGCAACAGTGTAATAACCTTAAGTAAGCCACTTTTTAAGCAGCTTATACATAATGGAATTCTCCCAGCTTTTTACAAATGTTCCACATATGTTCAGATAATCATCGAGCTGATGGGCTTTCCTCGCAGATGCCTGAAAATAAACATCTCAAAACCTGAACGTGGCTTCTTTCTTTCCCCTGTACATCCAGCTTCCAACATTGTTTTTTATCCAAGTATCTAAGTGCTTTCAGTAGACCAGACCATCCTGGTTTTATAGATATATAAATATGTTTTATAGTTGCGATAGGGATTTCTATGCTACAATACACTAATAGTTCACCCAAGCAAGGTACTGTGGCCATAACAGTGATCAGTGCTGGATGTTTCAGTGCACAGAAAGGCTCCAGTGTCTCTCTGAACTAGGTAACCTATAAATTGTGTAACATTACTGGTGCTGCCTCATTATTTTCTTCTGGTGAGTGCCACTGTAGAGATAATATGTCAAAAAAATAATAATTCTTAATTGTTAAGTACCATTTTCAGATTCAAAGACATGGAGTAAAACCAAGTAGCAACCTAGGAAAAAAGAACTGGAAGATAAGGAGAAAGGCTGTAACAAGGAAATAGTTATGAGGCAGAAGTATAAATCCTGTTACAGATGGGTCTGAAAACAGGGCTCCAGGAAAATCTGGTTTGTGCAGACATCAAGGACATTTAGGTTTGGCTTTAGTAAATGGACTCTACCTGTCACCTCATTAGCCTATTAATACAATTATAGCAGAACTATCTTGATTAGTTATCCCTGAAAAAAAAGCAGGAACAACCCATTTTCTTTAGATCATCTGTTCATCTGAGAGGTGCAGGAAACACCTGGATCTGGATGGCAGCTCTGGGGACATTGCTGAGAAGAGATTTAGGCCAGATGGGCGGCAGCAGCAGCAGCAGATCTTAGAAATGTGCTCCTCCATGATCTGTTATTAAACATTTTCCGAGCAGCGCTGAGCTGCTCCTTCCGCTGAACTCACTGCATCCTCGCCTTCAAGTTTCATGTGCAGCACAGCAGCCAGCAAGTGACAGAAGGCAAACGTGCTTCCTGTGCTGATGCAGCCTCTTTCTATCAAAGGGAAAAGTGCCTGGACTTGAAAGAGACTCCCTGTGACTGAGTAACGCAGTGTCGGTTCCTCTAATGAGTGCCGATCTGGAGCGCGTGATGGGTAATTAGTGACTTTGATACCTGTGGGGAGCAGGTCATGATTTTCCTGTCAGGAGCTTCAGTGCAGGAGACACATCATTACTCCACTCAGTGCTGATTATTACCATACCTGCTCAGTGCAATTTCATATTGCTTCTGGGGAGAAAAACAGAAATGCTGTGAAGAGGTGGAAGGGTTTCTCTCCCCGCCCTTATCTCCCCTTTCTTTATTTTTGTTTTGTTGTGAAAAAGGAGAGCACCGCTGTGTTTTCACAGAAAATTGTCCCTCCTATAAGAAGATGAAATTGAGGGATGGAAAGAACCTGACAAGTATCCACTGCAAATAATTCTTTAAAGCTGCAAAACACATCCACAATACACTTGTGTCAGCAGAGATCAATAGTAGATGATGTTACAGTGATGTCTGTGTATGCATTTGCCCATCTTACGTGTCCAAGATAGGAACAATACGTTCCTGTTGAATACATCTCAGGAGACAGAGGAATTCAACAGACCTCCTCAGTTCTCTTAATGAAATCCTGAGCACTCAGAAAGATAGATGAAAAGAAAAAGAAAAAATGTTAGAAGAGGGCGAGGGTACATCCTCGGGAAAGATGAGGCACTTCCAGTGGCCACAGTTCAGAAAAACCCCTTAACATGTAGGCTGCAGTTCTGCTGAGCTGTGAGGGACCACTGAGTGTCCTCTTGTTTCCTGGTGTCTGGGATCACTAGCCGAGTTCCACTGTAGATGTGCAGTGCTCCTATATCTGGGGATGCAGGACACACAGCGGGCTGTGTTGGGATCCCTGGCACTCATCAGGGGGGAGTACCTAATTAAGGCACTGAGGCCAAGGGCTGATTTTGTTCCACCCTTATCTCAGTACAGTGCCCAATTCAGTAAATGGTTCTCAATCACCCTCTTCATTTTAAATACAGTAGACATGGTATGAATCCAATCTTGTGCAAAAATGGGACAAGATGGTGCAGGAAGAGATTAACACAGAACTATTTGTGCATTTGCCATGGCTCACGCATGCTCGCTTGGTTAAATAGCTTTTCTGGTATGGAAATGCACAGGGTGATTTATTTCCCTTTCATAAATAAAAGATTTGGGATGGAAGATTGGCTATCTTCTTTTATACAAACTATGACTTCCTAACAGCTGAAGCAGAAATCTGAGTTCAGCTTCCTGTGGACTGCTTTGACTTGCTCTGATACCTGCTCTGTGGAGAGCTGCTGTTGACATCAGTGTTTATGCAGCCCCTGGTTTGAAAGTTTTGGATACCCCAGCATCAATGGTGATTATTTTACTCGCACAAGTCCCAGTAAATGGAGAGATAAGATGGATTAACTTACCTGTCCAAACTTCAGGGTAAGTATGAGGTGTAATGACTTAGTCTCCACAGTCCCAGCAGAGTGCTGGTCCCACCAGGCTCTACTGCCCTTCTCCAGGCAGAGCACATTGTGGACTTGTCATCATTGCACCTCATCCTTCTCAGCTAAACAAAAGAGTAGCAGAAATTATTTCCCCAGGAGCAATATTGAGCAAGCAAGGTGAGCATCACCTCAGACTGCCAGCTCCCAGAGCGTCCCAGGGTGTCCTCACCTGGGGAGGATGCACCAGGTGAGGACTCAGCCTTTCTCACCAGTTCTTTTTCATTTAAATAACTCTGGTAGGAAAGTTTGATAAAGGAAATTTCACCTGCTGTGCAAAGTAACAACACTTTCCAGGTTCAAAAGCTGATCTCTTACAAGAGACACATTTCTTGTCTGGAGGAAGACTCTCTATCCCAAGTTAGAATCTGTGTGCAGAGTGCAGTTACACCTTCAGTTGGCCTTTCATCCAGTGCATTCTTCAGTTATTGCTTATTTACAACATCAGAGACATTAAACTTTTCCAATAGTGTTCCTGATAATTATAGCCATCTCACTCAGTCTTAACCGACTGGCGTTTGTATCCTAATTTGGGATCAATGGGAAGTTAAAAGAATATACTTATTAAACTTAATAAGGATAAGTTACTAGTTAATGATGTGAAAATTATGTCACCAATAACTGTGTAATTACATTCTTATTAATGCATTCAAACATCTTGCCATTTAATTGGCATTTAACAAGCTCATTATAGCAAGATAATTAGATAGCCATTAATTGGTAAAACACTGATTGATGTGTAGTATGCTAATAGATGTCTAGTGTGTTATAGTAGTCTTGCTATATGGTAATTTAATGCTTTCATGCTCCTATCAATTAGGTCGTTTAAAATATACAAATGTAATGTATTATAAAGCGATTGTATATTTATTGGCAAAGTCATCATGACTGAATCAGAGTCAATGTACTATTTGCATACATGTTTATCTTACATTTCAATACAACCTCTGCTGGCATTTGTAGGAACTACAATAAACAAACGAGTTCCTGGGACGTCCTTTAATCTTGCAAAACAAAGCGGAGGTGTCCAAGGAGTGGTGACTAACGTGTGGCTCTTGAAGCACGTCTGAACTGAGCCCCCTGATCTAAAGAAAGGCTTTGCTGGATAATCCTGGGCCTGGTAGGAATAAAGCAGTGACAATCACTGAAGCAGCATCCCCAGAATGCCCAGGGGTGTAGCTGTGTGCTCAGCACATCGCAGCAAGGAGCTGGTGCCCCGCGGGAGCTGTCGTCACCTCCTGCCTGTGGGTCACCACCGGAGCATGACTCTGTCGGTGCTGCTAGCCTGACTCGAGTTCTGGATCTCGAGATCCTGGCCTGTAGGATCAGGAAAGTTGATGCTTCTCTTCTGGGAGTTACGGTGCCTGAAAATCTTGTAAATGTACAAATGCAAAGCCTGGACTTTCCTATTCTGAAATCCTGACTGCGTGTTGCTACCAAGGAGGCTTGAGTGGTGTTCTGAGGTCTCCCTGGAGCTGTAATTATGTTGATGGCTGCTAAGCAATGTACGAACATAAAGACCAACCCATTATCTTAATTATCCTTCCCAATATCACCCCTGTGAGAGTTTGGGGTTTTGTGACACTCAAAAGATGATCTGGAATTATGTGCTGTCCACTTGATGTTACAGCTTGTTCACATCTGTATAATACATACCTCTTTTTTTTCTGAGAAGGTTGTCAGATGCGATGAAACAGGACAGAGGGTTCAAGGATGTAATATTATTATTACATGTGTTACACTAGCAGCTAAAGGTCCAGCAAAAATCAGTTTCTCTTCATGCTGGGCACTGCATAAACACGGAGATAGAGATCCTACCCTGCTGTCAAAACGGACTGGACAGCCAAAGAGCTTGTGGTAGACAGTCAATGCCAGGAGGGAGGAGAGAACAGAAATTAATATTGCAATCTGTGCTAACACATAGAGACAAAAAAGGTTTTGCAATTGTGCTCTGAGAAGTCCAAGAAGCAGAAAATTAATGTCTCACTGCTGCCTCAATGCCTCACTCTAAAACACTGCCCCGGGCAGCCTGTGTCGCTGGCATGTCTCACATTGCCAGGTCAGGCAGCCCTTGCAGCCCTTGGGTCCCTGTTAGCACTCTGGAACAGCCTGATTGCCAACAGCTCCTCTGCAACTCCCAGGGTGGAGATGTTCAAGGCTCAGAGAGAGGAACTGCCTGGGACTGACTGTTCTCAGGGCAACAAGTGGGTTCATTGTGCAGAACAGATCTCGATTAAGCATAGCATCATATCAGATATAATGAATTAACTTATAATACATTTCCCTAGCTACCACAGGATTGGTCCCAGTGGTGCATTAAGTGGAAATGATAATGTGAGTCTGACTGCAACAGTGACGTGAATATTGTTAATGTTCATATCCCCATTAGCTCAGGGGGGAGGGTGGAATTTCACCTACAATTTTGCAAACAGCATGTGACTACTGTAACATTTAGAAGAATCCTTTTAATTATCTTTCCATTATTTTTAATTTCAAAGACTAGGAGAGTAACAGGAATGACTGCTTCACTAAAAATAGCCATGAGGTGACCATGGAGATACAAGCTTTTCTTGAGAAGACGGTCAGAACTGCAGGGTGTTTTGCTTGGCTGTGGCATCATTCATCCAAATGTAGGTAGTGAAAAAAGACTCAAAAAATATGGTGTGATTTATATTAGCAGAAAATTTTAGCAGGGAACTGTGGAGAATGTTTTGTTTTTTCCAGCCATCATGGTAAGAAAAGAGATTTAATGCATGGAGAAGTAAAGGGGACAGGTTGCTCTGAAAAACGTGGCAGTGCAAAGGCTGTGGGTCAGCTGAGGCGCAGGGTGTGAAGCAGAGAGGGTGGAAGAGCTGTTGCAATGCACAGGGATGGGACTGGGCAGTTGAGGATTTGTGGTTATTGAGAGAACTTTGCCTGGGTGTATGAACGGGATGGACTGGAAGTGTGGGTTGGAACAGAGAAAATGCACAGATTTTAGATGGTGGCCTAGGGAAGAGGGCTGGGTTGGGAAGGGATGTAGCACAAGGGAGGTGGGCTACCAGAGCCTGGCCCACATGGTGTGAGTGGCACAGAAGGAGCTTTGTCTGGCAGTGGGGCAAGGCAGGGGATGATGGGCTTGGGGATGCATGCTGGAATAAGCCCTCTCACCATTCCCTTGGGCCCCATCTCCAGGGAGGGTAAATCTCAGTGCCACCACCCATGGCAAGTCAGCGAGAGAGCCTTTAGCAAAATGAAAACCTGATCTGTACCAAAAAAATAAAAACCTCTGTAAGTACAGGTCAAATAAGCCCAAGGGACAAACTTTCCTACAGTTCAGGTTACTTGGAGAAGTGCCCTTGCATGCAGTGGGAGCACACAGTGATGAGCAGAACAGGTTGTTCACCCCCAGGTGCAGTAATTCCTGTGTTTTCTCTAGCGCTCCTTTTTATTCTAAATTAGCAGCCAAGAGCAGGTAGGCAGCTCCTGAAATCATTTGCTTACAAGCCCTGATACCCATCTGGGATCAGGATGGAAATCAGATTAAGCTTGTTTGTGTGTTAAATGTTAGGGAAAAAATTACTTGTTCTAATAAGGGACAAGGGCTGGAATGTGCTCCCCAAAGTGGGCAGCCCTTATACTTATCTGCCTGAGTCAACTCTGATCACACCAGACCCTTCCCTCATCACTGCACTGCCTTCCCATCCTTCCAACTCGCCCTTTACCTCCCACTACACAAAAAAAGATGGGATTAAAGAAAAAAGTACTCCTAGCAAAATGCCAGGGTTTTAAATTAAATTTAAAACAGTTTAATTGCCTAATTGCTCAGCTATTTTGTGCAGTTTATTAACAGAAGCAATTCTTCGGCAGTCATGCCAACATAGCAGAAAATTGGCATTTGAGCCAGGGGGAATTAAAGAGGCAGAGTGCGGAACTAAAACAAAAAGAATGCCTCGAACCTAGTGGAACAGACATTTGAGGCTTTCATCTCATTTTTATCTCTTTCCCTAATCTGCTGTAGAAAGATCAAGGCTTGGTTTTGCTTTTTAATGTGGGAATGACAGTTTCTCACCACCGCTGCCTTTGCATTTGGAAAAGTACTGGATTTCCAAGGAAATGAATGTTCAAGGAAGCAGCACATTTACAAAGAAAATAAAATGCAATTCTTGCCAATAATATTGGCATCTTTTAGAAGAGTTAATTCGAGGGCATTTTTCATAATAAACCTCACTGTTAAATATGCGTGTGTGTATTCAAACAAAACTAGCAAATCATCCATATAAATGAATGCATGCACTGACTGAATTGAAGAGATTAATATTCAGTTATAATATACTACACTCATCATATGCTCTTTCCTTACCATACAGAGGGGAAAATAGAAAGGAGAGGAGAGGAGAGGAGAGGAGAGGAGAGGAGAGGGCAGCCATTGATGCAAAATAAATAATCCAATATTTATTGCCTGTGAAAGAGAAATTCTAGCTGACTATGGATGATGCTATTTCTCTATCTTCAGGGCTGCATCCAAGTGCATCTGTGGAGCTCTTGGTATATCCTTGCTGATGTCTTCTCTCTTTTCAGGGTAGGCAGCCACTTGGGAAGCTCTTGTCAGGTATTCTGTAGCAGGGGTCTTAAGAAGGGAACCCCACATAAACTACCCAGATTTCACTGTAAGTTTATTTCCTATGTGTATAAAGGATACAAACAACTCACTGTTTTGGGGAGGATTTCTATAATTGCGATGACCGTGCTGTGTCATAGCTCACCCTGTCCCAAACTGAGAGTCCTGTGCACAGAAATCACTGAGATGGTACCCAGGAAATATTTTGGCATTGGTGCTAGTCAGGGTCAGGGTTACACCCCAGTGTATTTAAAGCAGGCTGCTGGTCATGGTGTGGAGAACTGGAATATGCAGCTGCAGGAGTGGCGTTCACAAACTGAGTTCCCTGCTGGTGTCCCTGCTGGTAAATTGGGGCTACTTAAGAGATGACACAACGCAGGTGAAAATGAGCCAGAGCAGAGCCCGTCGTTTCTGTCTTTGAATTGCATTTCAAGATGCCCCTTCACATTTACAAGAAGGTCCTTCCAGCTGTATGAACACATCAGGGTGAACAGATTTTCCAGATTGCATTCGTCCCGTGCAATTTGTCAGGTTTTCTGGGGAGACCAGAGCAGCCCCGGGGTGTGTCCCCTTCTCGGAGGGGCCGAGGCTGGGGGTTGGTAGCGAGAACAGCCCCGCCCTGCGCCGCTGCCAGGGACGTGGAGAAAAGCAGCCTCTGGTGAAGCATCACGTAGGAGCTCCTGCTTCAGGCTCTGCCCGCCCCCACACCAACACACACAGCGCCAGCGGCTGGCGAAAGATCCACGCGTGACAATACCTGGGAATAAAAAAGGGCAACACTCGCTAGATTTACACTGAACAGCGTGCCCAATGAAAGTGTCTCTTCTGTGAGATAATCCTGATGCCTCCAGTGCTGATTGTAGAGTGAGAAGGAAATGCCAGCTGTCCTCACTGGGGCTGAAGGATCTCAGAGAGCTGATGGAATGATAACAATTTTATCCAGAATACTCAATGTCCTGTTTCTCCCTTAATTTCATCACTCAGATATCTCAGGTTATTTCCTGTACATAGGAAGGACACGGTTACACTGCACTGTGGATGAAGCCAGCTGTAGTAATTATTCAGTTAGAGAAGTCTAACGTCTCCCTGCTTGAATTTCTGCAAACAACTCCACCTCAGATTTAGTTCAGACAAAATATCTTTGATATATTTTGACATATGACATTTTAATGCATTTCTCTATCTGAAAAACTGACATTTTCCATGAGACATGGGTATTTCCTGTGAATAGACTTATTTAGGTGCTAACTGTTTGTTTCCAAAATCTACTTTAAATGGAAAATGTTCACACTGGCTCCATTATTTCATCACATGGAGAACAGGTAAATTTGCCTTCTCCCCTGGTGAGTTTTCCTGATGCCATCTCTCATTCATGGTCTGCTTGTTTCAGCCCTTGGCTATAACTGTAGAGAAAAGCAACGTAGGTGACAGTCACATCTCCATACCCCTGGGGTAGAAAATTTGGAATCATGAAGAGCAGTAGCCCTAGTGATGTTCAAAACAATACCTCACACACAGGTGGGTGGGATTTTAACCTAGAGATGAAGGGGAAGCTCCTAGTCTTACCATCCATTCCCTGCAGGGACGAAGGAATGAGGTGAAGCACTCTGTTCTTCCAGTAACCCACAACTGCAATTTCTTCTGGCTTTTTTGCCTCTTGTCTAGAAAAATGGTGAATGGGGCATTCAGCTTCCTATCTGTTCGAAGCTTCTGACACTCGGTGATGACCACACATTTATTTTCTCTCAACCTCTGTTAATCTCGTTGTACTGAGATGGTTTATCTCAAGCTTCGCCTTTGTCACTAAGAAAAAGTGTATTTTCCCACGAGAAAACACATGTGCTTGAGCCAGGAAGCACCTGATGAGGGCAGAGAGATAAAAGTGTTGCCAGGACATGGAAAGTAAAACAGCACAGAGTTGCTCTGCGATCCACAGGACGTCACAGCAGCACCAGGCTCTGATAAGAAGCATGAGAAGGCATCCTAAGACCCGAAAGCTGAGATATCTGCTGCCACGGGCCATCGCCCAAGCTCTGTGTGCCGTGACATGTGGCACCTGCTGCTGTCCTCCTTCTCCTGCCAGAGCCTGCGGGGCGCAGCGCAGGGAGCAGCCTCCAGCTCTCCAGCGTCCCTAGAGCAAACTCTGCGGGAGATGGATCGCGGAGGCTCGGCGCGCTCAGGAACTGCTGCTCCTGCCTCAGTAGCACATGAAAGAACGCCTTGGTGCACCTGAGAAGAAAGGGTTGGCATCCCAGAGAGCTGTGACCTACTTTCCCCGCCGCTGTCGGCGCTCCGAGGCGCTGCTGCCCGGGGAGAGCCCAGCCAGCACGGCACTGGCCGGGCACCGCTCCGGGCACTCCCCAGCTATCCAACTGAAATCTGCCTTCAAGCAGCCCTAAAGGAGCCTGTTTCACAATGAATTTCCACTGATTTTGACCCCCAATTCACTCTGATTCTCTCGACGGTCCCGGCTCCCAGCCCCTGGAGGCAGAGGATGCTGGAGCATTGGCGCGGCAGCCTGGGAAGCCTCACGGCCCCAGAGATTTCCAGCTGAACCGGTGCCATTCGCTTTCTGTGTTGCAGTCCTTCTGCCAAGTGCATGTCCTGATTTCGTGTCCTCTAGGTTTGGCACCATTCATCTTACAAATGTCCCACAGCACAAAGTCCACCTCTTTTCTGTGCTCCTTCTGTGATCTCTGTTTCGATTCAAATGTGTGTTTGACAGAAGTCAAAGTCCTCTGTGCCTCATGCCCCAGATGAGTGACCTAGAAAAGAGACTGCAGGTAACCCCTCAGACTTATCTTTTAACATCCCGTGCCAAAGCTCAGGGCATGGATCACTCAGGTGCTTTTTAAGAATTACTGAAAAATAATATTTCAGCTCACTGGCACTACTAAAAAATATGTATAGAACAGGTGTGGGAGATACAGCCCAATCCTCCTCCTTCTCAGGGTAGCTTTGGTGAATAGAAAAGTTGACAGGCAAAAGGATATTTCACTTTGGTTTTTCAGCTTTATTTAATATTTTAAAACCAGTAAAAATTGTACATAAACATATAAATGCCAGGAGTTTTATTTTTTTAGTCAGTGTTTTGAAAAAGAAGGAATTACTTTTATTTACTAATTGATTTCTCCCCACCTACCTGCAAAGCATTTCACCTGACCTGATGTGCCCCTCTGGGAAAACCTCTGTGTTGGTCTGAAAATTATTGCTGGGCTTCCTCAGCTGGGTGCAGGCATAACTACATCAATGATTGAGAAATGGCATCAGAGTTCCTCCAGAGTCTGGGAATTGTTGGGTGGAGAACAAAGCCTTTCCTCTGCTCACTTTTTTTGTGTTTCTTCCTCTGAGTTTTTCTGAAGGGCACTGTGTCACATGTCTGGGATGGAATACCCTGCCAGGATGGTCTGGGAACATCCTCCCACCCCACCACCCTGCAAGGGGGAATGGATTGGAAAAGGTGGGGTTTGATGTTTGCGCAAGCAGAGGTGAGGTGAAATCTCCACTACAAATCTGGCTTAATCTCTTTTAATGATAAAAGAGTGGAGTCCACGAAGCAGGGAGGATCCAAGTGCTGGTATTTAGATGTGGATTGTAACTGCCAAAAAGGTTTGGCCCTCAGGCAAATCCAGAATTAAGCTCTCATTTCAGGTTTGATGGTAACAAATTCCCACCAGTGGATCTGTGAGGTGCCCACCAGCCAGGAAAACACATGATCTAGTCCTGAAAAGCCAAGTTTTTTATATGTGAGTTCCAACTAAAGGATTAACACTTTAGAGGAAAAAACAAATCTTGGATTCAAGTATAGAAATCCCCACCACCCACAGTCATAATAATATAGCTTATAGATCAGTGGGAGGTTGTGCTCAGGTCATGTCTCCATGTTTTCCAATTTATCCCTTGGATGCAGAACTGGGAAAATAACAGTTCCTGTAAACTTCTCTTGTCACTGAAATTAGCTGGAAAAATCTGATATGAATGCATGGCTGAACCCCACCTTCCAAAGTTACTGAAACTTCAAATCACACCTGTATCCCAAGAGAAAATGTCAATATTGAGACAGTTTCCTAAATTTTAATGTTCATTTCAAGTTTTTAAATAAAAATAATGGATCATTAATATGACAACCCAGTAATTAAACATACTTAGTTCCTATTGAAAAGGAAATAGATTATGACTCTACATTCAGCCAGTGTATCATTTCTTCTAAATAAAAGACCCCAAGTGAAAATTTCTGTTAACAGAATTTCTTTGGCTAATCAACTTCACTCTGCTGTGGCCAAATTGTTTTCCTGGGAGGACTAGCATATGATATAGATCTGGTAGGATGTTTTATTTTGGACCACGTAATTACATTAATTGGTACAGCCAATGATCAATGTTAATTAAAAAATAAAAAGAAACAAACTACAAAGGCATACCATTTCAAAGCTTTCCAAGAAAATATTTGAGTAGTGAAGCCATTTTAGGCCTGCAGTTAACCCTTCCATCTGCAACTCTGTCAAATAAATCCTCTGCTAGGCTTGTGTATGCACAGTGGCCCCATTAATTTTAACTGGTGCTATCTTGGGGCCAGAGAAAGTAAAGAATTGCAGTTGGCTGCAGCCATTCTCTCCCTCCCTTCCTCATCTGACATGATGGAGAATGGATCCCGACAAGAACACTCAGTAAAACACAAAGGATATTTTCACATCTTACTGCAGAGACACAGTGAACTGGAAGATCTTTCTAGAAGGACATGTGGGATGAGTCCTTCCTCTTGCTTGACCCACTGGCCACTGTCTCCTTGTGCCCTGGGGGTATCACATCATTAGGGCTCATTAAGGGTTCTGTGAGGCTCTGTGATGAAAACCTCATTTCTGGCAATGGGAATATGGACTTTGAAATACTGAGGGCCAGACTGGGATAGATTCCCTTCCTCGCTTTGAAGTGGTGGACTGGCAGATTATTACCTGTGCTGAGTTTTGATGGCCTCGAGAAAGATGTGATGCCTGTCCTGAGCCACTGAGAAACTGGAAACCTTATGATTTGAACAGCTGTTTAATGCAGACCCTTTTGAATCAGTCATTTCTTCCTGCCCCAATAATCCTTCTTGCTAGGAAAACCTGTTGACTAACATTTCAGAAGTGAGTGTGTGCAGTGGGAAGCCAGGTATGGATGCATTTATCTTCTGACAGTAGGAGCTGCTGTAGCATTGTACATGTCCCTGCAGACACCCAGATTAATGGTTTGACCTGGTTCCAAGAGCTAAAAAGTGTTTGTGGCAGAGGCTTTGTCACAAAAGGCTGCCAAAATATTCTGCCAGACAGCAATAAACTCAATTTACATTATAACTTAACACTTCTTTACCCCTCGCCCTCCTGCCAAGTATGACAACATAACGTGCAGGAGACTGCAGCACAGTGTAGGAAAAACCTTCTAATGTTTTCAAGCACAAAATTTCCAAGTTGTGAAAGACCAACTTGCTCTCTCGAAGAGCTGCTGGAAATTTCTGGGAAGCACTTTTAGTATTGTCCTTTCCTCAGAAACAACCTCCTGCCTAGCTCCAGGTATGTACAGAAAATCCCCATGCAATGTTGCTGCCCTGTTTCCATTATGTCAAGAGACACAAAGGTCCTGGCTCATCTCATGTGACATGTCTCATGCTGTTTAAGAAGTGCAAAAGGAATTTCAGTCAATGGTCAGTGAAGTTTCCTGTTCAATGGTGCAGGCACACACTCCTGTCAAGCGCTGCAAAGCGTTACAAACTATTTTGTTTCTTGTGTTTCTATCTGTATTTAGACCTGCATTAACCAGCACTCCAGAGTATTTCTGAATTTGAGAATATTTTACTTGGTTCCTGAAGACCAAAGCCAACAGTTCCCATTAAGGAAGCACAACAGATGTCTAAGGACACAACGAAGAGCGGTTCATGGAAGCAGTTCAATTGCTGCTGGAATTCTGCTGTCTTCACCAGTTGCTCTGCTACAGTGACCTCCAAGCTCTGCTAAGGGCATTAGAAACACCAGAGCCAACTCAGCTCAAAAAATATTTCACATGAAGGGAAACAGGTTCAAATGGAATGAAAAGCAGAGCATCAGCAAATTGCAGCAAAGCACAAGATCTGCCTGTGTTTCCAGAATAATGAATGTATTGACTACCTCAGCTGTGTGTATCTGTGCAGTAGCCAGCCATTTTCAATACTTTTAATGCATACAGCCATATTTTGTCTCCAGCAGCAGCAGACTAATGCTGTAATTGCTGCATTAAACCTCTCATATTTTCTAACAAAAGAGATCCCTCTCTGTACAGTTCTGAGAGAGCTCCTTTTCCTTGTTTTTTTTAGTACAGGTAAATTCACCTACATACACATGGACTGTTACATGACCTCTTACTCCAATGCTCAGCTTCCTCTGTGCCAGTTGGGACCGCTAATAACAAAGACCTATCTATTTTCCTGCCCCTCCAGACCTAGCTGTATCTCTGAGAAAGGCCCGGTGACTGTTGTACTCCGGTATCTTTGAAGGAAGAATTTCTTGTTAATACGGTTGTCTGAAAAAAAGCCTGTGTGTTTATGGCCAGCTCAGAGAACAAGCAGAAAGGACACACAGATTTCTGGGTGTTGACATTGACATACCACAGAGTTTTGCCATTGCCACTCCTAAATTTACGAGCAGTTCGGAATGAAAGCTATGCTGTGCAATCAGGACCTTATTTTATGATAAGCAGGTACAGAAAACAGTGTGATTTCCCAATGAGAAAACAGTGGGCACAAGATTTCTGAGCTGGAAATGAAAATAAAAAGCATTCCTGTGTGTGTAGCCTGGAAAAACACCCATCAGTTTAACCCCAGCAGGAAAATACGATGGTCTCCCGGATGTCTGGAACTGTCTCAAACAATCCACTCTTCCATTAGTTCTGGTGATTTCCTTTCTTTTTCAACACACAGACACAGTTTGATCAAGCATCAAGGCTCCTTAATAGGACAAAGTTATTCCCTCCTCAAGTCCTGCCTCCAAATCAGTCACTGTGGCTGTCACTGTGAGCCAACTCTACCAAAAGCATCTTTGGTGACTGAGGGGGAAGAGCTTGGTGGCCCAGCTCAGATCGTGCCAGGGAATAGTCTATAACAAGAAACAATACATGCCTGAGGCCAGGCGTGCATTGGCCTTCCTGCTGGAAACCCTGTCAAATAGACTGGTCCAGAAGACTGCACCCCTTTCTTGCCCTTGGAGGTTTGTGGCTGTGAAGAGTCTCCTTGGTGTGTGCTCCAGGCTGAACCTGTGTGGATTTGTGGTTTCACTCTCAGCATCTTGTCAGGCAGGCTGCTCTCACCAGCACAAAGAACTGCTTCTTAAAGGAATCTACAAGGCAAATGCCTTTTCTCTCCCTTGTTCTGGTAACAAAGGCATCACAAATTACTAGGAAGGCTGAAATGAAAACGGAGAATGAAAATAATTAAACCCCTCTCCCAGCAGCCATGCTGGGCCTGGCTTTCTGCTCTGGCATTATGCACTTAGTGCCAGCAGGAGCAGAGCTGGCTGTAAGAAGGACTGTCTGGGTTATCTTGTATCGTTTTAATGTAGTTAATATTTTTCATTTTTCCTTCCATGAGCCAGAAAATGGCTCTGTGTATCTGCCCTGTCAATTCAGCACAGTCTACACAGTGAGCTGCACTCCGGAGCCCCATGCATCTTGTCAGCCCAAAATTAGCCATGGAAATAAACCTTACCAATTACAGGGAATGTGCTGGTCCCAGAAAGACAAATATATGCTTTTAGTGGGCCCAGACACTCATTTCTTACATCTGTAGAGTTGTTTGGATGTGAAAACATGAAACTTACTGGTGCTGGGATATACCTTGAAGGGAAAAATTCCTGCATATATTTTCTTTGCATTTTCTTTTTAAGGAGTACTTGTAGCAACCCTAAAAGAGCCAAATATTAGTGCAGATTGGAGACAGGAGTCCTGAGGGCAGATACCTTGCTGGATTCCCCACACAGGTCCGCCAAGGCTCTTCATTCCTGATCTGAGCACAGAGGCCTAACTCTGTCTATAGTCCCTGTGCTTGCTTTCAACAACCTCTGGCATCACCTCTGGAGCACCCTGCCAAGAGACCTCTCTCCTGACCAGCAGGATGCTGTAGTCCACCAACCACATCACTATGAGGATGAAGCCCCCTCTCTTCATCTTCCAACAAGCAGAGGGTGAGGCACTTGTCTTGCAACCTCCTTTGTACCCCAGGTCTGCTTGGGCCCGGACAGCTTCTCCCAGTCCGGGACAACTGAAGAGATGCAAGTGGCAGAGGAAGGTGAGTGTTAAATCTCTCAGCTGGACATGGTTAAAGCCAGATAAGAATCCTGGTCACCAAAGATGAAAGTTGCTTATCTTTCATCTTTGAAAGATGAAAGTGAAAACACTGCCGTGGGAGGATTTGCAAGCACTTGGCACCAATTCCACTCTGCTCACCTTAAGTCTGCAGGACTGCAGCCCTTGTAGGAGCAGAGTTTTACCCTTATGAAGTGCTTCGATATTTTTGACTGATGAATTTTCACATTATATATGTGAAGCCATATGTGGGTCTGTCAGAACGGCTCCAGTTTCCCATCCCTTGCAATGTGTTGTGCTGCTTTTAGCACACAGAAACATACGCCTCCTATCACTCATATTGACATCCATCAGTTTGCTGGGGCCATTTCTCGACCGCTGGAGGCTGGAGTAGCACCGCTCAAGACAATGAGTTCCTCTTATTTACATCAAGTACAGTTTTTCCCCAAAATGATGAATATGTTCAGAACAGTGGCACACTGGAGGGAAAGCAAGAGTGCATTTTCAGTCAGAAAATCAGGGGTATCTTTTCATTTCAATACAGATATCTTTTAGATGCACCTGCTGTGTTCAGCTTGGACATTACAGGGACTTCTTTCTGAGGAGATGAAGCCTAGAGACCAAGAGCAATGGTCTCTCCAAATTGAAACCCTGACTTGGTGCTGTACTAGGAGCTCTAGTCAACCATAGCAGTTCTAATCCTTCACAAAACACTGGCAGATATTCAGAAGAAAGAAAATCCTTGTCTAGAGCTGTTACAGTCAACGTGCTCAGCATCCCACACAAAGAGGTAAGTTTGGCTCTGCACCCAGCTGTCAAAACAGGCCAGAAGTTCAGATACCAGAGGGAAGGTGCAGGAACAGAAGACAGAGAAGAACAGAAACCTAGAAAGCTACTTATGTTCATTAATAGCTTTCTTTTTTCTCCCCTGTGAATAAAGGCACGGGGAATAATAATGGGCTCCGTGCTTGTTAGCTGCAAAACACTACCATCAAGTTTGCTCCAAAACTCCTATCCTCTGTCATGCAGTATACAAAAGAAAAAGGCAAAGAAATTCAAAGGCAGGAGGGAGTCTAAGTTCAACTTGTTGGGCAGAGTTTGGTAGCTCAGAGTCTCATTAATATTTATGTAGGTTGGAAGAATAGAAACTCCGTGCAACAAGTATGGAATATATGTGCTCAAAACTCCACTTGGTGCATAGACACACACACATCTTCCTCTGTACGAGTTTGTAGCCCTTGATGCTTTACAATTCTTAGCAAATCATCATGCCTCAGTCAGAGTTACATCTCATTTCCCCCTCCCCATAAATATATTATGATCATATAATGTTTTAATAACTTCACAGGAAAATTGAAAATAAGGCAAAGACGACAACTTCTTATGGATATAAATTTCAACAGCCTGGGTTTTTCCTTTTTTATGAAGTCATTAAATGCTTCAAATTGAACAAAAGGTAGTCTTATAGCTTTGTTTAGCAGGGAATTGGAAATGTGATCAAGTCTATAACTCTGGAAAAATAAACCTAACTTCGTTGACTAATTTTGCTTCCATTAGGCTCCACAATTCAACAGGCAATGATACCTTTTAAGAGGATGAGTAGACATGTTGATGAATTCCCAGCCTGACCATTGGCAGTGATTTCATCACATCTCTTTCATTCACAATTACTTTAAGAAAATATGCTCTTTACTCTGATTGATGGGGATGGAATGAATTACAGCATATATAGAAGAATGCTCTGAAGAAATAAAGCTGCTATTTCAACTTAGCTTCTTAATGTGATTCTCTTTTTGTTTTAAAATTAGGGACTAAATTTTCACATGAGCTGAGTTTGACCCTTTTTTTGCTGAAACTCATTTCTTTGTTCAAACCACCTTTCAACCTGCTGACAGCTCGGAACTTTGGGAAATAATGGCCAAACACAGCATCAGGGCTGAAAACCAGGGGTTAACTTTCATGGTGTGAACAGCCCAAATCAAACCCACTTCATCAGGAGTTTCCTCATTTCATTGGCACCCGTAACTCAAGCCCTCTTTGTTGGTTCATCTCCCAAAACAACCACTCGAACTACAGGATGGGCTCAAAGTATTTTTGGAGCAGTTCACAAGGAAGCAGGTGGCATCTTTGGGCTGTGAAGCTTTCCCAGAGCAGTGTGAAAGTCCGTAGCACAAGAGAAGCAGTCAGAAGGAACAGCTGACAGCCTGGTGAAGATGCTCAGTGTGTGGGATTACAGAAGATGCTCTGCTGGTGGCTAGAGAATTCACATGCTGACTCTTCATGGAAAGAATTACCACTTACCTCAATGACAACAAAAAAAAAGAGATCCTCTGTGAGGCAGAAAGGCACCATCAAAGTGCTAATTCTTCCTAAAACTGATTTATCTTCTGAGCTAATAGATTAACAAAACAAAACACAAAAAATGGGTGTGATATGCTGGAAATTCACCAACCCAATGAAGATCTACATGTAGTGATAAGAGGAGAAAAAGCCATCGCTTTCTGACTCAACCCATTTGAACTTGTGCCAGGTGCCACAAGGGAATTGTGAAGATGTGGTGCATGTATAATCCGTACGGGAATGCGTGTACCTCAGTTAGTGTGGGAAGCACAGCACGAGCAGAGATGCTCACTGAATACAGGTCAAAGTGCAAACAGAGGAAAAACAATGGTGGAATTGGATAGTACACAGCTGGGAATAATTTTGTGTTTGTGTGTATCTGCATGTGCTGGACATGCCCTCACAGGGGATGTTGTGTAAACAAGCTTCGTCTGACAAGCTTTTCATCACTTCCACTGAAGTATGGAAACAGGCCTGGACCCAGGAAATTGCTCACTTTCCACTGAACAGCCCTAGGAGGCAATACCCGAAACACAGGTGAGTGGAGAACTGGTTTGGGATAGCATGAGCAAAACATCAGCCTCTCTGCTTTCACTGTGGCTGAGACCCTCAAAACTCTCCAGCCCTTCCTGAAGTCCATTGCATTTCCTCTTTCTTACCCTTCAGGGTGGTAGCATCCCTCAAGGAGTTGTCAGCAGCACATTTCAATCAGATGCTCCCTGAAGTTTTGTGTCAGAGGCTCAAGACCCAAGTCTGAGGAACTGGAATAGTCCCTCTTGTTGAGTGGCTTCTTGAAGAGCAAGAAGCTTTGTCTTAGACATAGGACTAAGTGACAAAGTCACATGCTGTCAGTAGGAATGATTTCCCTCACACTAAGTTGTGGTCAGCTTTGGGGATACACAGGGGGTGTGTAGTGAGGAATGTGAGTGAGGAGGCATTTGCAAAAGCTCTCCTGTTGGCAGAAAGAAGGCTGTATAGGAGCACACAGAGCAACTCCTCTTTTACCTGCCAAAACACTGGCACTCAAAAAATTACCTCTTCTCCTCAGCCCCCTTCTGCAACATCATGTCACCTTCTAGCCAGAGAGAGCAGGAAGTCCAGACTGTCTGGGGAAATGGACTATTTCAGCGATGAGCCATCATGAATCTACGGTGTCCCAGACCTCCTGTGATGGTCTGGGTGGCCCAGCCCTCCCTGGAGCACTGCTGGGGGGCTCAGCACAACACCCAGCTGGACTCCTTGACACAGTAGTGAGAAACAGGGAGCCGATCACCGCACAATGCAAAGGAGCCACTGCTTAAATATCTGCCACATTCAGATGTATGAAGCAGCTCTTTCCCACGCTATTTGTGGATAGGTCAGTCTGCTACCCACCCGCTCTTAACTGCTTTTGATCACCCTTTGACATTTGTCAGTGAGATGGATGCTGAATCTTTGAGGCCAGAGGCATATTGTGGTCTGTAAGGTCACATGAATCGTCCCAGAATCAAAGGCAATGTCATGTTGTTTTCTCCTCAGCTGCAATCAATAGGGCTTTGGCATGGAAAGAGGTGAGCACCTGCACATGGACACATTGAAAATGCCAACGCAACCACAGGATTGGAAATTACAGGCTTGCCAGGGCAGAATTATCCATCATGCAGAGAAGCAGATGAAGTCTCAGAAAAAAAAATCCCTTATTAATCAATAGCTGATCTCTTTAAGCAAATAATTTCCAAATTTAGGATCTGTGCTAGGAGTGGGAGACCCAGTAGGGATTACAGCAGCAGTTTTACAGCACAGAGTGCCACCAACATCAACTTAATTTACTGAGCCTTTAGAAGGAGAAGGGTAAAATTGGACTGTGGTACAAATCATGTTACTACTGTAAGTTTTGTTTGCCAGGCACAAATATCCTCTCAGCCAGGTAGCTTAGTGCTATAAGTTAATGTATGTCAGACTGCCATAGACCCTCAATTTAAAGTTTCCATTTGCCTCAGTGGGAATTAATTGTTGGATTCTGGCTTCCTCTGTTTTCTTTTTAATGTCAAACACTCATCCAGCAAGAGCTGCAAATAATACCTTCCTAAGGGTAAATTGTGAGCTCATTGCTCGTTTAAGTCACATTGAGTGAGAATACTCCCTAGCTGTGCTCTGTGAATCAAAGACAGAGCATATGCAATCATCTGAAGCAGCAGCAGCAGCTGCATTTCCCAGAAACCTTTGGGAAACCTGACACAATTCCTGATCAATACCCTCTCCAGTTAATTGATGAGCTATGGAGCCAAAAGGGAAAAAAAAAAGAAAAAAGAAAAGAAAAGAGGCTATCAATAAATAATCTTAGCTAGGAAACTGAGGTCTGAGGAGAAGTGCTTGAAGTTCAAGGGATGATGACCATGCCTGGGAAAAAAAATGAAGGGTATTCAGAGACATACACGTCTTTTGAAGATATTTGCCATGGTAGAAACTGAATAAGATGCGACGATGAACCCTGGAGAAAATGAAACCTTTGCATCCTCAAGAAAATGTGCTCACTGCTATGAAATTGCTTCCCAAGACTCTCATCCTGATCTCTGTGTGCGGATTGACACATAAAGTTCTTTTCTACATTAACAAGTTCCACACCCACTTTGTCGTGTCCAGTTAATGAGCCAAGTGTAAAACTTTGCAGAGGTTATAGAGCAGAGCAAGCAGTGGTAAGAAGCCACAGCACAAGAAGGCCATTGCCTTCTTGCAGTGACAGCTGTAGCCACACTGGCTACTGCTTTTCATCCTTGTTCTGTCCAGACATCCTCAGATATACCACTCATCACCCATGAAACAACAGGAACAATCACCCTGTAGAAGAGCTGGACACAGAGTTCACCTCATCCCAGTTATGGAGAGAATTGGAGCCCTTAAATTAGGCCAGACAGGTCTGTCTCTCTGAGTGTGAAACTCACACTGGAGCTCTGCTCCTCACTCTGCCATGTGAAGCCATCGCTGTGGCTTTGAATCACTTCACAGTATATGCCACTGTTTCACCCCTCAGAAAACCAGGCAATCTTTGTCCTGACTTGTGTCCTATTGGTATCAGGAGGCTTCAAAACTGACAGCCAGGGTAAAGGTGTTGAGAGGGGCTCTGAGCAGGCTGTTTTCATTGAACACATGCGAAAGGCTGTTTTATCAGCTGTCACCTGTAATAAAGACAACACCCTCTTGTCTTTTGGCAAAGGAGCTTCTGTGGGTATCCCTGACCTTTTAAGGAGCCATTTCTGAGCCCCTGGTTCAGCTGCATCTGTCTGTGGGTTGAGGGCAGGAATGGATGCAGAGCTTTAGCTGGTTAATCCCTGAATGCTGCATCCGTGGTGAGGGATTGCGAATCCCCCCCATCAGCACTCAGTTTAAGGAGCAGCCCCAGCAGAAGCTCTGTGGTTTCCTAAGGCAGGGAAATACGTGTGTGCCCGTTTGTGCATGCATAGAAATAGGGAAGGGGGAACAAGGGCACCCCTTTGAAACTCCTTGTTCTTCTCTTTGATGTGATGGCAGGGCTGGTGCTTACACACACAACTTCTTTGCTTTGATAAATCCATGCCCCACAGGCAAGATTTCAAAGGGAATTTTCAAGCACCTTCCCTCCCCTCTCCTGAGGAGTTTGAGCTGGGAAGGGGGGAAGCCAGGTGGAAGTGGAGGAGTTGAGCATCAGCTGTGGAGGCACAGATGTGATAACTGACGTGGACAAAAACGGGGCAGGGAAAACAATCCCTTCTTCAAGGCCTTTATTAAGGATCAGCTCTGGGGAGGGGGCTCGCGGGGTTGCGTCACGCCGGCCGCCACTGCTCCCGTCTTCGACGCGGAGGAGGAGGTGTCTTGCAGCTGTGTCAGTCTCGCAGGCAGAGCCGGGGCTTCCAGTTCTTGCCGAGTCCACCGGAGCGCCTCCTGCTGGCTGAAAATAAGATCTCAACCACCACCCAACCAACCCCACTTGAGTCTTTTACCTCCGGGTGTCATTTTCCTAGTAGGTCTAAAAGATTTAAGTTAGGGTGGCAACCTCCCAGCCGGGAAACTGGGATTTGCTGGTAGCTCAGATTGCTGCTGGTCCGATGGTGTTGATAAAATTCCTTAATTGGGTGTTAGCTCGTTAATCTCGGGGTCTGATTGCTGCTCGTTGGTATGGATCACCTCATTTGCATTTCAAGGCAGTCACTTCCTCTCAGACGGCTTGTCGGGAGCAGTGGGGGGGGCGGCACTTCCGACGCGAGAAGGGTGTTAGGGACAACTTAATATACATAATTGGGGTGAGTAATCAGGGAAACAAAAGGGTTACATCGGTGTTGTGGGTCACTAACAAAAGCGGGGATAACTGGGTACAAAAATACACAGCAACATATTTTAACTTAATAACATACTGTAGAACAGGGTATTCTAACTTAAAGTAAACAACAGAGTACAGTAGAACCTTCTAAACTTAAGATAAACAACATAAAACAGGACAAGTGGAGGGCTTAATTACAGTAATTAGCAAAACAGGTGGGTTTACTTACTGGGGGGGAATAAGGGATACATCAAAGGTGACTAACAAAAACAAGGGTACAGTGAATAGGTGGGGTGCTTGATGAGAGTGATTAACTTGGACAATGGGCTTTAATTAAAAGGGTAGATAAGGAAACTCAAGTAAATAAACAGTGAGAAAACTGGAAAAAGAACTTGCAAAATTTTACTCATAACAATAACCATCAGCAGCAACAAAATTCCTTTTGGCACAGGCACATTGGAAGGACAGGCTCTCACCTCACTTCTGGCTTCCAGGCTGGTGGAGGGTGCTGTGCCTTCGCAGCAGGATTGCCATATGTGCAGATGAAGGTGGGAGTGGGGGGCCACCAAATATCATTCCCAGAACTCTGGGAGTTTGTTGCCAAGGTCCATTTGCTGGGTTCTGGTTTTTTGGCTCATAGAACAAAAGTCCACTGTGATTTCTCTTGACTCACCTTATCACTTGGAGCCTGTAAATAATGATGTTGGTCTCTTGCACTGGGAGCAGTGCAGTTTAGCAGAAACCATGAAAGGATCCCTGTGTCCCAGCTTATGGGGAGAAAGAGGCTTCCCTCAATCCTCAGACAAAAAATGAGATGCTGTCTGAAGACAGAATAGGATTTGGAGATTATGATTCAGAAGGAGTCTAATGTAGGAGCCGGTGGAGTCACAGGAGAAATCTGACTTAAGAGTTTTAGTGGGGAAAAAAATGACACATGCAGGAAGAGATTGTAATCCCCAAAACTTTTGCAGGGTAAAAATTCAGTGCTATTGAAGTCACCATGCATTTCACCATCACCTCCAGCAAAAAGAGGCTTTTTTGCCCCTTTTGGTCTAAAAGCCTCACTGAAGTGAGAGCATGGCTGGCAGGGATCAGCCGGGTGAGGTTCCGTGCTCCTGTCATCAGCAGCCACACAGGAAATCCTTCCCCAAGAAACACAGGAGTGTGCACCCTCTCAGGAGGGCTGAAATACACCTTCACGTGCCTGGTTGTTGCAGTGGGGGTGTCTGCAACCTTCTCTGGAAGACAGCTTTGCCCGTGGGAAGAATCAGGAGACGATATTTTTATGGATGTTCATGGATGTTCTTTATTCTTCCCAGCTCCTTCATGGCCGGGTGTCTGGCCAGACTGGCTACTCCTGGGCAACTCCCAGAGTTCCCTGGGCAGGGGGCCATGAGCAGCCAATGGGGTACAGAGCTTGGGTACATGTGACCAGGGAGCAGGGGGTCAGGGAACCCCGTACGAGCCATGCTTCCCACCCAGGGCCCATCACCCCGGGGGGGTTGTGCCCCAACACCTGGTGTGCTCCTGCTGGCTCCTAGAGAGGAGTCAAGGGAAAGAGGCTCCTTGGGAGCCTACCTTTAATACACACGCAGGTACTGATCCGTGGGTGGGCAAGATTAAATCATCAAACATCAGGAAATATCATAAGAATGGTTTTGCTTTTGGTCTGGGAATTTTATCAGCTCTGCCCAACCCTTCTCAAGGGTGATGCAGGTAGCACATACAAAATTGAGCACACCTCTCCCACACAGAACACCTTTTCTGCCAGAAAGGATGGCAGAGGTTAACTCAATAAACATGGCAGCTCCAAAACATGCTGCTCTGTTACAGGAAACTCAGAATGGACAGATGAGGAAATGGGTAGATCACAGGGATTCAGTGACACTGTATGAAAAATTTCAGAAAGTTCCTTTTACTTCAAACTTCCTGTTCTTTTATTTCTCATGTTACATTTTCCCTGAAATTACGCATTTTGATGACAGTCCAAACAAAAATCTTTTTTTTCTCCAAGAAAGTCCTAACAAAGTGATTTTGTCAGGGTTGGTTTGTGGGTTTTTTTATGGGATAGCAAATTACCTTAAAAAAATGATTTGAATTTTTGGTGTGGGGGGGAAATTGAGTAATTTTATCATGGCAAAGTTAAGAGTAATTTGTAAGTCACTGTCAAGTGTAGAACAAAACCCTTTTTTTCCCATGTGAAATATTGCTTTCCTGATCTTCTCACAAATCTCTTTTATTTTTCTTTGCACATTTTTTTAACCACTCTTTACCCAACCTACTTGCATACAGATGAGCAAAATAGCTCTTACAATACTATTCACATGCATCTATCTAACCTCAGATTTCTGTCAGGGATATAAAAAAAGCCCCAATTATTTTATTTCTAATGGATTAACAACCTTTCCATTTCATTTTATATTGAGAGATTTGGATTTTTTTACAGAGATAGTGGAATATTTGGCTGAATTAACAGTTTTTGCCTGCTTTATGGTGGAAAGCAGAAACCCCCTCCTATCTCACCTGTTATGGGTATTATAAATCAGCTTAAGTTCCTAAGGAATTCTATAATTTTCAGCTCTAATATACTCACAGAGCAGCATAAAGGGCTTTAGCCTGAATTGGAAAATGGAAATAGTCACTATATACCACATATAGCCAACAAGCAAAACGATATCAATGTGGTTTTGTAGCAGCAACATATGGTTTCCAAAAAAATCCATCCTTAAATATACATTGATTTTTCTGAGATAGGAAACTCAGAGTGAAAAACCTGTAGGAGATAGGGTGGTGGACATCAACTCAAATATTATGATCTGCTGAATCAAATCTGAATTTTAGATTGATCTCACAAGCAGCAGATTCTTGCCTGAACTTCTGTAGTGATTTGAAAAAGATGGTGTTAGGGAGATTTGCATATTATTACAGAGTTACGGAGCCAAATTACCTCTGTCAGGATGAGATAGAATTTCTCCTCTGATTACAGTGCCACAAGGCATTCTGAGAGTCCTGGTATGATAGATTGTGTTGGGAAAAGGAGTTCAAAAGCCAGAAAGTACCTGAAATAAGCCAAAGTGAAATATGCTGGTACTTCCTAATAGAAATCAGTGACCTTATTATTTTGCCTAAGTTGTCTATTTTGCATCAACCTGCTCATAAGCAAATGTTGTAATGTCAGAAATTCACATGGGGTTGCAGCTTGCATTTCCCATTAGCTCTAGCAACAAGCTATTTATGTAGGACTTGTCATTGTTCTGTTAGAGTCTCTCCTAAACTTTAATTAATCTGTCCTTTCAACACCCCTTCAGCCTTGTAAAGTGAGGATACAGCTGGTATTCCTTTTTGCATGATTAAACGCCTTGCCCAGGGTCACCCCAGGAGTATGAGACAGAGCCAGAAACACAGCCTCACTCTTTTTAATCTCAAAGGGCTATCCTTCTTCAAATCTCTGCCTTTGATGGATCTTGGCAGAGGTTCAGTCAAGTCTCATCCTAAATTCCTTCAACACTCAGTTCACATTCACTAAGAGCTGAGCTCCAGGGGCGTACGATATTGAGCCAGCCTGGCTTCTGCCTGTGTTCTTGGCCAATTCGGCTGAGGGTGCCATATCTGAGTCAAGCCAAGGCTTTGAATTTTTTGAAATTCATCCACTGCTCATCCTTACAGCTCACACCTCCAGACAAAGGGAAGCAACTGCTTTTCTGGTAGGAAAAGAAACTTCTCCTTCTGCATGTATTCAATCTTATTTAGCTCCCCTTCTCTCTCTTCCTACAGAATTTATAGTGTATATGTAAGCTATAAAAAGTGATGAGATGCAATTTATGCAAGTAACATGCTAGTGCACCATAAGTTTTTGTCCCTTCCATGAATTAGGCTGGGATAAATTTTTATGTCTGGGTTCCCTGCTGACATGTCTTGGGTGGCTAATACAGCAAGTGCCAGCTGGAGGACACTAAAAGTATCAGCCTAGCAAATCAAGGTCAACTAGCCATATAAAATACCTGGCCGAAATATTGCCAAATGGCAGTGTCACTGTTCTGCCTTGCCCAAGGGAAAGTGCAGCCATGGCCATTTGTTCCTTTCCTGGCACTCTTTGGTGTAACACATCTGTTGCTTCAGCTGCTATCAGAGCCTTTGGCAACTCCCTGCCCCTCTCTGGTCCTTGCCAGCCTGCTTTGCATGATGATTTGCAACCCACATCCTTTCAGTTTGAAGCTATGGCTAATGAAACAGGTGGCTGTCATTATTAAGAGCACTTGCTGTTCACTCCTTCTTGAACCACCACTTCTTGCAAGGGGCCAGTGCCATTTCTTCCTTCCACTGCATCCATTGTGGGCACAACTGCCAATGCCACCACTGTTCCAACAGCCCTGCCGTTCCTTCAAAGGGAATGAATAGGCTGCTGTCAACCCGTCCAGAATCCTCTGCCTACAAGCAGAATACCCTCCCTGCCCAGCAGTTCTTAACCCAAACTCTGCCGTCCATGGGGAAGGGAAAGGACAGGTGGACAGATGGAGAGGGCTGGGAAGTCTGGACAGTGGCAATGCCACAGCTGCAGGAGATCTGTTACAGCAAGACCTCCTCTGTGGCAGAACTGCTGGAGCAGAGCTGGAAATGCTGGAAGGAAGAGGTGACCTTTGGTGTTGATGGCCTGGCTGAGCTGGCCCCATCCTTTGATGCTTTTCCATTCCCTGTTTCACTTCCTGCCTCAAGTGACCAACAAAAAGTTTGGTCTTGGGAGTTTCAGTCTGAGCAGGGCTTTAGGGGAAAGCACAAAGAAGAGTGCAGCAACCATTCATGAGCATCCCTGTTCCTGCAGGGCATGGCACAGAGTGAGCTTCCTTGAGAGCAAACCACTCACCAGGAGATGAAGTCAAATGGAAGGACCACATGGTCACTAGGCAGCTCTCAAAGGTATCCTTATCCTTATCCTTATCCTTCAGCATCAAACCCTGCCCACTGGCCCATCAGCCTCACTGAAAAGCTTCTTGCCACCAGCTCCTCAAAAAGTCAAACTTCCTTTTCTGCTTTAGTAAGGTGTATTTTGGTCCACTCAAGAGCAAACCTTTGAGAGAACGTTTCAGAGTCCTCTTTGACCACTGAGGAGATCAACCAACTGTTGGGATCAAGGCTGATTTTGAAAAAGCAAGAGGAAATAATTTGTGTACATTTTAGCACAGTAGAGATATGTCTTTCTTCTCCTGCTATACAGTAGAATTTCCACTGTCCTCTGAAAACACCAATGTATTAATGAAATATATTAAATATTGCTATAACAAACAACAATCATTTTGTTTCTTGGGGCTTCCCAATCACTGCTCACTGTACATCATTAGTAGAACAACAAAATAAGATTATAGCTTTATGATAAAAGAACACATTCTGCATGGTAATTTACCCCTTCAGGAGACATCTTCTCAAATTCATTAGATTACAACACTGATTTTCTACAGTTCTTTGAGGAACACAATGTTGACCATGACATGCTGCTCTCAAGTCTTCTTGAGAGTAGATATCATTCTCATATCCATCAGTGGGGCTCTCACAAATAGAGGTATGAAATTCAACAAGATTCATCTTCCCCAAAGGCCTCTCCTTGGTAAAAGAGGAGATTCAGAGACACCTTAAGCTCTTCTCTCTTTGGACTTAAACATCTTGCTATCAAAGGGAGCCTGGGTGAGTAATTTAGAATCCGCTGTGAACAAAGTTCATTGGCTATGGAAACATCGTGCATTATCTCTCGTTCAAGTGTTGTAAATTTGTTCTTTTAGTGACCTCAGAAATTTGCTTGAATAACCTTTTCCTGTGATCTGAATTAGCATTTTATCTTTTCTGTGATAGCTGCTGTGCAAGTTTTATGGTAACGAGAGCTTTCACTTGAAGGAAAGCTCCAAGAAAGGTTCTTCTCAAGTCATATGTTGCTGCAAAACACAAACTACATTTTCATGACCATGATTTTCTTTGCTCAAACTCGTATGTAGCCTCAGATCCTTGAAAATTCTCTTTTCTTTGTATACAAGGGAAATTTTGCAGGGGAAATGTGAACCATTCTAAAATACATAAAACAACCCTGGAGGAACTTCAGAAGTCCAAATATTTTGCTTTTTTCCTTTGTTTACATTCCATTTGCTTGTTTGCTTTTTTTTAAAAAAAAAAATTCTTTGCATTCCTATGTTAGAATAACATTATCTGAGAAACCACATAATCATGCCTTTTCACAAACACAATGTGGTTAAGGAATAAGGAGTAATTTTAAAATGCTCTTAAAATAATCTTGCATGGCAAATCCCTTTGTTTATGAGGATTAAAGAGCACATGATAATTTTTTAAGCTCATTGTCTTGGTGATACTAAAGACATATTCATGGACTCACTATAAGTCATTCTTAGCATTGAATACACCCAAGGAAAAAAGAATCTTTGTATAAATTTGAATAAATCCTGTGCCACCTGGGCATAACCTATTTCCCTATGGACAAGTCAAAGTCATGGTGAGTTGAAGAATCTACCTGTAGGTATGACGGTTTCTAACCCACATACTATCAGACTTTATAGGGTTCCCACAAGAAAATTTGCTGTAGTTCTGGACCATCAGATAAGTTTCCCTATCTCATATGAGATTAAAATGTCCAAGGCCAGACTGGAGGGGGCTTTGAGCAAACTGGTCTAGTGGAAGGTGTCCCTGCCCATGGCAGGGGGAAGAAATTATGTGGTCTTTAAGGTGCCTTCCCACCCAAACCATTCTGTGATCCTGTGGAAGTCTTGCACTGAGGTTGATGGTTGTATCTCATCTTAAACTATGAAGACCAAGAGCAGGTGACCTGGAAGAAAAGACTTCTGAACAAAAGGCAAAGGAGGAGGCACTTAACAAAGCCAGACAAATTACTCATACTGGTATTCATCACACCACTGATGCTGGTGAGAGCCAGTCAGAGCTGCAGAGAGAGATTCTTATCTGTGTTGACTTTATTTCTTCATATTCCCTGTATAAAATGCATCCTGTTGTCCACTCAAATTCCATCCATGAAAAAGATTAAGCAGCACTTTTAGCAAGGAACACCACAGCACTGCCAGTCTCTGTGGCTACATCTGTCACTGTTTGCAAAGAACGAGGGAAGTAAGGAACACCTAAGCCACTGAAAAATGATTTCACCCAAAAAATGATGTTGGTATTGAGTTTTTAAAGGCTGGTAAATCTTCTGCTCTATTAAACCCAAACTCACAGAACACATTAATTGGTGTCTTTCTTACAGTGAAATGCTGCTTCTAATTTGAAGCAGCATATAATTTATGCATCACTCTACCCCTTGGTTCATAAAAATGATCCAAATTCTCCTCACCTCGCTGGTTGAGGCCACTTTCCAAATGCCTGTCCATAATCTTTGATGAAAAATTATAGCCCTGGAAAGGTTATGTATCAGAGGAGTGTGAGATGCACCAACACACATACAGATGCAAGGCAACAATGTGCTGAATTAAAATTACAAAAAGAGGAAATGATGAACCATCTTGTTAACTCAGCTTGTCACTCTGATGGCCTCACTCCATGTAAATAAATAGGGAGTGGGAGAAAAAAAAAGAGCATTATTACAGCTAAAACAAGAAAGTACTCGGGTCATCACCCACTCTAAGAGACATCAGTAATGATACATCTTTAACCTCATGATGATTTGGTCATCCCGGCCTGGCCATGGCATTTCTACTGTGTGATCAGATCCTGTGAGAGCCTGAGCACTACCAGGGAAAGTCTCAGCACACCCAGTTCCTCTGGCTGTATTGTTAGTTCAAGGAATTCATCCAGACAATGCTCACTGCTTAACAGACCCCACACTAATCTCTGAGCATTTCCCTTCTCTAAAGCTGGAAGCCATATATATTCTGTAGTGGACTTCTTTTCTCTTTAAGATTGTCTCCAAGTATTGAATGACTTTGCAACACAGAGACTTTTCTACCTATTTTTAATCAGTTAGTTAAATAAGAAACAAGCCGAAATTCCAGGATGCACCAAAAGCGAAGGCCGCTGTTCAATACCAGCAGCTCAAAATGATGAATACCACACTTACCCACTTCTATCTGAAACACAGAAAGCAGCTTCACACTTTAATAAAGCCTCTAGGAAAATTAGAATGAAAAATCTAGCCACACTGCTAAGCCAAAAACAACTTAATGGGTTTGGAAATAGTGTCTGATCTCATGTTAAACAAGGTCCTCAGTAAATCACCAGGAAATAGTCCTCTGGTGAAAGGGCCAGAGTTCTGTGGAAGGCACACCGAAGCTATCATGGGGCTCAATGTGGCACTTCTTACTGGATAAAATCCACAAGCCCAAGGTTCCTTGCTTAGCTCTAGACTTGCTGATTCTACTCTCGATCCCGAAATACACCTTAACATATTTTTGGTTACAGGGTAGGCTTTTTCCTTATTCCACATTTCTTGTACACTCTAAAGCAATGATAATGCCTCCTAGCACCCATCCAACAACTTTATACACAGGTGAATATGGTTATGCCCATATCTTCATCTACCTATCAATATAGTTCTAGTTACTGGTCCAGGTCCCCTCTTGTGATTCACAATGTTGTGCTGAAGGGTGGTGCTGCTTTTTCCTGTGAACACAGAGCTTTGTCCCAAACCATTTCTTCTCAGGCTGGGAAGGTTGTCAGCTGAAGTTAATGCAAAGTCTTAGGGAAAGACTTTACACCTGAATATTTCATAGAGCCATAATCTGCACAAGACTGATGACAATTTGGGAAAATGATAGTAAAATAATGGCAACAACAATAATAGCAAAAAAAACCAACAAATGTTTTCTTGTTTATGCCTCCCTTCTTTGCTAAAATTGTGATTGGAAAGGGAGGCATTGCAAGAGCTCTGAATGACCCACTTTGAATTTTCCCATCAACTTCCATTTCTGCAAATTTTCTTCTGCATATCAGCTGCACAGAGAGGGCTGGAGGACTGTGTGAAAGACTGGTCTCATGGGCTACCCTGGCAGAGAGAGTGCTAAAGTCTCTCTAACAATGTTGTTCTCAAGTGGTTTCCTCATTTTCTGGACTACAGAGGTCCCAGTTATTTCAATCACAGATAACAGGATCCACTTATCCAGATGCTTGTATAAGCTCTCAGAAACTGGAGGCTTGTTTGTCTTTTATTTCTCTATTCTTTTATATATGCTGTATTTCCCTCAGTGTGCTCTACTATCAGGGCCTTCTCTATGCTACATGAGAGAAAAGCTTGTCCCTACAGACTGCACTCAATTTGAATGAAAATAGACAAATTTGATAGCCACATACTGCAAGTTCTCAGCCATCAGAGTAGTTTCAAAACAAACATGGCAATTTGTTATATTTTGAATCTAGTTTGTGTTCCTCCTTTTCTATCAGATGCTTGGGGAGTGCACATGGAGATGGGAGGGACTTGCTGGCAAAAAAACAGATTCCCTTCAAAAACTCAGATCAGGGGGCAGAAAAGGCTGGTCCCTGAGGTGTGTATGAGTATTTTGTTTTTTCAGGTCTAAGTGTCCATGCTGCTAATAAGGTTTGAATTGAAATCCACTTCCAGCCACCAGCTGGAAGACTCCAATTGGACCCAGATCAATTTCATAAAAGGCATCCTGTTGCTAACTCTGAAAGGATTTTTTTAGGCATCTTTATGCATCTTTATGCCTCACTGATTCTCACAGCACTGGGTTTGTCACAGCTGTTTTCAAGTCGACAAAAAGGTAAATATCGAAGATTGTTTTTCTTCTTATCTCTTTGGCCAAAGAGAAGAACCTCTATTTTGGGATTGTTTTCATAGTTCGTGTTGTACACATTTTGGGACTGTTCTGTTCAGACAGACACAGAGGATTCCAGCAGTGAGCAGGCTGAGGGGATCTCTCTCTCCTTCTTTCTATCTTCCTTTTTATATTAATATCTAATCTAAATATCAATTCATAATAAAGCCTTCTGATTTCTGATCACTCAATCAATGGACTGTGATTGTGGAAAGGCCCTGAGAACTAGGGCTCTTCTCTTCTACAGTGTCCTGTGGATGTTAGTCAGAGCGTACCCCACACCTAAGCATAGCATGCATTTAAAGCACATTCTCACTGGGATGCTGCTGATTTGGTAAACCTCACTTTTCTTTAATCCTAACTCCTGAAAACTCACTCCTCATGTCTGCAGCTGCTCAGTGGTCTGGGTTGCTCATGGACTTTTCCCTATCCACAGCCAGATGGAAGCAGGCTGGAGGAGGCCAGGTGGCATGCAGAGAAATGATTTTTTGTCCCCTGAACCACAAGGAGGAGTTGTCCTCTGTCACCTCCCAGTTTCATCCAGCTCTTCTGTTTGCTTCCTTCTTCTCCACCCTCCCTCATCCACTCATCAGCAGTAGTAGCTCTCCTGCCCTGCAGGCACAGGTTCTGTTCTCTGTGCTAAAGGAGGGTCCCAGTAGCACCTCTGAGGTCTTTATGACCTTCTGATGCAGTTTTACACCAGAAGACATTCTCTCATGATCTCTTCTTGATGTCTCTTACTGTCCGTAGTGTAGCATCTGAGTGGCATGAAGGGTAGGAAGGAGAATAGTTGTGAAAGTAACATTTCCTATCCATATTCCTTTCCGTGTCATGAAAACACACTCCAATCCCCTGAAGCATTTAATCATATGGCTTTAACTTCCCTCCCAGCACACAGCGGGAGGAGGAAAGTCCCTGGCTAAACTCAGAATGCCATTTTGTGGCAATTTATGAACAAACAAGCTTCCCATCAAACCAATCCTTAGAAATGTCACTTCAGGCTGGCACTAAGCAGAGATTAAACGATGGATTGTCAACCTTCCTTTTTTTATTTGATGTTTTGAATTTTCTTGTTCCTCTCATTCATTAAAAATGAACTAAAGGGGGGAAAAAGTAGAATAAAAGAGAATCCTTTTACATCTAAAAGTCAAGATAATTATCTCTTGTATCCAACCCACTCCTCCAAGACTCTGAATGAAGCCATCATTAAAATCTGTGTCCATCTGGTGACTTTTCCACAGCTAATTAGGTGAAGAAGCCAGTTAACAGATATGTTCTGCTGAAATATTTCTTTCTCTCTGTCTTTTTAAAAACTTCCAGACATGGCCTTTGTACAACCTGGATGCTGCTTGTTCCTCCCTCGGGGTCTAGGACAACATGAGGAGAGACAGGGTGGGAGATGGGTGCTTGGTGAGATGCTCACCAAGGCCCTTTCAGGGCATCAGAGCTGGGAGGAAAGGAGGAAGGGAATGCAGAAGGCGGCGACTTGTGCTGTACAGGAAGCCCTTTGGGGAGCTGGTTGGATGTTTTGCTGGCAGTGTTTCAGTGCATTTTTGCATGGGGCTTCTTTTCTCCCTGTGGTTTTTCAGGCACTCAGCCAGCCTACTAAAGACTCTCTACCAGATCCCCATCTGCTGTATTTATTAGAGCTTGTCACCCTAACACCTAGGGGCTGCAAGGTATTGATTCTTCCTGTGTCCAGATGGATGGTTCCTCTCCTCCCCCTGACCGTGCACCAGATCCTACTGTCGGTGCTTTGAGGACTGCCAATTTTCAGATAGCCCGAAACTCAAAAGAAGGCTCCTGTGGGAACCCTCCAAAACTGGATATGGTTCATACTGACTGATAGAAATGTGGGTGAAGGAGTGTGCAAGGTGCACTGACCTCATTCCCGGTTCAGTGCTGGAGGCAGCATCAGTCTTTGAGTGCTGAAACCTTCTCTAGGGTCATGGGAGAAATATTCAGCCAGGCTTACACCTTATGAGAGCTTGGATCTCTTGTCAAGGACAGAGGGCAAGTGTCTGAGTGTGACAGCTGAGGGCATAAATGCCTTAATGTTTCTGCCATCAGGCACCCAGAAGGTCTGGGCAGTTACACGCATTGCCCAGGGTCAAGGACAGCTGACTGATGGACTTTCAGAGCTCACTATCCAGTCTCTCTCTCACTTATCCAACTCATTTGTGCTCTTTTCCACAGAGACCCCAGGGCTCATGGCCCCACAGCTCTCAGCAGGATACACAGCACTCTGGTTTGGGGATCACTCATGCAAGGAATTGCTGGCAGTGCCATCTCCTCTGTGTGTGTAACACAATTCCATGACTACATGCACATCTGTCACAGGAGTGGGAAAGGCCCTTGGGATTTTGGATGGCTTTTCTGGTGTGCTACGTGGTCCCTCCCAGCTGAACAGTAGGGCTGCACAGCTTTGGGGCTCAGAAGTCTCTATTCAGCTGTGCTGTTTGGGAATATAAACCCTGAGAGTACAAACCCTGCCTTGTTCACTCCCACTCTCTGGAAAACATCTGCCTCAGTTTGGCACAATTACATTAATGTGGTTATAATTCTAGAGGGATTGTAACAAGTGAGTAATACAATAACTTCCCAATCTTCTCTCAAAGACAAGTAACAGACCACAATAACTCTGGCTTAAGGGAAGCAGGACACACTAACCCAAAATGTCTTGGCTGATTTTAATTTCTTTGATTGAGTTAATGAAAAGAGAAAATTACTGGAAGGACTTTCATTGTCATTTACTTCTAAATTTTGGGGTTAAATGTTAAGAGAGCCCAGAAGGGTTAATGTTCACCAGACTTCATCTCTAGCCAACAATTCCCTGCTTCTCCTACATTTACATCATGCCATTGTCATTATAGCTAGAGATGAGAAAACTTGATATAAGGAGTTCTCTATGGACAATGGACAGAAATAGAGCTGGGGGAAGAATTATAACAAGGGAGAGATTGCAGGCCATAAATATATCACACTTTTTAAATACAGCCATATCTCACTACAGTGTCATCTAAACTACTGTACCTCCTGTTTTGTGCTCCACCGTTCATGACCAGCACAGGAAAAGCTGTACAATTCAAACACACAAAGAGAATGAACGAAGACTATTTTTTTAAACGTTACTGCAGTTTTCAGGAACACTGGGTTTCTTCAAGGCCATGCAAGGAAGATGCTGAGCCAATTAAGATATTTTTTATATCTTGTGATAAGTTCACTCTATTGGAGTTAACTCTGCCTTGTACATCTTCATCAACAATGCAATATCCCTTATACCAATTTAATTTTACATTGCCAGCAAGATAAAGGCAATTTATAAGTTTCAATGAGGGCAGACTGGCTGGGCTCCAATCCAATCCAGGGAGTGTAACGTTTGCTGGGGAATTACTCAAGACCTTAATGTCTGGCATATGGTGAGCTGCTCTCATTTCTGACCTGTGCAATTAAGGTCAGTGGCAAAAATTACATTAAAACAGTTCTTTATTAATCATGTTCTATCTAGGGCAGATGATGACAACCTCTAAGCACAGAGACCCCGCAACCACAAAGAAAATACTGTGAATCTGAAAAACCGCTCATTAACAAAGCTTTGCAGGCCATTTTATTTGGTGTTTTGCCCATGGCTTTGCAACAATAAAGGGTAGTGATCACATCTTGGGGGGAACAACATGCAATCCGTGCTAGCTGGTGATATTCATTCAAAGTGTGTTGTATTTCAGAGGCACGTGGCAGGAGAAATCCATGAGGACTGTTTATGCCTCTCTACTCTGATGAAGAACACACTTTCCAAGCAGGCACTAATTTCTGAAATGGCTCTGGGTATCTCTTCACAGATATGCCTGCCCTAAAGACCAACTGATCTCCCTTTCGACATGCTGTGAAAATGGTCTCTGGAAGCTTGTGGTTAGCAAAACCTTCATTTTCCTGAAACTCAACCCTCCCCTTTCTCCAAAGAGATGCAAATAGAAGTAAATTCGCAATGCACCATGAATTTGCATAATGTATTGGGGAGAAGGAAGCCACCTCTTCTTGTTCCAAAGGAATACCACATCACAGTCTTCTTCTGGACCTAATCCAAAACTCACTTAGTGCCTCAGACATTGATTTAATCAATTTTTCCTTGGATTTTGTCCTATTCTGTCATGACACATCCCCTGACCTCACAACCTGAGCACTTGCAGCAGAGGCCTGTAGAGCCACTGACCCCTTTGAGCTGATCAGCTGAGACTCTTCAAACCATCACGTGTTTCATCCTCTCAGGAGCAAGGATGATTGTTTCAGGCTTTTTGTTACTGATGCAGTGGTGTTGTGACCTACAGAGTCACGAGTTCACACCCAGTGCCTGGAAGAGAAGGAGTGACCACAGGAGGAACAGCCTGAAAGCCCCATTGAGCAGGGCCCCAGTGATGATCCTGACCCACAAAAGGAAGGCAAAGGCAGAGTCAATAGAAACAGAGAGATGCTGGGCCTGAAATATGAAGCAGCAGAAAAAAACTCAACACACTGAAAATGAAATGAAAAATAGAGGAATCCAGGCAAAGGCAAAGATGAATTTATAATTTCTATCAAGAGAAATGTGTAAATGAGGGAAAGACTTTCTGAGCACACATATCTTTATCCCAGCATTCACAAGCATCTGCATTAGGTGCTAAGAATAGCAATTCTATCTCATCTCCCTTCTCTTTCTTGTACGTTACTAATGCTAAAATAAAGGAAAAATAATGAAAACAAGGTGTTCCTCTCCCTATTGTTCATTAAAACATAAAAGAGATTCAATTGAAAAAGAAAAGAATAGCCAAATAGTTCTGTTTTACAGTAAATTATATTTACAATCTCAGTTAATAAAATGAAGAGTAAAGCAGGATTTCACCAAAACTGGCCAGCCATCAGGAAGCCATTCTGTTAAGATTCTCCCTGTTTTGGTTTTGTGGTTCAGTTTTTTGCTTTTTTTTCCCTTGCATTCCTCCTACCCTTGCTCACTGTAATTAGTCCCATAACTTTTGGTTTGAATAAAGGTCTTTGCTTCTCCTCTCTCCCCTTGTCCCCCTCTCAGGATTATTTCCCCTCTGTTTTTTTTTTTTTTGGGCTTATTTGGTTTTCTTTAACTAATTCCTTTTTAAACACTACCTGCATGCTACCCTGCATTCACCTTGCTGGTGTGACCTCTTTCCCTTTCCATCTACCTGATACGTGTAGCCCAGGACGCCTGTTATCCCCATGATAGGTTTATTTATCACACTCTGATGATTCTTCTATCCATGTTCCACATCTCAAAGGCTGGTTCTCGGGGAAGAGGGCAAGAGGTTGCTGTGTAGCAATTTTTGTTTATTTTAAATCTCAGTAAACCACTTGAGCCAGAGAGGTGGAAAGAAGAAACCTGTGTCATCTTCTTCTTTTTTTTTCTTTTTTTTCTTATATTTAATGGAAAAAATACACCTGCAGCCAAGGCTTGTTGGCACATGAGCCCTCCTAGCCAGAAGTGTCTCACTGCTTAAGAGAAAAAGAAATATGCAGCTACAAAGTGTATTTTACTCTAATGGTATGACTTTAACAAGCAAAAATACGGACACAGGTAGGATAAGTACAGGCTCAGATTGCAGTGAACACCCTGGTGTGATGAACTCCAGGTGCAGAGAAGTTCACAAGCCAATGCTGTAAGCCCTTGGTCCTAACACTAAGCTCAGTTCCAGGGACTGAATTTGGTGTGGGAACAGGGTTGTATTTCTCTGTAGCCAGCTGGACAGGGCAATGTAAAGTTTCTCCAGGTTTTAGGCTGCCTGCAGGAGTAGATGTAGCACCAGCTCCTGCAGAAATCCAGCTGATGCACAGTCAGCCCATCAGCAAATCTGAATATCGCAGCAAGCACCCACCAAATCAGTGCTTTGCCTCGTGCTGCCACAACAGACCTGGTCCTCTGCTGGAAGCTTTAATGGATTTGTTTTTCATCAAACCAGAGGTGGAACAGGTTATTGTGCTGTGGTGGGAAGTGGCTACGTGTCTTCATACCCATGCCAAAGCAACCTTATCCAACCAGAGAGTGTTTTATAGATACCATCAGCAGTGATGTAGTCTGTGCTGGGGACAAACAACAAACATCTGTCACAAATCTTAACAGAGGACAGCTCCTGTTGGTCAGTGCACAAATGAAAATCATAACAGGAGCAAAGACTGAGGACATGAAAGGCAATTAGTAAAACCTATGTAGCATTCAAGGTCCTGGGAACTTTTCATCCATAGAAGTTGAACAGCCTTTCATTTCACCTTCTAATAACTTACAAGCCCATTAAAAATATATATCTATGTATTACCTCACCCCTAACCTTCCCCAAAACCAAATCTTTAATCAGCTACACCTCTAATGCAGAATCAGCAGCAGCAGCAGCAATGAAGAATAACCCTGTAGCAGCAGCCCCGTAAGACAGGGATTTATTTTTCTTTTTCTCTCCCCCCTTTTTTCTCCCCCTTTGCAGCTCAAACTGTGCCTTTGAAACACCTTGAAGCATTGGAACTTTGTCCTTTTCATTTCCTCCTCCCGTTTGTGTATTTTCCAGATAGACTCCCCGGAAAAATTGTTTTCATTGTTATTAGCAAGTCAGACATTTCTGCTCTTTCCTAAGGTATACATTATCCTCCTGGGCTGTGCTGCTTTGAGACTGGACAGTACTTGGCACAGGTACTCCCTCTCTAAAAATTAAATCTGAAGGCACCACTACAATGCAAGGAATATTCAGAGCAGAAATTATAATACTTTTTAAGAGCTCTTCTTATTCCAAAATATACCCCATACAAAACATCTCAAACTCAGCTCTTAAATGCAGGGTGACCCAAAGACTTTTAACAGAAGGGCTGAAAGCAGAACATAAGTTTGCTGCTGGTAAGTTTTATTCCCCGACATTGGAAAACAATATTCATTAGGCAACTGATTTTTACATGTCTTCAAATCAATGTTTAGCCGGAGTGTAAAAATTGTTGGCTCTTAGAAATATCAGCTCTGTGTTGTGGCACTGGTGAGGATGTGGACAGGGGCTGCAGCACAGCTCCACCAACCCACCTTAAACCTGACAGGCAGCATCTTCGGTCCAGCTTTGCCTACCCACAAAACTCAGTCAATGAGCCCCATGCCTGACACTTCCAGTTACCCCAAGAGATCACAAGCTAGATAAAAGAGAAACTTCTTTCACCAGGAAAAAAACATTGAGCCTCGAAGGCAGCTTCCAGAGGAAGAAGCTGGAAAACTAATATCTTCTATCCTGGAACAGATCTCAGTAAAAACCAACAAGCCTTACAGTACAAGTTTTGGTATTTTCTGTACAATCCTGCTCAGCATTAGCTGTAAATCTTATCAGGGGATAGGCTGTTTGTTCTCACACAAATAAAATAACAAATGGAGTGAAGATCGCAGAGAGCTGACAATCACCAGAGGCAATGCAACACTCAGGGCTCTTGGAATCAGAAGAACTATTCAGCTCAAGAAGCTTAACAGCTCTTCATTTCTCTCTCCAGAAACTTATGAGCCCATTAAAAATATATATCTCTGTATTCCCTCCACCCAGAAGCCTTCCTCTTCCAACCAGCTGTGCCATTTAATGCAAACTCAGCTGCAATGAAGAATGATCCTGTAGAAGAACCCCAGGGAAAAAGCTTTTTCTTCCTTTCCTTCCTTTCTTCCTTTTTGCAGACCCAGTTGTGTGTCTGAAATATCTCCAAGCAGCTGGCACCTTGTCTTTTCTTTTTTTAATTTTCTCCTTTTTTGTGTGTGTTTCTAGGCAAGGTGGCTGCAGGAGAGGCTTTCATCTTCATTAGGGCCATACGTTTCTGCAGGTTCATTAGGCTCCTTTTTTTGTTGCTATTGGTGTGCAGTTGTCTGCAACAAGAAAAATAGCCTCAAACATTATTAGTCTGCTAAAGAAAATTTCAGTGCTCCTTCCTGGGGCTTTGGGAATTTGTGCTGTGTTGAAACTTCAGCAAAATCAAGAATCTGACATCATGATTCTTCCTTTATCCTTTCTCATGCATCTCGTGACAGGCATGGTTCCTCAGGGCCCAATCTTGCCTTTACATAAACTGTGCTGTAGGCTTAAATATAAGCCAGGGCAAATCAAGACCCTGATGTTTTTCCAAGGCAGCAACACACCTGCAGTGATCGCTCCCTGAGGTGACAGCTGACCCATTCATCATGAGGGGTGTTGACTCTACACATAAAAATGACAGCTTAAATGGTATTTAATGATATTAGCTGTTTCCCAGCTGATCACTTTAACAGACTCATTCAGCCATGTGCAAGTTGGCAAAGCTTGGGGCAAAAGGTCACACCTGGCCATTCAGAAACAGCCCCCTTGGTAGCTGAGTGCAGGTGAAATTGGGGCCCATTTGCTGAAGAGCTTTTCATCTCACGTCAGCGATCAGGAGGCTCCAGGTCTCCACGGCTAACACACACACACACACACCCACACACACACCCACACCGTGTGCAAGCTCCTTCTAATGGCTTTTGGCTTGCAATCCTCTCCTCAGCATCTGTCCTGCTTACATTTGAGGCCAGTATTTTTTCCTAATTTATAGATTAAATAAATTAATCCACGATCTCCCAGCAGACATCCCGCCGTGCCCTGCTGAACACCAGGATTATTTCTAGCTGAGTGAATTAAACAGCCTGGAAAAACCAAAAGAGCATTTAGATTCTAGAGCCTGAACGCTGGTCCTCCAGAAATATTGGCCAGTGCTTGAGGTAGAGGACATGACCTCCTATACCAGGGGACTGAAGGCTCTGCTCTCGAGGACGACTCCTAATCAGCCATGTGTCAGTCAACCCTCAAAGTCAAATTTACGTAAGCATCTTCTTCATCCACACACCCTAGCCTCTTTACCCATCTTTACGGCTGATCCCAAATCCCACTGGATTCTACTGGCTGTTCCCCGTACTTCTGGCTGTATGTACACAAATACTGACAATTGTTTTCCTCTCACCTGCCCGTTTTCAGCAGGACTGGTGCGCCCCAAGGTCATCCTGCTTCTGACACCTCTCTCAGTGGAAGGACCCATCAAATTTCCTGCAATAAACAATGCTCTGCTTGCCTGAATGTGTTTCATATATCTTTTGCAAATGACCAGTCAAATGACACTTTGCTGCCTTCATAAACTTCTTAAAGTGCCTTCCAGACATGTGGTGGGTTCTGCAATGTGCTTAGCTTGCCATTGATCTCCTCATACATGGTATAAAGAAATAATCCTACCCATGCAATGAGAAATTGGAAGGGAGGATGTATTCTAAGCATATTTCATCAAAAAAAAAAAGTCCTCAGATGTAATTGCTCAAACTAGACAGGAAAACTAATGGAACATAATAACCGTGGTAAGGCTCTGTGCTTCATGGCAGAGGCAGCACTCTTGGCTAAGCTTTCTCTGGTGTTATGGAACGTGGGTTCCACAGAGAATTGTTTGCAGCCATAGGAAACAGCCTGCAGCCTGGACAGGCTTCACATAAACTGCGTGGCCGCCAATCCCACCCCCTTGAATGTAATAAGCGATTTTGAGAGACTTAATTATATAAGGTTGCTGTAGCCAGGTATTTTCTAAATAAGCAACTCCATTTTTACGTTCCTCTTTAACAGTTTTTACTCTAATGATTGGTGTTGTGAATACAAAATTTATCGCATCTTGAGTGAGAGAAGGGGATTCAGGGAGAGTAAAGTAAAATGTAATTTGACATCAAAATAATTCACAGAGAGGCTGCTTCACTGACTGTAAGATTAATTGTAATATTTAATGCATTATAAACCACTTCTTGTTAATTTATGTCAAGTCACCCCAAGATTTCCAGGCTGTTGCATCAGGCAGTTACTGCTTTCAGGGTAGCTTGCTTTAACATTTAGGTGTAGCTTGGCTATAGTCCATTGGGATCTTACTGCTCAATTACAAAAGGAACCTTAAAAAATTATTTCATCTCACGGCATCGATAATAAATCAGTTCTTCAAGACCAAGGTTTCTAAAATGGTTGACTGACTGTATTTTAGCATATCCTTTTCAAAGCCTTGCAATCTTGTTTTGGAAACCTTGAAGCTTTTTGAAACCTTCTTTTTTGTGCACCCGGATTCCTGTGACCCATCCCCAACTCAATCCCTGTGCAGATTAGAACATCACTTTTCCCCAAATCTGTGGGTCTCCTTGTGCCACAAACCACTGGCTAAGCAACTGAGAGGTTTACACCTATTTTCCCACCCAATTTTTAAGAATGACCTCTAAACATTTATTATTGTCCAGTGTTTAAGAAAAGAGATAGCATGAGCTGAATCTTTGGTCTGATTTGGCACAGACCTCCTTGGAGCATAGCTTTGGTCCTCCATCTTCCTGTCTGTAAGACGGGTGGGTTTGGTAGCAGCTGTGTAAAGCCAACATCCATGACAGAGGGGTGAGGCCCAGAAATCTGTTTTTCATGCAAAAGGACTCAGACAACTCCTTCAGAAAGATCTGGATGGACTCTCCGTGCTGTTTGTTGTGCTGCACAGTAAGAACATTTTCCTTCAGACAAGGGCAGATCACGACAGGCAAAGGAAACCTTTGTTTCAAGCACATTTAAAGACTATCCATGCATGTTTTAGAGGCACAAATTAATCCCCCCCTCTTCCCACAAACCAATCCAACAGCAGTGTTGTAAACGTGGAGACATGAGAGTGCAATCCCCCTCCCCGACTCTCTCTGCACACCATACACACACACAGAGTGTTTGTCTCCGGGTCAGTGGGAAAGTTAATTAGAAGAACGGAGTTTCTTGTGATGGAAGATGCCACCCTGTTATGATTCTGAGTCCTCTGTCTGCTTCTGATGAATTACAAATGACAGCGGGGGAAGTGAAGGACACCGGCAGTGACAGTTTGTCAGCCACACTCACTCAGCATACAGTTTTTTTTGGTGGATAACTTTTTCCTTCTCTGTTCATTTACACCACTTACTACGACTTCCTTCCTCCTCTCTGCCTCATCTCCCTTTCCTTGCCTTCACCAGTGGTGACCGGAAGGTGAAAAAGAGGGCAGATCAGACCTCGTGAGCCTCAAAGGATGGGATTGGGATGGGGCAGTGCAGGAGACTTTGGATAGAGCTTTCAGATGTGGTAGTAGTGATGCTGAGCAAACAGCATCTGACGGAGCAGGTGCAGGGCTCTGTGCTTAGCCATCACTTTCCTCCAGACAGGCAAAGGAGCCCAGCAGTGAATTGTTTCTTATCAAGAGATGCTGCTTCTTTCCTCCAGCCTGTCAATCAAGAAGCCAGCAAGTAGACTGGAACAGGGCTTGCTCATTGCTGGTTCTTCATTCTTCTTCGTATTTTTGCAAGTTGTTCATCTACTGCTACAAAGTACTTGTTTTCCTTAAGTGTGTTTTTAATGAGAGGCTGCTGCTATCCTGGTATATCATGGCCTGGGCAAAAACATACTCTGCACAGTGTGATTTCTACCATCACAGTATTTTTTTTCCTATCAAAATATGTGTCTACCAAATACCTGTTTCTTCCCCTTAAAAAAAAAGAGAGAGAGAGANTTGGAAACATATTTCAATGAATTTCAGAAGAAGAAAATTCTGATTTTATTTTCTTGAAAATGACTGCAAGATAGATCAGTTTGGGAAGAAATAACTTGTGGGCTGTGGAAATTTTCTCAGGGCAGCCAAAACTCTCTGAGTGATTGGAGTGTGCTTCTATTCTCCCAAGTGCTTCTCCTTCACAGAAGCAGATAAAACATTCAGAGGTCCTAAGTCTTGATCTAGGAGCCGGAATAGGGATTTGAGCACTTATTTCAAAGGATGGGAAATTAAACAAATAGCAATAGAGAAGAGTATGTGTTCATGAATCAGATTATGATCATGCCTGAGTGAAGACAATTGGTTGTTAACTCTACTCCTATTAAAGTTCATATTCTGAAAGGCTACACAGCTGCTAAATAAAAGCCGAAATAGATTTCTGTGCTAACTTCAAGGTCATGTTTCTGCAGCATTATGTAATACATTAAAATGTTCAATTTATCCTCTGTAACTCACAAAAAAATATAAATGTAGCTTATATTAAATAAACCTTTGCCAGGATCTATTCCTTTCTCACTTTTTCTCCTTTGACCTCTATATTTAATAGAAAAATGTATTTCAATATGAGAAAATTTTCTTTATTATATTTGCTCTTTCAGTAGAAGCCATTGTTGCCCAGAGGGAAAAATATATATAGAGTGTCCTCTTGTCCACAAAATCCACTGACCTCAATCCAGCTATTTATTGTCCCACCATAAGAGAGCAATGATAAGAGCCCTGATTTTCTTTGATCATGAGCAGGCATGTGGCATGTTGTGCACAAATAAGGTGATTCCTTTACCTCCAGACTAATCCAGCTTGGTGAGGGCAACCCTCACCATACAGGGGCTGTAGTGTTGGACAGCAGAATTCCCAGTCCACGCATTCAAGGGCAATCCAAAAAATCAGAGTTGGGCACTGGAGTGTGAATGAAGACAACAGATGCATATGTTTTGTTATTACTGCCTCTTGCTGCAGGAATTAAAGGGAAATATCCCACAATTTATTAAGACATGCTAGAATCCTTTAAGGAATGTTTCCACTGAGGACAGTGCAGTGCCCTGCTGTCTTGGGGTGATTTTT